>CM051234.1:565640975-566215602 GCA_027917425.1 Gastrophryne carolinensis | reverse complement strand
CCCCCATCCCAGACCTGCAGCACCATTCATCTGTCCCCCATCCCAGACCTGCAGCACCATTCATCTGTCCCCCATCCCAGACCTGCAGCACCATTCATCTGTCCCCCAGACCTGCAGCACCATTCATCTGTCCCCCAGACCTGCAGCACCATTCATCTGTCCCCCAGACCTGCAGCACCATTCATGTCCCCCATCCCAGACCTGCAGCACCATTCATCTGTCCCCCAGACCTGCAGCACCATTCATCTGTCCCCCAGACCTGCAGCACCATTCATGTCCCCCATCCCAGTCCTGCAGCACCATTCATCTGTCCCCATCCCAGTCCTGCAGCACCATTCATCTGTCCCCCATCCCAGACCTGCAGCACCATTCATCTGTCCCCCATCCCAGACCTGCAGCACCATTCATCTGTCCCCCATCCCAGACCTGCAGCACCATTCATGTCCCCCATCCCAGACCTGCAGCACCATTCATCTGTCCCTCATCCCAGACCTGCAGCATCATTCATCTGTCCCCCATCCCAGACCTGCAGCACCATTCATCTGTCCCCCATCCCAGACCTGCAGCACCATTCATCTGTCCCCCATCCCAGACCTGCAGCACCATTCATCTGTCCCCCATCCCAGACCTGCAGCACCATTCATCTGTCCCCCATCCCAGACCTGCAGCACCATTCATCTGTCCCCCATCCCAGACCTGCAGCACCATTCATCTGTCCCTCATCCCAGACCTGCAGCACCATTCATCTGTCCCTCATCCCAGACCTGCAGCACCATTCATCTGTCCTCCATCCCAGTCCTGCAGCAACATTCATGTCCCCCATCCCAGACCTGCAGCACCATTCATCTGTCTCCCATCCCAGACCTGCAGCACCATTCATCTGTCCCCCATCCCAGACCTGCAGCACCATTCATCTGTCCCCATCCCAGACCTGTAGCACCATTCATCTGTCCCCCATCCCAGACCTGCAGCACCATTCATCTGTCCCCCATCCCAGACCTGCAGCACCATTCATCTGTCCCCCATCCCAGACCTGCAGCACCATTCATCTGTCCCCCATCCCAGACCTGCAGCACCATTCATCTGTCCCCCATCCCAGACCTGCAGCACCATTCATCTGTCTCCCATCCCAGACCTGCAGCACCATTCATCTGTCCCCCATCCCAGACCTGCAGCACCATTCATCTGCCCCCCATCCCAGACCTGCAGCACCATTCATCTGTCTCCCATCCCAGTCCTGCAGCACCATTCATCTGTCTCCCATCCCAGTCCTGCAGCACCATTTATCTGCCCCCCATCCCAGACCTGCAGCACCATTCATCTGTCTCCTATCCCAGACCTGCAGCACCATTCATCTGTCCCCCATCCTGCAGCACCATTCATCTGTCCCCCATCCCAGACCTGCAGCACCATTCATCTGTCCCCCATCCCAGACCTGCAGCACCATTCATCTGTCCCCCATCCCAGACCTGCAGCACCATTCATCTGTCTCCCATCCCAGTCCTGCAGCACCATTCATCTGTCCCCCATCCCAGACCTGCAGCACCATTCATCTGTCCCCCATCCCAGACCTGCAGCACCATTCATCTGTCTCCCATCCCAGACCTGCAGCACCATTCATCTGTCCCCCATCCCAGTCCTGCAGCACCATTCATCTGTCTCCCATCCCAGACCTGCAGCACCATTCATCTGTCCCCCATCCCAGACCTGCAGCACCATTCATCTGTCCCCCATCCCAGACCTGCAGCATCATTCATCTGTCCCCCATCCCAGTCCTGCAGCACCATTCATCTGTCCCCCATCCCAGTCCTGCAGCACCATTCATCTGTCCCCCATCCCAGTCCTGCAGCACCATTCATCTGTCCCCCATCCTGCAGCACCATTCATCTGTCCCCCATCCCAGACCTGCAGCACCATTCATCTGTCCCCCATCCCAGACCTGCAGCACCATTCATCTGTCCTCCATCCCAGCCCTGCAGCACCATTCATCTGTCCCCCATCCCAGACCTGCAGCACCATTCATCTGTCCCCCCATCCCAGACCTGCAGCACCATTCATCTGTCTCCCATCCCAGTCCTGCAGCAACATTCATGTCCCCCATCCCAGACCTGCAGCACCATTCATCTGTCCCCCATCCCAGACCTGCAGCACCATTCATCTGTCCCCCATCCCAGTCCTGCAGCAACATTCATGTCCCCCATCCCAGACCTGCAGCACCATTCATCTGTCCCCCATCCCAGACCTGCAGCACCATTCATGTCCCCCATCCCAGTCCTGCAGCACCATTCATCTGTCCCCCATCCCAGACCTGCAGCATCATTCATCTGTCCCCCATCCCAGACCTGCAGCACCATTCATGTCCCCCATCCCAGTCCTGCAGCACCATTCATGTCCCCCATCCCAGACCTGCAGCACCATTCATGTCCCCCATCCCAGTCCTGCAGCACCATTCATCTGTCCCCATCCCAGTCCTGCAGCACCATTCATCTGTCCCCCATCCCAGACCTGCAGCACCATTCATCTGTCCCCCATCCCAGACCTGCAGCATCATTCATCTGTCCCCCATCCCAGTCCTGCAGCACCATTCATCTGTCCCCCATCCCAGACCTGCAGCACCATTCATCTGTCCCCCATCCCAGACCTGCAGCATCATTCATCTGTCCCCCATCCCAGACCTGCAGCACCATTCATCTGTCCCCCATCCCAGTCCTGCAGCAACATTCATGTCCCCCATCCCAGACCTGCAGCATCATTCATCTGTCCCCCATCCCAGACCTGCAGCACCATTCATCTGTCTCCATCCCAGTCCTGCAGCACCATTCATCTGTCCCCCATCCCAGACCTGCAGCACCATTCATGTCCCCCATCCCAGTCCTGCAGCACCATTCATCTGTCCCCCATCCCAGACCTGCAGCATCATTCATCTGTCCCCCATCCCAGTCCTGCAGCACCATTCATCTGTCCCTCATCCCAGACCTGCAGCACCATTCGTCTGTCCCCCATCCCAGTCCTGCAGCACCATTCATCTGTCCCTCATCCCAGACCTGCAGCACCATTCGTCTGTCCCCCATCCCAGTCCTGCAGCACCATTCATCTGTCCCCATCCCAGACCTGCAGCACCATTCATCTGTCCCCCATCCCAGACCTGCAGCACCATTCATCTGTCCCCCATCCCAGACCTGCAGCACCATTCATCTGTCCCCCATCCCAGACCTGCAGCACCATTCATCTGTCCCCCATCCCAGACCTGCAGCACCATTCATCTGTCCTCTATCCCAGACCTGCAGCACCATTCATCTGTCCCCCATCCCAGACCTGCAGCACCATTCATCTGTCCCCCATCCCAGACCTGCAGCACCATTCATGTCCCCCATCCCAGACCTGCAGCACCATTCATCTGTCCCCCATCCCAGACCTGCAGCACCATTCATGTCCCCCATCCCAGACCTGCAGCACCATTCATGTCCCCCATCCCAGACCTGCAGCACCATTCATGTCCCCCATCCCAGACCTGCAGCACCATTCATGTCCCCCATCCCAGACCTGCAGCACCATTCATCTGTCCCCCATCCCAGACCTGCAGCACCATTCATCTGTCCCCCATCCCAGACCTGCAGCACCATTCATCTGTCCTCTATCCCAGACCTGCAGCACCATTCATCTGTCCCCCATCCCAGACCTGCAGCACCATTCATCTGTCCCCCATCCCAGACCTGCAGCACCATTCATGTCCCCCATCCCAGACCTGCAGCACCATTCATCTGTCCCCCATCCCAGACCTGCAGCACCATTCATGTCCCCCATCCCAGACCTGCAGCACCATTCATGTCCCCCATCCCAGACCTGCAGCACCATTCATGTCCCCCATCCCAGACCTGCAGCACCATTCATCTGTCCCCCATCCCAGACCTGCAGCACCATTCATGTCCCCCATCCCAGACCTGCAGCACCATTCATCTGTCCCCCATCCCAGACCTGCAGCACCATTCATGTCCCCCATCCCAGACCTGCAGCACCATTCATCTGTCTCCCATCCCAGACCTGCAGCACCATTCATCTGTCCCCCATCCCAGACCTGCAGCACCATTCATGTCCCCCATCCCAGACCTGCAGCACCATTCATCTGTCTCCCATCCCAGACCTGCAGCACCATTCATCTGTCCCCCATCCCAGACCTGCAGCACCATTCATCTGTCCCCCATCCCAGACCTGCAGCACCATTCATGTCCCCCATCCCAGACCTGCAGCACCATTCATCTGTCTCCCATCCCAGACCTGCAGCACCATTCATCTGTCTCCCATCCCAGACCTGCAGCACCATTCATCTGTCCCCCATCCCAGACCTGCAGCACCATTCATCTGTACCCATCCCAGACCTGCAGCACCATTCATCTGTCTCCCATCCCAGACCTGCAGCACCATTCATGTCCCCCATCCCAGACCTGCAGCACCATTCATCTGTCTCCCATCCCAGACCTGCAGCACCATTCATCTGTCTCCCATCCTGCAGCACCATTCATCTGTCTCCCATCCCAGACCTGCAGCACCATTCATGTCCCCCATCCCAGTCCTGCAGCACCATTCATCTGTCCCCCATCCCAGACCTGCAGCACCATTCATCTGTCCCCCATCCCAGACCTGCAGCACCATTCATCTGTCCCCCATCCCAGACCTGCAGCACCATTCATCTGTCTCCCATCCCAGTCCTGCAGCACCATTCATCTGTCCCCCATCCCAGACCTGCAGCACCATTCATCTGTCCCCCATCCCAGACCTGCAGCACCATTCATCTGTCCCCCATCCCAGACCTGCAGCACCATTCATGTCCCCCATCCCAGACCTGCAGCACCATTCATCTGTCCCCCATCCCAGACCTGCAGCACCATTCATCTGTCCCCCATCCCAGACCTGCAGCACCATTCATGTCCCCCATCCCAGACCTGCAGCACCATTCATCTGTCTCCCATCCCAGACCTGCAGCACCATTCATGTCCCCCATCCCAGACCTGCAGCACCATTCATCTGTCCCCCATCCCAGACCTGCAGCACCATTCATCTGCCCCCCATCCCAGACCTGCAGCACCATTCATCTGTCCCCCATCCCAGTCCTGCAGCACCATTCATCTGCCCCCCATCCCAGACCTGCAGCACCATTCATCTGTCCCCCATCCCAGACCTGCAGCACCATTCATGTCCCCCATCCCAGTCCTGCAGCACCATTCATCTGTCCCCCATCCCAGACCTGCAGCACCATTCATGTCCCCCATCCCAGACCTGCAGCACCATTCATCTGTCTCCCATCCCAGACCTGCAGCACCATTCATGTCCCCCATCCCAGTCCTGCAGCACCATTCATCTGTCCCCCATCCCAGACCTGCAGCACCATTCATGTCCCCCATCCCAGACCTGCAGCACCATTCATCTGTCCCCCATCCCAGACCTGCAGCACCATTCATCTGTCCCCCATCCCAGACCTGCCGCACCATTCATCTGTCTCCCATCCCAGACCTGCAGCACCATTCATCTGTCTCCCATCCCAGACCTGCAGCACCATTCATCTGTCCCCCATCCCAGACCTGCAGCACCATTCATCTGTCCCCCATCCCAGACCTGCAGCACCATTCATCTGTCTCCCATCCCAGACCTGCAGCACCATTCATCTGTCCCCCATCCCAGACCTGCAGCACCATTCATCTGTCCCCCATCCCAGACCTGCAGCACCATTCATCTGTCCCCCATCCCAGACCTGCCGCACCATTCATCTGTCCCCCATCCCAGTCCTGCAGCACCATTCATCTGTCCCCCATCCCAGACCTGCAGCACCATTCATCTGTCCCCCATCCCAGTCCTGCAGCACCATTCATCTGTCTCCCATCCCAGACCTGCAGCACCATTCATCTGCCCCCCATCCCAGTCCTGCAGCACCACTCATCTGTCTCCCATCCCAGACCTGCAGCATCATTCATCTGTCCTCCATCCCAGACCTGCAGCACCATTCATCTGTCCCCATCCCAGACCTGCATCACCATTCATCTGTCCCCCATCCCAGACCTGCAGCACCATTCATCTGTCCCCCATCCCAGTCCTGCAGCACCATTCATCTGTCCCCCATCCCAGTCCTGCAGCACCATTCATCTGTCCCCCATCCTGCAGCACCATTCATCTGTCCCCCATCCCAGACCTGCAGCACCATTCATCTGTCCCCCATCCCAGACCTGCAGCACCATTCATCTGTCCCCCATCCTGCAGCACCATTCATCTGTCCCCCATCCCAGTCCTGCAGCACCATTCATCTGTCTCCCATCCCAGACCTGCAGCACCATTCATCTGTCCCCCATCCCAGTCCTGCAGCACCATTCATCTGTCCCCCATCCCAGTCCTGCAGCACCATTCATCTGTCTCCCATCCCAGACCTGCAGCACCATTCATCTGTCCCCCATCCCAGTCCTGCAGCACCATTCATCTGTCCCCCATCCCAGTCCTGCAGCACCATTCATCTGTCTCCCATCCCAGACCTGCAGCACCATTCATCTGTCCCCCATCCCAGTCCTGCAGCACCATTCATCTGTCTCCCATCCCAGACCTGCAGCATCATTCATCTGTCCTCCATCCCAGACCTGCAGCACCATTCATCTGTCCCCATCCCAGACCTGCATCACCATTCATCTGTCCCCCATCCCAGACCTGCAGCACCATTCATCTGTCCCCCATCCCAGTCCTGCAGCACCATTCATCTGTCCCCCATCCCAGTCCTGCAGCACCATTCATCTGTCCCCCATCCCAGACCTGCAGCACCATTCATCTGTCCCCCATCCTGCAGCACCATTCATCTGTCCCCCATCCCAGTCCTGCAGCACCATTCATCTGTCTCCCATCCCAGACCTGCAGCACCATTCATCTGTCCCCCATCCCAGTCCTGCAGCACCACTCATCTGTCTCCCATCCCAGACCTGCAGCATCATTCATCTGTCCTCCATCCCAGACCTGCAGCACCATTCATCTGTCCCCCATCCCAGACCTGCAGCACCATTCATCTGTCCCCCATCCCAGTCCTGCAGCACCATTCATCTGTCCCCCATCCCAGTCCTGCAGCACCATTCATCTGTCTCCCATCCCAGACCTGCAGCACCATTCATCTGTCCCCCATCCCAGTCCTGCAGCACCACTCATCTGTCTCCCATCCCAGACCTGCAGCATCATTCATCTGTCCTCCATCCCAGACCTGCAGCACCATTCATCTGTCCCCCATCCCAGTCCTGCAGCACCATTCATCTGTCTCCCATCCCAGACCTGCAGCACCATTCATCTGTCCCCCATCCCAGTCCTGCAGCACCACTCATCTGTCTCCCATCCCAGACCTGCAGCATCATTCATCTGTCCTCCATCCCAGACCTGCAGCACCATTCATCTGTCTCCCATCCCAGTCCTGCAGCACCATTCATCTGTCCCCCATCCCAGACCTGCCGCACCATTCATCTGTCTCCCATCCCAGACCTGCAGCACCATTCATCTGTCCCCCATCCCAGACCTGCAGCACCATTCATCTGTCTCCCATCCCAGTCCTGCAGCACCATTCATCTGTCCCCCATCCTGCAGCACCATTCATCTGTCCCCCATCCCAGACCTGCAGCACCATTCATCTGTCCCCCATCCCAGACCTGCCGCACCATTCATCTGTCTCCCATCCCAGACCTGCAGCACCATTCATCTGTCCCCCATCCCAGACCTGCAGCACCATTCATCTGTCTCCCATCCCAGTCCTGCAGCACCATTCATCTGTCCCCCATCCCAGACCTGCAGCACCATTCATGTCCCCCATCCCAGTCCTGCAGCACCATTCATCTGTCCCCCATCCCAGACCTGCAGCATCATTCATCTGTCCCCCATCCCAGACCTGCAGCACCATTCATCTGTCCCCCATCCCAGACCTGCCGCACCATTCATCTGTCTCCCATCCCAGACCTGCAGCACCATTCATCTGTCCCCCATCCCAGACCTGCAGCACCATTCGTCTGTCCCCCATCCCAGTCCTGCAGCACCATTCATCTGTCCCCCATCCCAGACCTGCAGCACCATTCATCTGTCCCCAGACCTGCAGCACCATTCATCTGTCCCCATCCCAGACCTGCATCACCATTCATCTGTCCCCCATCCCAGACCTGCAGCACCATTCATCTGTCCCCCATCCCAGTCCTGCAGCACCATTCATCTGTCCCCCATCCCAGTCCTGCAGCACCATTCATCTGTCCCCCATCCCAGACCTGCAGCACCATTCATCTGTCCCCCATCCTGCAGCACCATTCATCTGTCCCCCATCCCAGTCCTGCAGCACCACTCATCTCTCTCCCATCCCAGACCTGCAGCATCATTCATCTGTCCTCCATCCCAGACCTGCAGCACCATTCATCTGTCCCCCATCCCAGACCTGCAGCACCATTCATCTGTCCCCCATCCCAGTCCTGCAGCACCATTCATCTGTCCCCCATCCCAGACCTGCAGCACCATTCATCTGTCCTCTATCCCAGACCTGCAGCACCATTCATCTGTCCCCCATCCCAGACCTGCAGCACCATTCATCTGTCCCCCATCCCAGACCTGCAGCACCATTCATCTGTCCCCCATCCCAGTCCTGCAGCACCATTCATCTATCCCCAGACCTGCAGCACCATTCATCTGTCCCCATCCCAGACCTGCATCACCATTCATCTGTCCCTCATCCCAGACCTGCAGCACCATTCATCTGTCCCCCATCCCAGATCTGCAGCACCATTCATCTGTCCTCCATCCCAGACCTGCAGCATCATTCATCTGTCTCCCATCCCAGACCTGCAGCACCATTCATCTGTCCCCATCCCAGACCTGCAGCACCATTCATCTGTCCCCCATCCCAGTCCTGCAGCACCATTCATCTGTCCCCCATCCCAGACCTGCAGCACCATTCATCTGTCCCCATCCCAGACCTGCAGCACCATTCATCTGTCCCCCATCCCAGTCCTGCAGCACCATTCATCTGTCCCCCATCCCAGACCTGCAGCACCATTCATCTGTCCCCCATCCCAGACCTGCAGCACCATTCATCTGTCCCCCATCCCAGTCCTGCAGCACCATTCATCTGTCCCCCATCCCAGACCTGCAGTACCATTCATCTGTCCCCCATCCCAGACCTGCAGCACCATTCATCTGTTCCCCATGCCAGACCTGCAGCACCATTCATCTGTCCCCCATCCCAGACCTGCAGCACCATTCATCTGTCCCCCATCCCAGACCTGCAGCACCATTCATCTGTCCTCCATCCCAGTCCTGCAGCACCATTCATCTGTCCTCCATCCCAGTCCTGCAGCACCATTCATCTGTCCCCCATCCCAGTCCTGCAGCACCATTCATCTGTCCCCCATCCCAGACCTGCAGCACCATTCATCTGTCCCCCATGCCAGACCTGCAGCACCATTCATCTGTCCCCCATCCCAGACCTGCAGCACCATTCATCTGTCCCCCATCCCAGACCTGCAGCACCATTCATCTGTCCCCCATCCCAGACCTGCAGCACCATTCATCTGTCCCCCATCCCAGACCTGCAGCACCATTCATCTGTCCCCCATCCCAGACCTGCAGCACCATTCATCTGTTCCCCATCCCAGACCTGCAGCACCATTCATCTGTCCCCCATCCCAGACCTGCAGCACCATTCATCTGTCCCCCATCCCAGACCTGCAGCACCATTCATCTGTCCCCCATCCCAGACCTGCAGCACCATTCATCTGTCTCCCATCCCAGACCTGCAGCACCATTCATCTGTCCCCCATCCCAGACCTGCAGCACCATTCATCTGTCCCCCATCCCAGACCTGCAGCACCATTCATCTGTCTCCCATCCCAGACCTGCAGCACCATTCATCTGTCCCCCATCCCAGACCTGCAGCACCATTCATCTGTCCCCCATCCCAGACCTGCAGCACCATTCATCTGTCCCCCATCCCAGACCTGCAACACCATTCATCTGTCCCCCATCCCAGACCTGCAGCACCATTCATCTGTCCCCCATCCCAGACCTGCAGCACCATTCATCTGTCTCCCATCCCAGACCTGCAGCACCATTCATCTGTCCCCCATCCCAGACCTGCAGCACCATTCATCTGTCCCCATCCCAGACCTGCAGCACCATTCATCTGTCCCCCATCCCAGACCTGCAGCACCATTCATCTGTCCCCCATCCCAGACCTGCAGTACCATTCATCTGTCCCCCATCCCAGACCTGCAGCACCATTCATCTGTCCCCATCCCAGTCCTGCAGTACCATTCATCTGTCCCCCATCCCAGTCCTGCAGCACCATTCATCTGTCCCCCATCCCAGACCTGCAGCACCATTCATCTGTCCCCCATCCCAGACCTGCAGTACCATTCATCTGTCCCCCATCCCAGACCTGCAGCACCATTCATCTGTCCCCCATCCCAGACCTGCAGCACCATTCATCTGTCCCCCATCCCAGACCTGCAGCACCATTCATCTGTTCCCCATCCCAGACCTGCAGCACCATTCATCTGTTCCCCATCCCAGACCTGCAGCACCATTCATCTGTCCCCCATCCCAGTCCTGCAGCACCATTCATCTGTCCCCCATCCCAGACCTGCAGCACCATTCATCTGTCCCCCATCCCAGACCTGCAGCACCATTCATCTGTCCCCCATCCCAGACCTGCAGCACCATTCATCTGTCCCCCATCCCAGACCTGCAGCACCATTCATCTGTCCCCTATCCCAGCCCTGCAGCACCATTCATCTGTCCTCCATCCCAGTCCTGCAGCAACATTCATGTCCCCCATCCCAGACCTGCAGCACCATTCATCTGTCTCCCATCCCAGACCTGCAGCACCATTCATCTGTCCCCCATCCCAGACCTGCAGCACCATTCATCTGTCCCCATCCCAGACCTGTAGCACCATTCATCTGTCCCCCATCCCAGACCTGCAGCACCATTCATCTGTCCCCCATCCCAGACCTGCAGCACCATTCATCTGTCCCCCATCCCAGACCTGCAGCACCATTCATCTGTCCCCCATCCCAGACCTGCAGCACCATTCATCTGTCCCCCATCCCAGACCTGCAGCACCATTCATCTGTCCCCCATCCCAGACCTGCAGCACCATTCATCTGTCTCCCATCCCAGACCTGCAGCACCATTCATCTGTCCCCCATCCCAGACCTGCAGCACCATTCATCTGCCCCCCATCCCAGACCTGCAGCACCATTCATCTGTCTCCCATCCCAGTCCTGCAGCACCATTCATCTGTCTCCCATCCCAGTCCTGCAGCACCATTCATCTGTCCCCCATCCCAGTCCTGCAGCACCATTCATCTGTCCCCCATCCCAGTCCTGCAGCACCATTCATCTGTCCCCCATCCCAGACCTGCAGCACCATTCATCTGTCTCCCATCCCAGTCCTGCAGCACCATTCATCTGCCCCCCATCCCAGACCTGCAGCACCATTCATGTCCCCCATCCCAGACCTGCAGCACCATTCATCTGTCCCCATCCCAGACCTGCAGCACCATTCATCTGTCCCCCATCCCAGACCTGCAGCACCATTCATCTGTCCTCCATCCCAGACCTGCAGCACCATTCATCTGTCCCCCATCCCAGACCTGCAGCACCATTCATCTGTCCCCTATCCCAGCCCTGCAGCACCATTCATCTGTCCCCCATCCCAGACCTGCAGCACCATTCATCTGTCCCTCATCCCAGACCTGCAGCACCATTCATCTGTCCCCCATCCCAGACCTGCAGCACCATTCATCTGTCCCCCATCCCAGACCTGCAGCACCATTCATCTGTCTCCTATCCCAGTCCTGCAGCACCATTCATCTGTTCCCCATCCCAGACCTGCAGCACCATTCATCTGTCCCCTATCCCAGCCCTGCAGCACCATTCATCTGTCCCCCATCCCAGACCTGCAGCACCATTCATCTGTCCCCTATCCCAGCCCTGCAGCACCATTCATCTGTCCCCCATCCCAGACCTGCAGCACCATTCATCTGTCCCTCATCCCAGACCTGCAGCACCATTCATCTGTCCCCCATCCCAGACCTGCAGCACCATTCATCTGTCTCCCATCCCAGACCTGCAGCACCATTCATCTGTCTCCTATCCCAGACCTGCAGCACCATTCATCTGTCCCCCATCCCAGACCTGCAGCACCATTCATCTGTCCCCCATCCTGCAGCACCATTCATCTGTACCCATCCCAGACCTGCAGCACCATTCATCTGTCCCCCATCCCAGACCTGCAGCACCATTCATCTGTCCCCCATCCTGCAGCACCATTCATCTGTACCCATCCCAGACCTGCAGCACCATTCATCTGTCCCCCATCCCAGACCTGCAGCACCATTCATCTGTCCCCCATCCCAGACCTGCAGCACTATTTATCTGTCCCCCATCCCAGACCTGCAGCACCATTCATCTGTCTCCCATCCCAGACCTGCAGCACCATTCATCTGTCCCCCATCCCAGTCCTGCAGCACCATTCATGTCCCCCATCCCAGACCTGCAGCACCATTCATCTGTCCCCCATCCCAGACCTGCAGCACCATTCATCTGTCCCCCATCCCAGACCTGCAGCACCATTCATCTGTCCCCCATCCTGCAGCACCATTCATCTGTCCCCCATCCCAGACCTGCAGCACCATTCATCTGTCCCCCATCCTGCAGCATCATTCATCTGTCCCCCATCCTGCAGCACCATTCATCTGTCCCCCATCCCAGACCTGCAGCACCATTCATCTGTCCCCCATCCCAGACCTGCAGCACCATTCATCTGTCTCCCATCCCAGACCTGCAGCACCATTCATCTGTCCCCCATCCCAGACCTGCAGCACCATTCATCTGTCTCCCATCCCAGACCTGCAGCACCATTCATCTGTCCCCCATCCCAGACCTGCAGCACCATTCATCTGTCCCCCATCCCAGACCTGCAGCACCATTCATCTGTCCCCCATCCCAGACCTGCAGCACCATTCATCTGTCCCCCATCCCAGACCTGCAGCAACATTCATCTGTCCCCCATCCCAGACCTGCAGCACCATTCATCTGTCCCCCATCCCAGACCTGCAGCACCATTCATCTGTCCCCCATCCCAGACCTGCAGCACTATTCATCTGCCCCCCATCCTGCAGCACCATTCATCTGTCCCCCATCCCAGACCTGCAGCACCATTCATCTGTCCTCCATCCCAGACCTGCAGCACCATTCATCTGTCCTCCATCCCAGACCTGCAGCACCATTCATCTGTCCCCCATCCCAGACCTGCAGCACCATTCATCTGTCCCCCATCCCAGACCTGCAGCACCATTCATCTGTCTCCCATCCTGCAGCACCATTCATCTGTCCCCCATCCCAGACCTGCAGTACCATTCATCTGTCCCCCATCCCAGACCTGCAGCACCATTCATCTGTCCCCCATCCCAGACCTGCAGCACCATTCATCTGTCCTCCATCCCAGACCTGCAGCACCATTCATCTGTCCCCCATCCCAGACCTGCAGCACCATTCATCTGTCCCCCATCCCAGACCTGCAGCACCATTCATCTGTCCCCCATCCCAGACCTGCAGCACCATTCATCTGTCCCCCATCCCAGACCTGCAGCACCATTCATCTGTCTCCCATCCCAGACCTGCAGCACCATTCATCTGTCCTCCATCCCAGACCTGCAGCACCATTCATCTGTCCCCCATCCCAGACCTGCAGCACCATTCATCTGTCCCCCATCCCAGACCTGCAGCACCATTCATCTGTCTCCCATCCCAGACCTGCAGCACCATTCATCTGTCTCCCATCCCAGTCCTGCAGCACCATTCATCTGTCTCCCATCCCAGTCCTGCAGCACCATTCATCTGTCCTCCATCCCAGACCTGCAGCACCATTCATCTGTCTCCCATCCCAGACCTGCAGCACCATTCATCTGTCCCCCATCCCAGACCTGCAGCACCATTCATCTGTCTCCCATCCCAGACCTGCAGCACCATTCATCTGTCCTCCATCCCAGACCTGCAGCACCATTCATCTGTCCCCCATCCCAGACCTGCAGCACCATTCATCTGTCTCCCATCCCAGACCTGCAGCACCATTCATCTGTCCTCCATCCCAGACCTGCAGCACCATTCATCTGTCCTCCATCCCAGACCTGCAGCACCATTCATCTGTCCTCCATCCCAGTCCTGCAGCACCATTCATCTGTCCCCCATCCCAGACCTGCAGCACCATTCATCTGTCTCCCATCCCAGACCTGCAGCACCATTCATCTGTCCCCCATCCCAGACCTGCAGCACCATTCATCTGTCTCCCATCCCAGACCTGCAGCACCATTCATCTGTCCTCCATCCCAGACCTGCAGCACCATTCATCTGTCCCCCATCCCAGACCTGCAGCACCATTCATCTGTCTCCCATCCCAGACCTGCAGCACCATTCATCTGTCCTCCATCCCAGACCTGCAGCACCATTCATCTGTCCTCCATCCCAGACCTGCAGCACCATTCATCTGTCCCCCATCCCAGACCTGCAGCACCATTCATCTGTCTCCCATCCCAGACCTGCAGCACCATTCATCTGTCCCCCATCCCAGACCTGCAGCACCATTCATCTGTCTCCCATCCCAGACCTGCAGCACCATTCATCTGTCCTCCATCCCAGACCTGCAGCACCATTCATCTGTCCCCCATCCCAGACCTGCAGCACCATTCATCTGTCTCCCATCCCAGACCTGCAGCACCATTCATCTGTCCCCCATCCCAGACCTGCAGCACCATTCATCTGTCCTCCATCCCAGACCTGCAGCACCATTCATCTGTCCTCCATCCCAGACCTGCAGCACCATTCATCTGTCCCCCATCCCAGTCCTGCAGCACCATTCATCTGTCTCCCATCCCAGTCCTGCAGCACCATTCATCTGTCCCCCATCCCAGACCTGCAGCACCATTCATCTGTCTCCCATCCCAGACCTGCAGCACCATTCATCTGTCCTCCATCCCAGTCCTGCAGCACCATTCATCTGTCTCCCATCCCAGTCCTGCAGCACCATTCATCTGTCCCCCATCCCAGACCTGCAGCACCATTCATCTGTCTCCCATCCCAGACCTGCAGCACCATTCATCTGTCCCCCATCCCAGACCTGCAGCACCATTCATCTGTCCTCCATCCCAGACCTGCAGCACCATTCATCTGTCCTCCATCCCAGACCTGCAGCACCATTCATCTGTCTCCCATCCCAGACCTGCAGCACCATTCATCTGTCCCCCATCCCAGACCTGCAGCACCATTCATCTGTCCCCCATCCCAGTCCTGCAGCACCATTCATCTGTCCCCCATCCCAGTCCTGCAGCACCATTCATGTCCCCCATCCCAGACCTGCAGCACCATTCATCTGTCCCCCATCCCAGTCCTGCAGCACCATTCATCTGTCTCCCATCCCAGACCTGCAGCACCATTCATCTGTCCTCCATCCCAGACCTGCAGCACCATTCATCTGTCCTCCATCCCAGACCTGCAGCACCATTCATCTGTCTCCCATCCCAGACCTGCAGCACCATTCATCTGTCCCCCATCCCAGACCTGCAGCACCATTCATCTGTCCCCCATCCCAGTCCTGCAGCACCATTCATCTGTCCCCCATCCCAGTCCTGCAGCACCATTCATCTGTCTCCCATCCCAGACCTGCAGCACCATTCATCTGTTCCCCATCCCAGACCTGCAGCACCATTCATCTGTCCCCCATCCCAGACCTGCAGCACTATTTATCTGTCCCCCATCCCAGACCTGCAGCACCATTCATCTGTCCCCCATCCCAGACCTGCAGCACCATTCATCTGTCCCCCATCCCAGACCTGCAGCACCATTCATCTGTCCCCCATCCCAGTCCTGCAGCACCATTCATCTGTCCCCCATCCCAGACCTGCAGCACCATTCATCTGTCTCCCATCCCAGACCTGCAGCACCATTCATCTGTCCTCCATCCCAGACCTGCAGCACCATTCATCTGTCCTCCATCCCAGTCCTGCAGCACCATTCATCTGTCCCCCATCCCAGACCTGCAGCACCATTCATCTGTCCCCCATCCCAGACCTGCAGCACCATTCATCTGTCCCCCATCCCAGACCTGCAGCACCATTCATCTGTCCCCCATCCCAGACCTGCAGCACCATTCATCTGTCTCCCATCCCAGACCTGCAGCACCATTCATCTGTCCCCCATCCCAGACCTGCAGCACTATTTATCTGTCCCCCATCCCAGACCTGCAGCACCATTCATCTGTCTCCCATCCCAGACCTGCAGCACCATTCATCTGTCCCCCATCCCAGACCTGCAGCACCATTCATCTGTCCCCCATCCCAGACCTGCAGCACCATTCATCTGTCCCCCATCCCAGACCTGCAGCACCATTCATCTGTCCCCCATCCCAGACCTGCAGCACCATTCATCTGTCCCCCATCCCAGACCTGCAGCACCATTCATCTGTCCCCCATCCCAGACCTGCAGCACCATTCATCTGTCCCCCATCCCAGTCCTGCAGCATCATTCATCTGTCCCCCATCCCAGACCTGCAGCACCATTCATCTGTCTCCCATCCCAGACCTGCAGCACCATTCATCTGTCCCCCATCCCAGTCCTGCAGCACCATTCATCTGTCTCCCATCCCAGACCTGCAGCACCATTCATCTGTCCCCCATCCCAGTCCTGCAGCACCATTCATCTGTCCCTCATCCCAGACCTGCAGTACCATTCATCTGTCCCCCATCCCAGACCTGCAGCACCATTCATCTGTCCCTCATCCCAGACCTGCAGCACCATTCATCTGTCCCCCATCCCAGACCTGCAGCACCATTCATCTGTCCTCCATCCCAGACCTGCAGCACCATTCATCTGTCCCCCATCCCAGTCCTGCAGCACCATTCATCTGTCCCTCATCCCAGACCTGCAGCACCATTCATCTGTCCTCCATCCCAGTCCTGCAGCACCATTCATCTGTCCCCCATCCCAGACCTGCAGCACCATTCATCTGTCCCCCATCCCAGACCTGCAGCACCATTCATCTGTCCCCCATCCCAGACCTGCAGCACCATTCATCTGTTTCCCATCCCAGACCTGCAGCACCATTCATCTGTCCCCCATCCCAGACCTGCAGCACCATTCATCTGTCCCCCATCCCAGACCTGCAGCACCATTCATCTGTTTCCCATCCCAGACCTGCAGCACCATTCATCTGTCCCCCATCCCAGACCTGCAGCACCATTCATCTGTCCTCCATCCCAGACCTGCAGCACCATTCATCTGTTCCCCATCCCAGACCTGCAGCACCATTCATCTGTCCCCCATCCCAGACCTGCAGCACCATTCATCTGTCCCCCATCCCAGACCTGCAGCCCCATTCATCTGTCCCCCATCCCAGACCTGCAGCACCATTCATCTGTCCCCCATCCCAGACCTGCAGTACCATTCATCTGTCCCCCATCCCAGACCTGCAGCACCATTCATCTGTCCCCCATCCCAGACCTGCAGCACCATTCATCTGTCCCCCATCCCAGACCTGCAGCACCATTCATCTGTCCCCCATCCCAGACCTGCAGCACCATTCATCTGTCCCCCATCCCAGACCTGCAGCATCATTCATCTGTCCCCCATCCCAGACCTGCAGCATCATTCATCTGTCCCCCATCCCAGACCTGCAGCACCATTCATCTGTCCCCCATCCCAGACCTGCAGCATCATTCATCTGTCCCCCATCCCAGACATGCAGCACCATTCATCTGTCCCCCATCCCAGACCTGCAGCACCATTCATCTGTCCCCCATCCCAGACCTGCAGCACCATTCATCTGTCCCCCATCCCAGACCTGCAGCACCATTCATCTGTCCCCCATCCCAGACCTGCAGCACCATTCATCTGTCCCCCATCCCAGACCTGCAGCACCATTCATCTGTCCCCCATCCCAGACCTGCAGCACCATTCATCTGTCCCCCATCCCAGTCCTGCAGCATCATTCATCTGTCCCCCATCCCAGACCTGCAGCAACATTCATGTCCCCCATCCCAGACCTGCAGCACCATTCATCTGTCCCCCATCCCAGACCTGCAGCACCATTCATCTGTCCCCCATCCCAGACCTGCAGCACCATTCATCTGTCCCCCATCCCAGACCTGCAGCAACATTCATGTCCCCCATCCCAGACCTGCAGCACCATTCATCTGTCCCCCATCCCAGACCTGCAGCAACATTCATGTCCCCCATCCCAGACTTGCAGCACCATTCATCTGTCCCCCATCCCAGACCTGCAGCACCATTCATCTGTCCCCCATCCCAGACCTGCAGCACCATTCATCTGTCCCCCAGACCTGCAGCACCATTCATCTGTCCCCCAGACCTGCAGCACCATTCATCTGTCCCCCAGACCTGCAGCACCATTCATGTCCCCCATCCCAGACCTGCAGCACCATTCATCTGTCCCCCAGACCTGCAGCACCATTCATCTGTCCCCCAGACCTGCAGCACCATTCATGTCCCCCATCCCAGTCCTGCAGCACCATTCATCTGTCCCCATCCCAGTCCTGCAGCACCATTCATCTGTCCCCCATCCCAGACCTGCAGCACCATTCATCTGTCCCCCATCCCAGACCTGCAGCACCATTCATCTGTCCCCCATCCCAGACCTGCAGCACCATTCATGTCCCCCATCCCAGACCTGCAGCACCATTCATCTGTCCCTCATCCCAGACCTGCAGCATCATTCATCTGTCCCCCATCCCAGACCTGCAGCACCATTCATCTGTCCCCCATCCCAGACCTGCAGCACCATTCATCTGTCCCCCATCCCAGACCTGCAGCACCATTCATCTGTCCCCCATCCCAGACCTGCAGCACCATTCATCTGTCCCCCATCCCAGACCTGCAGCACCATTCATCTGTCCCCCATCCCAGACCTGCAGCACCATTCATCTGTCCCTCATCCCAGACCTGCAGCACCATTCATCTGTCCCTCATCCCAGACCTGCAGCACCATTCATCTGTCCTCCATCCCAGTCCTGCAGCAACATTCATGTCCCCCATCCCAGACCTGCAGCACCATTCATCTGTCTCCCATCCCAGACCTGCAGCACCATTCATCTGTCCCCCATCCCAGACCTGCAGCACCATTCATCTGTCCCCATCCCAGACCTGTAGCACCATTCATCTGTCCCCCATCCCAGACCTGCAGCACCATTCATCTGTCCCCCATCCCAGACCTGCAGCACCATTCATCTGTCCCCCATCCCAGACCTGCAGCACCATTCATCTGTCCCCCATCCCAGACCTGCAGCACCATTCATCTGTCCCCCATCCCAGACCTGCAGCACCATTCATCTGTCCCCCATCCCAGACCTGCAGCACCATTCATCTGTCTCCCATCCCAGACCTGCAGCACCATTCATCTGTCCCCCATCCCAGACCTGCAGCACCATTCATCTGCCCCCCATCCCAGACCTGCAGCACCATTCATCTGTCTCCCATCCCAGTCCTGCAGCACCATTCATCTGTCTCCCATCCCAGTCCTGCAGCACCATTCATCTGCCCCCCATCCCAGACCTGCAGCACCATTCATCTGTCTCCTATCCCAGACCTGCAGCACCATTCATCTGTCCCCCATCCTGCAGCACCATTCATCTGTCCCCCATCCCAGACCTGCAGCACCATTCATCTGTCCCCCATCCCAGACCTGCAGCACCATTCATCTGTCCCCCATCCCAGACCTGCAGCACCATTCATCTGTCTCCCATCCCAGTCCTGCAGCACCATTCATCTGTCTCCCATCCCAGTCCTGCAGCACCATTCATCTGCCCCCCATCCCAGACCTGCAGCATCATTCATCTGTCCCCCATCCCAGTCCTGCAGCACCATTCATCTGTCTCCCATCCCAGACCTGCAGCACCATTCATCTGTCCCCCATCCCAGTCCTGCAGCACCATTCATCTGTCTCCCATCCCAGACCTGCAGCACCATTCATCTGTCCCCCATCCCAGACCTGCAGCACCATTCATCTGTCCCCCATCCCAGACCTGCAGCACCATTCATCTGTCTCCCATCCCAGTCCTGCAGCACCATTCATCTGTCTCCCATCCCAGTCCTGCAGCACCATTCATCTGCCCCCCATCCCAGACCTGCAGCATCATTCATCTGTCCCCCATCCCAGTCCTGCAGCACCATTCATCTGTCTCCCATCCCAGACCTGCAGCACCATTCATCTGTCCCCCATCCCAGACCTGCAGCACCATTCATCTGTCCCCCATCCCAGACCTGCAGCACCATTCATCTGTCTCCCATCCCAGTCCTGCAGCACCATTCATCTGTCCCCCATCCCAGACCTGCAGCACCATTCATCTGTCCCCCATCCCAGACCTGCAGCACCATTCATCTGTCCCCCATCCCAGTCCTGCAGCACCATTCATCTGTCTCCCATCCCAGTCCTGCAGCACCATTCATCTGCCCCCCATCCCAGACCTGCAGCACCATTCATCTGTCCCCCATCCCAGTCCTGCAGCACCATTCATCTGTCTCCCATCCCAGACCTGCAGCACCATTCATCTGTCTCCCATCCCAGACCTGCAGCACCATTCATCTGTCCCCCATCCCAGACCTGCAGCACCATTCATCTGTCTCCCATCCCAGTCCTGCAGCACCATTCATCTGCCCCCCATCCCAGTCCTGCAGCACCATTCATCTGTCTCCCATCCCAGACCTGCAGCACCATTCATCTGTCCCCCATCCCAGACCTGCAGCACCATTCATCTGTCCCCCATCCCAGACCTGCAGCACCATTCATCTGTCCCCCATCCCAGACCTGCAGCACCATTCATCTGTCCCCCATCCCAGTCCTGCAGCACCATTCATCTGTCCCTCATCCCAGACCTGCAGCACCATTCATCTGTCCCCCATCCCAGACCTGCAGCACCATTCATCTGTCCCCCATCCCAGACCTGCAGCACCATTCATCTGTCCCCCACCCCAGACCTGCAGCCCCATTCATCTGTCCCCCATCCTGCAGCACCATTCATCTGTCCCCCATCCCAGACCTGCAGCACCATTCATCTGTCCCCCATCCCAGTCCTGCAGCACCATTCATCTGTCCCCCATCCCAGACCTGCAGCACCATTCATCTGTCCCCCATCCCAGACCTGCAGCACCATTCATCTGTCCCCTATCCCAGCCCTGCAGCACCATTCATCTGTCCCCCATCCCAGACCTGCAGCACCATTCATCTGTCCCTCATCCCAGACCTGCAGCACCATTCATCTGTCCCCCATCCCAGACCTGCAGCACCATTCATCTGTCCCCCATCCCAGACCTGCAGCACCATTCATCTGTCTCCTATCCCAGTCCTGCAGCACCATTCATCTGTCCCCCATCCCAGCCCTGCAGCACCATTCATCTGTCCCCCATCCCAGTCCTGCAGCACCATTCATCTGTCCCCCATCCTGCAGCACCATTCATCTGTACCCATCCCAGACCTGCAGCACCATTCATCTGTCCCCCATCCCAGACCTGCAGCACCATTCATCTGTCCCCCATCCCAGACCTGCAGCACCATTCATCTGTCCCCCATCCCAGACCTGCAGCACTATTTATCTGTCCCCCATCCCAGACCTGCAGCACCATTCATCTGTCTCCCATCCCAGACCTGCAGCACCATTCATCTGTCCCCCATCCCAGTCCTGCAGCACCATTCATCTGTCCCCCATCCCAGACCTGCAGCACCATTCATCTGTCCCCCATCCCAGTCCTGCAGCACCATTCATCTGTCTCCTATCCCAGTCCTGCAGCACCATTCATCTGTCCCCCATCCCAGTCCTGCAGCACCATTCATGTCCCCCATCCCAGACCTGCAGCACCATTCATCTGTCCCCCATCCCAGACCTGCAGCACCATTCATCTGTCCCCCATCCCAGACCTGCAGCACCATTCATCTGTCCCCCATCCTGCAGCACCATTCATCTGTCCCCCATCCCAGACCTGCAGCACCATTCATCTGTCCCCCATCCCAGACCTGCAGCACCATTCATCTGTCTCCCATCCCAGACCTGCAGCACCATTCATCTGTCCCCCATCCCAGACCTGCAGCACCATTCATCTGTCTCCCATCCCAGACCTGCAGCACCATTCATCTGTCCCCCATCCCAGTCCTGCAGCACCATTCATCTGTCTCCCATCCCAGACCTGCAGCACCATTCATCTGTCCCCCATCCCAGACCTGCAGCACCATTCATCTGTCCCCCATCCCAGACCTGCAGCACCATTCATCTGTCCCCCATCCTGCAGCACCATTCATCTGTCCCCCATCCCAGACCTGCAGCACCATTCATCTGTCCCCCATCCCAGACCTGCAGCACCATTCATCTGTCTCCCATCCCAGACCTGCAGCACCATTCATCTGTCCCCCATCCCAGACCTGCAGCACCATTCATCTGTCCTCCATCCCAGACCTGCAGCACCATTCATCTGTCCCCCATCCCAGACCTGCAGCACCATTCATCTGTCTCCCATCCCAGACCTGCAGCATCATTCATCTGTCCTCCATCCCAGACCTGCAGCACCATTCATCTGTCCTCCATCCCAGACCTGCAGCACCATTCATCTGTCCCCCATCCCAGACCTGCAGCACCATTCATCTGTCCCCCATCCCAGACCTGCAGCACCATTCATCTGTCCCCCATCCCAGACCTGCAGCATCATTCATCTATCCTCCATCCCAGACCTGCAGCACCACTCATCTGTCTCCCATCCCAGCCCTGCAGCATCATTCATCTGTCCCCCATCCCAGACCTGCAGCATCATTCATCTGTCCCCCATCCCAGACCTGCAGCACCATTCATCTGTCCCCCATCCCAGACCTGCAGCACCATTCATCTGTCCCCCATCCCAGACCTGCAGCACCATTCATCTGTCCTCCATCCCAGACCTGCAGCACCACTCATCTGTCTCCCATCCCAGACCTGCAGCATCATTCATCTGTCCTCCATCCCAGACCTGCAGCACCATTCATGTCCCCCATCCCAGACCTGCAGCACCATTCATCTGTCCCCCATCCCAGTCCTGCAGCACCATTCATCTGTCCCCCATCCCAGACCTGCAGCACCATTCATCTGTCCCCCATCCCAGTCCTGCAGCACCATTCATCTGTCCCCCATCCCAGCCCTGCAGCACCATTCATCTGTCCCCCATCCCAGACCTGCAGCACCATTCATCTGGCCCCCATCCCAGACCTGCAGCACCATTCGTCTGTCCTGCAGCACCATTCATCTGTCCCCCATCCTGCAGCACATGTGTGAAAGTTTCTATACTCTTTATACAGGGCTGTGGCTATGTCAGCGCTATAGAACGAGAAGAGGCTCAGGAGAGGACACAGCCCAGGACAAGCTCCCGGGAGCACCTCTCCTCTATATGAGACCACCTCACCTAGCTACAGAAGTCGGCAGCTGCTTGCAATGTCTCTTCCGGCCTCAGTTGTCACGCGTGTCCAGTGCTGCACCGCTTCCCCCGGCAACAATAGCGATGCGGGAAGGTTCCGGGCAGACGCTGGGATGGAGGCGGTTGTGGGAGGAGCTGCAGGCTGTAAACATGGCTCTTTGGAGTCCATGCCCCCTGGTCCCTCATTGTTCTCATTTGTTCCTCTTTGAGGTGTAACATTCAGATCTGCATTAATACATGATTCATTTGTCTATTTAAAGTGTTTATATTGTTTTAACTGTTATAACTTGTCCCCTATCCATCCCTCAATGAGGAGACGTGGCCTAATTTAACAAATGTCCCTCTTTCACACCCTAAAAAGTTGGTAGGTATGGAACAGGGCTATTTATTAGTGATCAGACGTCTTCTTCTGGCCTTCTCTACCTGCTAGAACCTCACAGCCTCAGTCTGGACAGAAAATACTCCCCCACCCCCCACAGCAGTCAGTGTGGTCTCCTCTGCGGGGAACTGGATTTGGGATTCCCCTACAGTTAAAGTGGACCAAAACCCACGCCGATCGGCCTGGGAATCATTCCCTCCCACTGGGGCATCCAAAATTAGGATGCCCCGCTGTGTGAACCCCCCCCCCCCCAGGTCGCCCCATACACTTACCTGGTCCAACGACACATGAGTGAGCCGCATCCCCATTATCCCTCTAGCGGACACGCACCCAGGTATTTGTGAATGGCAGGTGTGGGCATGCTCCCTGTTAGAGGGAAGCAGGGGGTGCGGCTGCTAGCGCGCACGGAGCCACTGGCCTTAGACAATGTGACGTCAGCTGCTCGGAGCGCAGTGATTGGACGAGCGGCCGCACATGCACCGTAGGACCGGAAGGAGGTGAGTTGGCATCGACAATCTGGGGGGGTTTCACACACCAATCGGGGTGCCCCAAGGGAAAGGAACAAAACCCAGGATAGTCAAAATCCTGGGTTTTGGTCCACTTTATGAGGAAACCCAAGACTCTGTTCCTTCTGTCTGCAGCATCCTGATTTGGGATTCCACCACTGTGTGTATTTCCCCGTTATTGCCTGAAAGCTCACCTTTCTTTCAATCCCACAGTGCATGTGCAGGCCACTAAGCCAATCGGTGCCTCACATTCCATTTAGGTTCTATTTGCTAAGCTGCCCGTTTCTTTATGGAAATAAATTTGGGACGCCTAAATTCTGACAGCATAACAAATCTGTAGCTTAAAGTGGACCAAAACCCAGCTGGATCGGCGTGGGAATCTATAAGATTCCCGGGACGATCTTTCCCTCCCTAATCGCGATGCCCCGCTGTGTAAAACCCCCCAGGTCCCCCATAAACTCACCTTCTTTCCAGGTCCAACGGCGCATGTACGGGCCGTGGCCGCATCCCCGCTATCCGTCTAGCAGGGCGCGTGCCCACACCGGGCATTTGTGAATTGCTGGTGTTGGCACGCTCCCCATTAGAGGGAAGCGCGAGATGCGGCCGCCAGCGCGCTCGGAGCTGCTGAGCTTAGACGTCGCTTAGACGCCCATAGCTCTGCGGCTCAGAGCGTGCTGATTGGAGGAGCTGCCGCGCATGCGTCATAGGACCCCAGTGAGGTGAGTTGGCTGCAGCGTTCGGGGGGGTTTCACACAGTGGGGCCCCAGGGGAGTGGACCAAAACCCAGGATAGTCAAAAACCCGGGTTTTGGTCCACTTTAATTTTTGATAGGGACAACGTTGGTCACACATATACAATGTTGTCGCTTTCAAAAATGAAGCTAATGATTTGTTGAAGTGGACCAAAACCCACCCTGGAGTCTATGAGACATCAGGACAGGCTTACTCCCTCTAGGAGTTGCGCTTTGTGAAACCCTCTAGGGTGCCCAATATTCTTACCTTTACCCGAAGGCCCCAGCGCATCCGCGGCTGACTCCGCCATCACTTGCCTCCCGCGGCTGTGCGCGGCCAGGCCCATTGCAACTGAAGGGAGAAAGTGATGCCGTGCAGCGCTGATGTGTGCAGCCGGGGATGCCATTCAGCTTCTCCAGCCGTACATCAATATGAGCAGCAGGAGAAGCTGATTGGCCGAGCGGCTGCACCTGTGCCGGGTTCGAGGTGAGGAGAGATTGCCCGGCTTTCTGGGGGGTTTCACACAGTGAAATCCTGAGTTTTAGTCCACTTTAAGCTGTCACACTTTAAGCATCCCAAATTTGTGGCCTCTAAAAAAAATGGTCAGCCTATCTTTGCTGCCCTGCCTGACACGAAAAGTTGAATTAAGCACACACACCCCCCACAGCCCTCTAGCTGTACGTGTGCCTGGAACAGCCATTCAGAAATACCTGCCGTGTGTATGTGTCTATGATTAAAGATATTGGCCTCAGTTTAATGTAGAAAAAAATTCTCATGGTAGTAAAAGATTCATGAGAAAAAAGCCTGAGAATGTCTCTGTTACTGAATCACCAGATAAAAAGACAATGAAAGTCAATGGCAGCTTTTACTACAGTGTAGAAAAAAGTACCGTATATACTCGAGTATAAGCCGAGTTTTTCAGCCCACTTTTTGGGCTGAAAAAAGCAGCCTCGGCTTATACTCGAGTCAGACTTACCTGAGCGAGGGCAGAAGAGCCTCCGAGGCGGCAGACGAGACGCCGAGGCTTCAGAACTCGGCGGGGAGATCAGTACACCCAGCGCGAGGTGGGTGTACCAAGATGGCGGCCCGGGCCTCAGTGACGCGACGTGACGTGGCGGCGCGGAGCGCGCCGGCCGCCATCTTGGTACACCCACCTCGCGCTGGGTGTACTGATCTCCCCGCCGAGTTCTGAAGCCTCTGAGGCGGCTCTTCTGCCCTGCGGACCCATGCCGTCGTCCC
The DNA here is from genome assembly GCA_027917425.1 of Gastrophryne carolinensis. Taxonomy (NCBI): domain Eukaryota; kingdom Metazoa; phylum Chordata; class Amphibia; order Anura; family Microhylidae; genus Gastrophryne; species Gastrophryne carolinensis. The sequence continues at coordinate 566,189,264 of CM051234.1, read as the reverse complement.
GCGCCGTCCTCTCTCCCGCACCGTCGCTGGAAGGAGCCTCGCTGAAGATCCTGCAGGAGCTGAACTGGTGAGTGTGTGTGTTGTGTGCATTGTATGTGTGCTGTGTGTGTATGTGTGCTGTGTGTGTATGTGTGCTGTGTGTGTATGTGTGCTGTGTGTGCCTTGTGTGTGTATTGTGTGCTGTATTGTGTGCTGTGTTGTGTGCTGTGTGTGCCTTGTGTGTGTATGTGTGCTGTATTGTGTGCTGTGTTGTGTGCCTCGGCTTATACTCGGGTCAATAACTTTTTCCAGGTTTTTGGGGTAAAATTAGGTGCCTCGGCTTATATTCGGGTCGGCCTATACTCGAGTATATACGGTAAACTGTTCTTTACTTTTCTTATGAGTAAAAAAGTGCCATTGACTTTCATTGTTTTGTTAGCTGGTGATTCAGCAACAGTGAAATTCTCAGGCTTTTTTCTCATGAATGGAATCTTTTACTACCATGAGAAATTTTTTCTACCTTTATTGAATCGAGGCCATAGTGGGTATGTGTCTATGATAAAAGATAGTGAGGATGTGGTGAGATGTACCGGGTGATCCCCAGGCATACACACAGCAGGGCACCCAATTCGGGACAGTCCCCTTTTGCTGACTCAGCACTTTTAATAAACTTCAAGTGGAAAAAACTACAGAGGGGAAGATTTTTTTAAGAAGAAAAAAAAAAAAAAGAAGAACATATATAGTTTTCCACCCATGGGCAAGATATATATTGGATAGCCCTTTAGGGGCAGTTTATATTAATTAAGGTTTTCTGGCCATACCGATTGTTTTTAAATTGTCTTGTGGCGTCTGTATGTTCATATGTTTTTATTTTTAATTTTTGTACCAATAAAGCATTACATTTTGATTGGGATTTTTGGTGGTGCTTCCTTTGGGAGGAAGGTGTGCACATTGCACGTCCACTCCAGGTGTTGTAGAATATAATCAAATATTTTTTTTTCTATAGCCTTTCATATAAGTAAGTCAGGCTGCTGTTCAGTGTACGGTCTGCTCTGTTTCTCCTTTCAAAAGTCTGAACGACGAGGGCCTTGTGCAATCGCGATCGAAAACGAGAGTTGGTTATAGGGTCTCCCGAGGTGGTCGGCAGCTTGCCTATCTAGTGCCGTGGATGGGTTGTAGGTCTGGTGTATGTTCCAACTCTGCTCACCGGTTTCCCAGCCTGTAACCTTGATCAGGGGTGGACTGGCCATAGGGAGACCTAGGACAATGCTCGGTGGGCTGCACGGCTTTGGAGCCAGTTGGGCTGCTGCTTTCAACACCCATATTTGAACCCTGCCCCCTTAGTCTCCCTCTCAGCCCCATGTACCCACAAACTAAGGAACCCCAGCCCACAATGCTATAGCCCTGGCATCATGGTTGGGGGGGGGAGGGGCTTAGCAAGGAAGTTACAAACCAGGCATGGACTGGTAAAATCTAGGGCTGCTTTTTGACCCCAGGCCACCACTGACCTTGATCTTCCATTACTGTGACTCCAACCAACCAGATCCTGGTCTGCTGCCCTGTTCCCAGAACTATGGCATCTACCCTCCTGGCTGGGAGCTGGCTCTATGCCCCACATCCTTGTTTCTAAATCAGGAAATTCCTGTACGTCCTTCAATGCCTGGTGACCTTATTCAGGCCCCCACAGTCTCCAGTGTGGTATCATGAACATTAAGGACAGTTGTGAACAATAACCTGATATGGCTGCTGAGCTCTCGTATCTCTACTTGGGATAATTTTTAATCATTGTGACAGAACCAGGACGTGGCAAACACCGTGCTTATTGTAATTTTGGTATGTAAAAGTATTTGCAATTTGTTGTCATCTCAAAGTATTTAAGAGACCCTCTTCCCCCCCCCCACAGCCCTAAGTGTCACTCACCTGAACCACAAAATGCATTTCTCTGGGTTGCAGGGGGGGTTAAACCGGACCAACAGCCTGGCACAGTTGGAAAAGAAAGCTAGCGGCCATTTTGGAGCTTCCTCTCCCAACATACAAAAAATACAAAACAAAAAATAAAATAAGAAATTACTTCCCCTTCCCCAACACCCTTGGTTGAACTTGATGGACATACTGCCCTTTCGCCCTATAAGACGCACTTATCTTTCCCCAAAAGTGTGGGGGGGGGGGGGGGAATGTCCATGCGTCTTATTGGGCGAAAAAATGTAAAAAAACAATAAAAAAGTGAACTCACCCGTTGTTGCCGATAGGGCTGCCTGCCACACTGCGGGAGGCCAGAAGAAGATAGAGGAGTGGAGGGTTCTGTCCCCGTCCCTGCTATCGCTGTCTTTTTTGGTAGGGACAGAGACAGTGCCCGCCACTCCCCCATCTTCTTCTGCCCTCCAGCTGCTGCCTCTTCCGGCCGGGGCACACGCAGCTTGTGGGCTCCGCTGCCCTGACCCCAGTGTGCGCCCATGTCCTGGTAGGAAGAGGCAGCAGCTGGAGATCAGAAGATGGAGGAGTGGAGGGCGCGGTCTCTGTCCCTGCTGGAAAAGACAGGCCACGCCCCACCCAATTCATGAAGCCAGTCGCTTGTGTGTTCCTCGGCTGTCAGAGGTGAATTTACTTTTTTTTTTTTTTTTTTTTTTTTTTTTTAAACATGTGGATTCTGCCTATATGGGGAACGGGGGGTGGGGGGCACACTGCTTATATGGGGAATGGGAGGGGGGATGCCACATTGCCTATGGGAAGGGGGAATGACACACTGCCTATTGGGAATGCCTGCTTTTTTTCAACAGTATTAACTATGTAACATCTCAGCCATGCTGCTGCCTGGATACAACTGACAATGCATAGTAACAGGAAGTCCAGCAGCACTTGCAGGTGGCCTGCAAATGCATGAACTGCCATCTAAAATTTACTACAGCAGAATCTAGAAAAAGGTAAATTCATTTTTATATGCAGCAATCTAAATTGCCCTGTGGAGGGACGCATATGAGCACTGTTTGTTGGGTCCGGTTTCAGTCATTTTTGACTGTTGGTCCACTTTAAGCTGGTGAATTGTACAAAAATAATTCTAATCAAACATGGATACTGGTGCAGGGGGTTAGCCAATTCACAGGTAGCCGTAGACTGCAGTGGCAATAAAGGTCAGCAGACTTCTCAACTAGATGTCACAGGTAAAGCAATTGAACAGATCTATATATGTCACCATTAGCCAATAAGCTCTCACACCACTCAGCGGTGACATAACCAGTGTAATTGTTCTTTATTGATCAGCAGCTCATATCAAATTCACGAAAAAGCTGTAACTTCCAGTGAACAGATCTCACAGTTCCAAGGCATTCATGGGTGCGCTTCTCCACATTACCTAGCCTATCTGAATGGCTGGTACGGGAGAGCGTGCACGTCACCAGGAACACTCCCCCATTCAAAACAATGAGAGCCAAATGACAGTCACAGCAGGAGGCTCTCATTGGACAAGAGCCGTGCATGGGTCATTGGAGCCTGAAAAGGTGAGTTTTTTGGGCGAACTGGAGAGTTTTACACTCAGATTCCGGATGCTCTGGGAAAGAGCCAGCAGCTGGCCCTGGAATCTTTAAAATGGTGGAGGATGGCTGGTGGGATTTGTAGTATTTAAAGGCAGCGTTTATGGTCCTTGGGCCTGTTTTATAAAGGAAATAAAATCCATCAGGTTTATATATTTTTGTTAATGGGGGTTTCTCAAAGTCCTGATCATTGCAGATCTTTTTTTTTTCCAGCAGCTGTTACATACTAAATGAAAGGTAATTGCTGGTAGCTACTTTACCAAAAGACTCCCATTTTAGGGTTAGATAGAAGGAACTCTTATTGAGAGTATATTCCTAGCTGATATATCTTCCTCTCAAGGGTGAACCTAGCCTCTCTGCTGCCTAAGGCAAACTATAGAAATACTCACCCCCTCCTCTAAGACATGTAAAACACCACTTCTCAAACGAGCAGTGCCGCGCCTAGTTTGGCTGTATGGGGTAGGAGGTGGGTCTGGGGTTGCTGATCCATATATAATTGGCTGTAAAAACGTGACTGGGCAGCACACCCCCATCTCCGCTTAACGGCCCATGGAGTATCAGGCTGCCTGCAGACAGGAAGTATCCTCTGACTTTGCCGCTCTGAATTCTGGGATTGCGGCCCTTTTCCTGAACCCAGCTTTGCTCTGTCTGAGCAAAGCACAGCTATAACCCACCCCCTGCACTTGCCTCCCTCCTCCTCTCCTCAGTATGTGACGCTCCCGAGGCAAGATGGCGGCGCCCGTATCCTGCAGTCCTGAACAGAGTTGCAGCCCTGTGGGGAAAAGAATATGTAAGCAACTTAAAATATTTTAACTTTAAATGCTAAGGAATAGTTTAAGGATTTGGGCTTTTCATTAAATTACACTGAAGGTCCAGTTTAAGAAATACAGCTGAAGACAACTCTTGTGTGTAGTTCCAGCTACCCTGTACAATGGAGGTGCCAAAGCCAAGTGTAAGAACAAATAACTGTTTCCCTACCAGTCATGCCAAGGATTCATTCTGGTAAATTGGCGAAGCTGTGATTTCACCTCCTTTCTGTAAACTCAACCCCTGAATTTGATTTAGGACCACCATTTTTCAGGCAAACATATTACATAACTCCACAATAATTTGGAGTGGGCGTGCAAAGAACACACCAATCTCCCAAAGGAAGCACCACTACAATCAAAAGTATATATTAATGATTTTATTAGTACAAAAAAAACCAAAAAATTTAAATACATACACCACAAGACAAATGTAAAAACAACCAGTATGGCCAAATTTATCTATATCAATGTGTATGGCCCCTAAGGGCCTCTTAAATAACTGCCCTATGGGTGAATAATATTAATTATCCTAGAATAGTCATAACCCATCCTTTTTGTGCCGGCAGAAAGAATCCTAACCACATGTAAATATATGTGCAATTTCATAAAACCAATACTACAAAAATAATAATATATATGGCAAAAATATGTGTAAAAAAAGTGTATATACAATAATCCAATATAAACAAAAATATCAATATATAAAGTGCAAATGCATGAAAAACACATAAACGTAAAACACTACCTAATATTGCACAGGGAAACCCATTCCAATAAGACTTTAAAGTGCAGACAATAACAGTATATGATATAAATGCAAGTGCCAGCAGAGAGAAAATAAATGGTTAAATCTCACGTCATAAGATAACACCCAGGGCAACAGTCAGGCCAACCTCAATGAAAAATGTCTGCGCACGCAGAAGCAGCATGGGGGCTGCGTGCGCAGACATTTTTCTTATTGGAATGGGTTTCCCTGTGCAATATTAGGTAGTGTTTTAGGTTTATGTGTTTTTCATGCATTTGCACTTTATATATTGATATTTTTGTTTATATTGGATTATTGTATATACACTTTTTTTGCACATATTTTTGCCATATATATTATTAATATTTTTGTAGTATTGGTTTTATGAAATTGCACATATATTTACATGTGGTTAGGATTTTTTGTGCCGGCACAAAAAGGATGGGTTATTACTATTCTAAGATAATTAATATTATTCACCCATAGGGCAGTTATTTAAGAGGCCCTTAGGGGCCATACACATTGATATAGATACATTTGGCCATACTGGTTGTTTTTAAATTTGTCTTGTGGTGTATGTATTTTAATTTTTTGTTTTTTTTGTACTAATAAAATCATTAATATATACTGTTGATTGTAGTGGTGCTTCCTTTGGGAGATTGGTGTGTTCTTTGCACGCCCACTCCAAATTATTGTGGATTGCATTTTTGATGGGTGAGCACACAGTTGTATGCATTTTGTAGGAAGATTTGGGCGGTGCACCCTTTGTTAGTAAATATACATAACTCCACTCGTACTGTGTCGTACTTATTGGGACACACCATGTCCTGTGTCAGCAGGAAAGATCTAACCTACTTATCTACTTGTATGCCTCCTCTGTGCTTCTGTGCTCAGTAAAAATCTAATCACCATTCCAGATCTTCATAGCACAGTCAAAGCTTCTCTCACACAGAGGCAGGAAATTTTAGCCATACTGCAGAACAGGAGACCATGCTAATTTTGGCATTTTGGAATAAGATTTAGATATTAATGGATCCTTTTGGCTGGCTTTACTTTTTTTTTTTTGCACACACTTAAGCCACATTCTTACCCTATAAGCATCTTGATAATAACAATGGCTGTTTATTACCTAGAGATAAAAAAAAGCCTGGTTCAGAAGGGGGTTATGCGGCATTTTATTACAGCATTGAAGACTATAATCCCCAGGCACTGGAGGTCAGTAACCACTCCCAACGCTTATGGAATGGGCGCGGGAGGTTGAAGCCATACGCCGCATGGAGGAGTTGGCCTCGGAATCTGAGGACACACAAGAGCGGTGTTCAATAACTTGGGCCGGGTGGGTAGATTTTAGGGACTCTCGTCTACTCCTTCGGAAGCGGTAGATAGTTGGGTGCCTGCGTGCACCTGTTTCCGGCTCTCGACTTGCTTCTGACTCTTTCCCCACTCCTACTCTGCTCTACTTATCTCTATCCTTCTTTCTTTGCTGTCATGGTTTACCTTCCTCACTTCTTAATGGAGGTCCCCAGTCAGATCGCAGCACTTCTCGCCCGTGCCAGCCCACCTTGTCTCCATGTGACCTTATATCGCCCTGGCCCCATCCAATAGCATACATAGGGTCCCAAATCGTTCCCAGGCACGGTTACTAGGCCCCCGGTGTCGAGGTAAGAGGGGAGAGACGGGGGGGCATCCATTGTACATCAGTCCAACACTTAGCCTGGCAATGGTTTATTGAGGTGTCATGCCGGGAATGGGGTCAGGGGTCACAGGGGTGGGGGGGGTGGGGGGGGGTGGGGGGTTATTGTCGATTTCTATATGTAGTTAATATATGTACGCTTGTGAATCTGAGACCCAACCTATTCTTTTCTGTACCTCTGTACTTCTTTATCTTGCTGTTGATCTTAATACATTGCATAAAATAAAGCCTGGATCAAGTACTTGATAAAAGAATGTTAGAAAACATTTATTCTCACAGTTTAGGTAAAAATCTACATCCATTCTCTACATTGCAAAGACTACAGCATGGCATCAGATATGCACACTGAAAGGCTTGGTATATTAAAACAGTAATACAAGTAAATATCTTCCAGTACACTGAATCATGACAACATAAGTAATACACACTCTACAATGGAATATTCTATTTACAAGCATCATTTAAAAAAGTCTTACTTTACTGAACATTTTTAAACATACAAGGTTTACATTCATTCTTTTTTCACCGATTTAAAGAGGACCAAAACCCACCCTGGAGACTCCAGGGCAGGCGTACTCGCTTCCCCTGGGGCACCCCACTGTGAAACCCCCAGGTCGCCCAAAAACTCACCTTCATTCCTGGTCCAACGCGCATGCGTGAGCAGCAGCCGTATCCCACTAGGTATTTGTAAATGGCCAGCGCAGGCACGCTCCCTGTTAAAAGGTAGCGGGGGATGCGGCTGCCAGCGCACTCGCATCTGCTCGCATTAGACGAGATCCTGGACGAAGGGGCTTGATCGGATCTAAGTGCGCTGATTGGACGAGTGGCCGCGCATGTGCTGTAGAACCGGGGAAAGGAGAGTTTGTTCAGATGACCTGAGGGTTTCACACAGCGGTCACTCCCCATCTGTGTGCCCTGAGGGCAAGGACCAAGACTCAGGCTAGTAAAAATAATGGGTTTTGGTCCACCTTAAGCTTACTCCTATGGAAAAAGTACAGAACATAAAAGAAAAACAGGGATTCTAGTTCTTAGTCATTCCGATAATGGAAACAAAGGATTTCTGTGAGAGACATTACTGAGCCAAATCACCAGCTGGCCTATCCCGTTACTTTGTTGAAAAAGTGAAAGGGAACAACATGCCCTGATCGTGGCAAATGGTGCCTTCTGTGTATTACTGCACATCATTGGCAATATATTTCAAGTAATAGACCCTTGTGCCTCCCCAGCAAGCTAACTGGTTTGAGTGCTGTGGCCCCTTTAAGACTTTTGTACCCTTGTGCCTCCCCCCATGTGCCTTGGGTGTAGGCTCAAAACAAACATGCCAGTTAGTGAAAAAACAAACTAAATAGAAAGCTTTTACAGGGTCGGAGTAGGCAGGCCAGTGACTGGTGTACTTTAGATTCAGATTAGTCAATTATTCAGCTGGAAAAAAAAAAAAAAGTAAAAAAGAAAAAAACCACAATATTGAGTCTAGTGATATAATCAGCAAAAACAGTTGGCTTGATTTGGATTTTATGTACTAAATTTGGTAATGGGTGCACTTTAAAGCAGACCTACACTATCCCTGGCATTGCTGCCCCATAAAGGGTATAGGTTCACAACCCGCCACTTCCTCCTGTCCCCCAAAACCTTGCTTGGGGAACAGAAAATGGCTGAGCAAAATGTTGGTGGCCGCACTTCCTCTAGAGGGAGAGATCCGCTGCAGTATATGCAGCAGTTTCCAGCCCCTAACCTGTGTCATGGAACTGGGCAGGGGGAAAGTCCAGCATCTTGCTTAGGGGGCAGTCGTGCAAGCCTGCCATTAACCTGCAGATGATTAAAACCATTGTCATTTTTTTAAATGATTATCTAGCATTTATATATATACAAGTGTATTCATATTGAAAACATTTGCTCTATGAGCATGGAGTGTGGGGTTTGTTTCTTACTACAATTCATCTGCCTTGCTCCATATCAGCTGGAAAACTCCAAATATAATCGATTTATTCACACATTGAAAAAAGAGGAAGAAGTCTTAAAGGGGAAACTGTATCATGCGGAGAATGTGCAAAGCCAGAATCCCATACACATACTGAATACAGGAGTCTAGTGGTGGCCACTGGGCCAGAGCAGGACCTCCCCTTTGGCTTGTAGGCTCAGAGTTCTAGTCCTGGGGACTATTTGCCGCTGTCATAGTTGCTGACCATCCTTTTGATATGGTTCAGTTTGAGCTTGAGATCCTTGCAATGTTTCTTTTTGTTCCTGTAATCTGGAGACTATAAAAATACAGAATCAAGGTTAGAATTTTGACAGTTACAACTAAAGAGAGAATTTCCCCACCAACCACACCCTCCCCCCATAATAGGGCACCTGCTGCAGGCAGAAGTATGACTTTTTCCATTAAAATGTACAGACAGCATAATAACCACATAGTAGGAGGTAGCCAATGGATCGGCTGTCCACCCATGTTGGCTGCTCGTGAGGGCACCTGGCAAACATTATCGGCTTTTATATGCCAGTCACAGTCAGAATTAGATTATTTTCTGCTTATAGGCATTGGCTAGTGAGCAGGTTGTCCAGGAGTGCACCTGTAATGAGGCCATGCGAAGCAACTGCCTCAGAGGGCACAGCTGATGGGGGCGGAAAGCAACCTGCTTTTTTAATGAAAAATATAAATTTACTTTTTTTTATTCTCTCAGTGGTTCAGTTGAGATTTGACACCGCAGCGTACAGTCATGTTTTTTAACCAATTTTTGGTGCCTCAGCAGCCACAGCCCCACCTCCACTGCTAACCCCCGTGTTCTTTGTTGAGGAATGGAGGGGAATCTTTCTAGATTTCGACTCAAAGTAATTCTGGCTTACTTTAAAATGCCACAAAAACAAAAACAACCAGTTACCCAGCCTGTTTCTAGGGGAGGGCAAGCATGGCGATCAAGGCCATGGGGGCTCCATGATGCCAGCCATCCTGTTTTCTGAAGATGAGTCTAGGCCACCGTTAGTGGTACGGGCCGTAAGACAGACAGACATCCCCCCATATTGGGCTCCACCATTGTAAGGGGCACATCTTGCCAAGCACAGCATGGCACAGTATGGGGCAGCAGCAGCACCATGGATAAAGAGGGCTCAGAATTTTTTCCCCTCCCACACTGAACACCATTTTGCCTAGAAACACCCCTGCATGTTACATTTGTCTTTTCTCGGTTAAAGGTCAGTCAGATCTAGGCAGACACCAGTGATGCTAGCTTATTAAAAAGTAAATCCATTCAAAGAATGCTCACACATGCTGGACCCAAGCAATTTAAAATAAAACCGGAGTAATCTAGCAGCTGTGCAGGGATTGGCTGCCTATGCAGTAGTACTTCTAGTATAGCAGAAATGGCAAATCAGGTCCAACACTTAGGATGGGGGGGGGGGGGGTGATTTTGCATGCACTCAAAATCACAGCCATCTGGAAAGCCTGGCCCTCCATCTCTGCCAGCAGTACTGAAAAGGAACAGTAACATTTTCTCAGTCACTTAAACCAGTTCACCCATTAATTTTGAAAACTGGGTATGGTTCCGAGCGCAGAGGAACCGCATCAGCCAATCAGAGTGCTGGATTTCTCAGTGAGACAGAGGAGAAGAAAGGTAAGACACTGTGCCGTTCATGCACAGCGGGCATTCACGATTGTGTTGCCCCCTGTGCTCAGATCCACATGCATTTTTTTTTAAATGGGTGTTGTTCCGGTTTAACATCTTTTAGTAAATCTTACCGCTTTTATGTCTTTCAGATGATTGTATTCATCTGCTACAGCCTGAAAAAAAAAAGTTGAAATTAAGCATGAAATGACACTAGGTTTCTAGCAACATTTTGCTACACGTTTTTAATTGTTTAGGGCCCAAATCAAAATAAACCATGTAAAACAATCTCTAAAATCAGATATGAACAACTGCTCCAGTCCCAAAAATTAAAAAAAAAAAAAAACCTAACTCTCTCTGTACCAGGAGTGTCAAACTTAAATGGACAAGAAAAAAACTTGGACAAAGTCACAGGCCAACCTTGGCAGCAGGAATGTTTTAAAAGGGACCTCCACCCTATTAATTGTATATTTGCACCGAACTTCTACTGCCCCCGGTGAGTGACCTTTTATCGATGGACAGAGCAGATGTGGCAGAACATTGCACCAGCAGGAGGTGGCATCTGCCGTAGGGCTTCCAGCTGAGTAAAATGTATCACTCACTGGGGCTGTGGGAGAGGTGTTCGGATGCAGAAGCATACATAATATGGTGCAGTACTCCTTTAAATGTTCTGAGAGGAAGCATAGCAATGTGGAGCTCTTCGGAACTTTCAAAGGGGACCTCCAAGCCAAATGGACCTCTGCACCAACGCCACCACTTTTACCACTCCCAATGGTGGCATTGCAAATTGCAATATCACACTGCACATACCCACATGCATTTACTTGCATGCGACAAATCTGATGGAACTGTGGTCCACACACCTGTGCTCTATACTAAGTGGAGTGCAATTTTACTTTCCTCTATACCAGGGGTACTCAACCACTACTAGTAAAGGTCCATACAGGCAACCGGGTAAGAGGTGAAGGTCCCGACGGGGGCCTGTCGCGGGCAGTGGATAGTTAGAAATCCGTGCACTGGGGGGGGGGGGGGGTGGGGGTCTATAGATTCCACAGGCAAAACTAAAAAAGGAGCGGAGCTGGGGGGGGGCAGGAATGGATGGGGCACAGTAGGGGCACAGTAGGGGGAACAGGAATGGATGGGGCAAAGCCAGAGAGCCAGACATGGATGAGGCTGAGCTGGGGTTGAGCTAGGGCAGCGAGACATGATTGCATGGGGCGAAGAGACCAAGAAAAAAGTGTATGCACCTAGCAATGTCACTTCCTGTCCGTGCAGTACTTCATATTGCAATGCTAGGTGACAGGCAGCAGAGTCATAACACTGTCAGGGAGACTAAGCACTACATCGCGGATCAAGTAAAGGGGCAGCACTGAGCATGATAACACAGAAGCAACCGAGTACAGGGCTGTCAGGGCCAGGGGCCCGGAAATCTGTTGCCGAGGTCCGCATTTGGACCCCGGTCCGCCAGTTGAGTACCGCTGCTCTATATGATTTCTAATAGCTGCAGCATGGAGACATCCCACATCGGCAAGCCCTGCTGCACACATCGGTCCAGAATGAACCAGGTGCTCCAGATCCAGAGGTGCCGGAACATAGCGAGGATCAAGATTAACCAGCGAAACGGAGTGGTCAGCTGTGGTTGTTATGGCTGCCATCGCTGGGACATACAGTGGCAAGTATCTGCATGCCCAGTCTCAGGCTTGCTGTGCAGCAGCATCCCAGATATGGAAGCCCCCATGCTAACTGTATTAGGGAACGTATAGAAGGAAAGCAATAGAGCGAGAAGACTTTACTTACTCTTTAAAGTAACCCTTCACCCTTGGTAAATCTGTCTATATGCAAAAGGCTTTACTTGGAACTCTAAAAAAAAAATATGGCCACACAGATAGGGCTACTTACTGCTTATATCAGTGTTACAAGTAATATGAAGTACTCAATGCAAGCGGTTAGCTTGTTTGTGCTGTGGTTTCTGTCCTTAAAGTGGTCCTTCACTCTGAATAAGAGTCTATTATATATGTTTCCCACACCCTGTACATACAGATTGTCCACATTAAAAATCATCCTACCTGCATCTACTGCATGTTATGAGCCTTTAAACATTCAAGATGGCAGCTCATGTAACATCAGGCAGCCTGCAAACAGGAAGTGCCTTATGACTGTGCTGCTTTGCATTCTGGGATTTCTGACATTTTCCTGACCTCAGCTCTGCTCTGTCTGAGCAAAGCACAGCTATAACCCGCCCATCTGTACTTTATCCCGCTCTCCTCTCCTCAGTAAGCGTGATGCTTCTGAGTCAAGATGGCGGCACCAGTATCCTAAAGTCCTGAACAGATTTGCAGCCCAGTGTGAATAAAAACTTAAAATATATTAATTTTAGATTTTGGGGAATAGTTTTTTATGGGTTTGGCCTTTTCAATAAATCATGGTGAAGGTCCGGTTTAATTCTACTACTGGGTCGCTTTGTGTCAAGACATAAAGCTTCAGACAAACAGAACATACCACCACCCCCCTTGGCAGCTTACTTATGGTTCAGCACTAAATAAATGTCTTGGTGAATAGATTCCACAATTCAGTTTATTGGGAGGCTGTCCACCATTTGAATGCTGGTCCATTGTACTTGGCAGCCTCTCCCTTCACTGACACAAATATTGTGTAGAAGGCGCCGTCCCCATATGCTCCCACTCTACGAAGCAGCCGGAGCGCACAAACATTACGAGACCCATTTCAGACCCATTTGAGTAAGTATTGCAGCACTGGAACCCAATTTGTGCTAAATGCTAAAGAATACACTGAAAAGCGTGCCTATGAGGGCCCTCACTGAGCCCCAAATCAATGCTGACAACAAAGGAAATGTAATGAACAAAAAACTGTAGTAGACATGTCAATCTTTCTAATAAATTACTCTGTATGACTGGCTCCCTTCTGGGTGTTCATCCAACTCTCTGTCCAGCCTGTTAATGGATTTAGACACCTCATCCAATTCCGCTTGTAGCTTCTTGTACTCCTGCAGGCCCGTATCGAAGTCTCTCTTGTAGTCCTGTCGCTGCTGGTCTGACGTAATAGGAGGATAGTCTCTGTACACAAAACAAGGCCTTCAATGAGCACTGGTAATGAAGCCTAATCATGGTCGGTCATCTTGGCTATACCACCAATATGTGTTAAAGCTGGCATTGAAACATGCAAACAAGATCAGGTACATACATGATAGAGCATCAGAAGCTAAGCAGCCTAATGACCTATCCAGCTGAGAACCCCGCCATTAACCCTTGCTACTGGAACACAAGACTGTGCTCATTCCAAACTGAAGAAGTTGAATGGGTTAAACCAGTCATACATGCCTCAGCCAATCAAATGATTAGCAAGCTAGCGTGAGGAAGTATATGAGATGTACTCAAAATCACCACTTTGGTGTACATAGCTACAGTAAACACTCTCTATGGCTATGGCTCAGTTCATACCAGGGTGTTTCAAGTCGATCATGGGGCAACTGTGATCACCCTGCAATCCCGTATGAAACACTGCCCATAGAAACCTATGGGCACATTCACATCTGCGCTTGGCGAGTGTAGAGAAATCGCAGTCATCCCACAAAAACCTTGTCAGTAGCGTTTTGGTTGACAGCCACTGAGCACTGAAACAGTTGATGCAATGTTTAGAAAAACTTTCTAAGCAGTACTGGCTTATTACTAGTGGTAAGGGATTATTGCACAGAGATTTAAGGCAATTTTACTGGCCTGTCAGGTGTGTATCAAGATGGCAACTCCCATTCAGTTAAGGATCAAAACTGCATGGGGTAAGCTCTCTCAAATGGCTTACATCACTGATTGCCGGGGGGGATTTGGGGTGTAATGTACGAAGCTTAAAGATTAAATTATATTTGAAGGGTCCAGTTATTTTAAATTTGAGATTGTAAATGAATGACGGCATTTATCATTTTTGCTTGCTTGATATGGACACAAGTGGTTGGTTCCAGGCTATAGGTACACAAACAAAAAAATACCATTTTGTGAAATACTCACCTGTATGTCACACCCGCTTCAAGATATCCATAACACGTGGGTAATACCGACCTGAAGAGGGCGTTCTGCAGAGATGATAGGGAAAAAGAAAGCCCCTCCCCGGTCCATAAATACCTGGGACCTCCCACTCATCACCCAGTATAAAGAAAGCAGTAAGGTAAGGGACCAGGAAGAGGCAAATATAAACCAAAGCAACGCAAAGTTCACAATATAAAGGATCCAGAATACAAGAAGGGCGAGTGAAGCGGGGTGTGTGACATACTTATAATACCCATTTTACAGGTGAGTATTTCACAAAATGGTATTATTCTAAGTATGTCACACACCCCGCTTCAAGATATCCATAACACGTGGGACATCCAATAGCAGTGTCCATAAAAGGGCGGGGATCCAAAACAAGGCAACAAGGCACAACTTAAACCACAACAGCTTGCAGAACTTTGCGGCCAAAAACAGCATCCACTGAGGCCCGAACATCAACCTTGTAAAACTTGGAAAAAGTGTGAACAGATGACCAAGTAGCGGCCTTACAAACTTGCTCAACCGAGGCCTGGTGCTGAAAAGCCCAGGACGCTCCATCCGCACGAGTAGAATGAGCAGTAACACGAAAAGGGGGACTCCTCCCCTTAGCAGAATAGGCCCCAATGATGGCCTGACGAATCCATTTACTAATGGAAGATTTGGCAGGTGCCAAACCTTTCCTAGGCCCAGAGGGCACCACAAAAAAGGCAGCAGTCTTACAAAAGGAAGACGTAACCACCAGATAGTATTTCACAACGCGAACCACATCCAAGGAATGCAGCGCCCTTTCCTTGTCGTTGCTAGGATTAGGACATAGAGAAGGCAGAACAATGTCCTGATTCAGATGAAAGGCAGAAACCACCTTAGGAAGAAAATCCGGCTTGAAACGAAAGACAACCTTGTCCTGATGCCTTTCAAAGTACGGAGCTTTAATGGACAAAGCTGCCAACTCAGAAACACGCCTAACCGAAGTGATAGCCACCAAAAAGGCCACCTTTTGAGTAAGTGAAGACAAAGCAATCTCATTCAAGGGCTCAAACGGAGGACCCTGAAGAGCAGAAAGAACCAGGTTCAAATCCCAAACTGGAACAAAAGGCTTCCTAGGAGGCTGTACATGCGTAACCCCTTGGAAAAAAAGTTTTGACCAAGGGATGAAGTGCAAAGGACCTTTGAAAGAACACTGCCAGGGCAGAAACCTGCCCCTTCAAGGTACTAAGCTGGAGCCCCAGATCCAGACCATGTTGAAGAAACTCCAGAATCCTGGAAATGGAAAACTCCCGACAAGGGAAAGACCTACCTTCACACCAGTCAATATAAGACCTCCAGGTCCTATAGTAAACAGTAGAGGAAGACCGCTTCCTGGCGCTAATAAGAGTCTGAATCACCGCATCAGAAAGACCTTCCTCCTTCAAGATGGCGGTTTCAGCAGCCACGCCGTCAAAGCCAGCGATGGTAAATTGGGATAGCGTAGCCGACCCTGGGTGAGCAGGTCCGGCAGTAGAGGCAGAACGAACTGATCCTCTGCCAGTCTTACCAGGTCTGCGAACCAAACCTGCCTTGGCCACCTTGGTGCCACCAGAATCGCCGATGCGCCCTCCAGGGCCAGCTTGCGCACCACTCTGGCTACCATTGGAAACGGAGGGAACAGGTAAAGAAACCCCAGATCCCTCCAATTCAGAGACATGGCATCCACTGCCGGAGCCAGTGGATCCTGCGAGAGAGACACAAATACCAGAAGCTTGTGATTGTGACGAGAGGCAAAGAGTTCCACCACCGGGAACCCCCACCTGAGGCAAATCGAGCGAAACACCTGGGGACTGAGAGACCACTCCCCCTGGCGAGAGGAGGACCTGCTCAGAGAGTCCGCCTCCGTGTTCTCCACACCCAGAATGTAGACCGCTGAGATACACGGGACGTGGCTCTCCGCCCAGTCCAGAATCAAAGATACTTCCCCGAGGGCACTCCTGCTGCGAGTCCCTCCCTGGTGATTGATGTAAGCAACCACCGTCCGGTTGTCCGACCGAACCTGAACTGGCAGGCCCTGCAACTGATGAGTCAAGCGAAACAGAACCAACCTGATGGCTCTCAACTCCAGAACATTGATGGGCTCGTGAGCCTCCTGCGGGCCCCACAGACCCTGAAACTGAAGGTCCTTCCAAACACCCCCCCCCCCAACCTGACAAACTGGCATCCGTGGTGACCGTCTCCCAACACGGCGCCAGAAAAGATCTGCCCTTCAACAGATTGGCAGACCCCAGCCACCATAGCAGGGATCGACGGACTCGGGGGGTCATCTGGAAGGACTGATCCAACAATAGCGGAGACTTGTCCCAAACCTTCAACAGATGAAGCTGGAGCGCCCTTGTGTGAAACTGCGCAAAGGGAACTGCCTCGAATGAGGCCACCATCAACCCCACCAGCCGCATCCCTAGCCGGATGGCCGGACGAGGGGCCGACAAGAGAAGCCGAACCAACTCCTGAATCAAAAGAACCTTGGCCTGGAGCAGAAACACCCTGGCCTGCGAAGTGTCCAGAGACATTCCCAGAAAAGTCACTACCCTGGACGGAGAAAGAGAGGACTTGGGGTAGTTGATCACCCAACCGAACCTCTCCAGAGTGGATACCACCATTCTGGTGTCCAACTCCGCTTGGTTGAAGGAAGAAGCCATAATCAGAAGATCGTCCAAATAGGGCACAATGCGGATACCCTGAACTCTGAGTAAAGCCATCACCCCCGCCAGCACCTTGGTGAACACCCGAGGAGCCGAGGTAAGACCGAAAGGGAGTGCCACAAACTGAAAATGCCGATCCTCCACCACGAACCTGAGAAACCTCTGGTGTGCTGGAAAGATCGGAACGTGTAGGTAAGCATCCTTGATGTCTATGGACGTCAGAAAGTCTCCCTGACGAAGAGAGTGAATAGCCGAACGCAGCGTTTCCATGCGGAACTTCCGCGGCCGGATGAACCTGTTGAGAAACTTCAGATCCAAGATGGGTCTGACCGATCCGTCCTTCTTGGGTACCATGAACAGATTGGAATAAAAACCCCTGCCCTGGTCTGAGGAGGGTACTGGGCAAATGACAGCCATGTCCAGAAGACTCTCTACCGCCACTAGGAGCTCCTGCGCGGCCAGAGGTTCCGAAGGCACCCGAGACCTGAAAAATCTGGGAGGGGGGCGGAGCTCGAACTCCAGCTAGTAACCGGAAGACACCACTTCCCGGATCCATCTGTCCGAGACCTCCTGATCCCAGACCTGGGAGAAGTGTCGCAGCCGTCCCCCCACCCGCATGGGTGAGGGCGCCCCCTCATTGTTGAGCTGGCTTAGCAGCCGGTTTGGGCTTAGAGCACCAACTGTATCCTGGACGGGCACGTCCTCTGCCCCTGTTCCCGGAAACTCCTCTGGAAGAGGGGAAGGCAAAACCCCTGCCAGATCTGGCCCCACGAAAGGAGGGGGTAAAGGAAGGCGCCCCCCGAAAGGGACGGCGTTGTTTCTTGCGTTGAGGTAACCTACCACCCTTGGTGACAGAATCCAATTTCTCTCCAAAGAGCCGTAAACCAACAAAAGGTAGAGCCGTCAGCGACTTTTTGGACATAAAATCGGCCGCCCACTGGCGCAACCACACCGACCGTCGAATAGTCACCAGCAGAGCCGACGTCCTACCACACATCATCAAAGTGTCATCCAAGGCGGCTAATACAAAAGACAAAAACAACTCACACCGTTTAAGGGCAAGGAACTCGTCACTACCCGGACGAAGCCCGGAAGACATCAACAGGTCCCTGACCACGGACCTGGCAGCCACCACCATCAGCGCCGAAGCGCAAACAGGCCGCATGGCTGACCCAACGCTGGCAAAGCCGTGACAAGCCATTTGGTCAATACGTTTGTCCTCACCGTCCTTGAGGGTGGAACAATCGGGATTATTTAACACAGAAGTGTTGGACAACCCCAAAACCGGTGCATCCACCTCGGGGGGGGGGGATGCCCAACGCTTAACGGTATCCGAAGGGAAGGGATACTTCTTATCCCACCCCTGAGGAATACCAGGGAGCCGAGCCGGCCGGTCCCATTCCTTAGCAATAATTTTGTCAAAATGTTTTTGATTAGGAAATTCCAAGCGCGGCCTGGATTCCTCGAAAACTCGCTCTTCTGCTGCGGAGCCTCCTCAGGAGGAGAAATAGCCAAAACATCAAACATTTGAGCCAGAGCGTTAGGAGTATCCGAAGATCTCCCCAAGTCCCCAAGCTCAGCGTCAACAAACTGCTGATCGTCAGAATTATCAGAATCCTCATAAACCTCCCCTTCCTCCAGCGGGGAATAATCAGAGTAATCTAGATTATTAAAATCATCAAGGTCATCCACCGGCGGAGCAAGTGCTTTCTCTTGGCCGGGGCCTTACGGGCGACCGAACTGGAGATTAATTTTTCAAGGTTGGCCAATCTGGCGCACATCTCAGATTGCAGCCCCCCACCCATGACAACGTCACACGGGGTGCGTATCAAGCTGGGAGGAGGAGATGAAGCGACCGGCGGTGCTGACCCAGACGCCTGGGGTTCGGACTGCCGCGTAATAGTTTGCTGTGCACAAGGTATACACAGAAGTACATCGTCCCCAGTAATGGATACCCCACACAACATACACTTCCGGAATTGCCCCGAGGGGATCCCGAGCCCAGTATCCGGGGATGCCTCCATATGGTGAACTTATGTGCAGTCGCTATGACCGGGGGAATTACGCGAATACGCAACCCGGGATGCCCCTTTAATGTCCCAAGTGGGAGGATTTGAATAAGGTAAATTGAACCCAGGGACCCTAGGACCGGGAGAGAACCCCTTAACCCAATAAAGGTCTACCTGCAAGACACAATAAGGCCAACAATAAATACATGTACACAAAAAAAGGGGAGAAGTAATAAGAAGAGAATGGGGCCCACAGGGCCACTCACAGTTCCAGCCAGAAAAGATGGCGACCGCACGTTCAGGATCCTGAAGCAGCAGCAGCAGCAGCAGCAGGGGGTCTGATAGAAGGGGGGCGTGGCCAGCGCGGGAGAGCGCGATCGTGCGTGGCCCCGCCCCCCCTCCATTCACAACCAGGCTCCGCGGTGGCGCCTAGCTAACGGGGGCGGGCCTCGGCAGCCCGCCGAAAGCCCTGCCCCGCCCCCTGTACACATCGTGAGGGGAGAAAGTCCCTCACAGGCTCAGCAATAACCGGCGCCGCAGCGATGACAGAGGCTGCGGCGTCAGTAACACGGAGGACGACAGGCGGGGAGAACCGCGGCGACGGCGCGCAGCGCCCGACCCCGCGCCCCCCCCCTCCCCGCAGCATGTGAAGGCACAGCACCTGCGGGGAACCGGCGCCGCGGCCATAACAATGGCCGCGGCGCCGGAACCAGAGGGGAGCAGAAGACGGGCGGCCCGCGGCGACAGGCCTCCGCCCGGCCCCGTCGCCACCAGCGTCAGCTGAGGAGAGAGATCTCCTCAGCTGTACCCAGCAAAAAAAGCGCAGCCCACGGTGGCTGCCCAGTTAAAGTGAAAACACCAAAGCACAACACACACCTCTACTAAGGGATAAAAGTGGGCCCTCACCCCCCCCCCCCCCCCCACGAGGAGAAGGGCATCACCGCCTACCCTCTGAAACAGGGTCTCACGGTGGAGCTTAGCTCCTGGGCACCTAATGTGCCATTCTACCCTCGCCCAGACCTCAGCCAAGGCTGGGAGGCATGTATAGAATGAAAGGGGCATCTGGGCGGAAATAGAACAAAAAGCGGGCCGGGAATAATCCCGGCTACCTCAAGTCCCCCTGTGCAAGGAGGAGGCATCATCTTCTGACTTGCTCGCCGTCTGCAGAGATGGAAGACTGGGTGATGAGTGGGAGGTCCCAGGTATTTATGGACCGGGGAGGGGCTTTTTTCCCTATCATCTCTGCAGAACACCCTCTTCAGGTCGGTATTACCCACGTGTTATGGATATCTTGAAGCAGGATGTGTGACATACTTAGAATAGTACTTCAGATACGTCGCTCATTCCAAATGGTCTCCGTTTTTGGTAGGGGCTCCCAAGACATAGGGGGCAGTAGAGGCCACTTTTCAGTGATTAGCCAATCAACACAGACCTGACATGCCAGGCCTGCCACAGCAATTATGTTTACTTACATGGATCTAGACTGCTTCAGTTTTAGCATTTTGATATAATCAAAAGTAGACAAGCAAAGAAACAGTAGCATTATTGTGAAAAGATTAACTTTTTAGAATGAGAATTTTTATCCAAACTCATACCTGTCCCAGCCATCATCGTCGTCATCCAGCTCTTCCCCAGACTCTGCACCAGTGTTATAGTCTGTGTCATAGTTTTCATTGGGCGACCTAAGTGCTCTTCCAGGTCTCTTATAAATTGGAGCTTTCTTACTAGCTTCAGAGCCACTGCTATAAACCTTTGGGGAAAATCCAGACTCGTTTTTCACTGGATACTCCTCGTCCTGTATTCTAGAGCAGCAACAAAAATTAAGACAAAACAAGAAAAAAAAAAAAAAAAAAAAGAAGAAGAAGGAGTTTATACCAGCTACGGAATCATCTCCCAGTTAAGGGATTTTCTTTGGTTTTCTTGCCTGCTATGTGCAATTATTAAAAAATGCTATAATAATCCCCAAGAATCATTTATAGAGACATAACCATTAAAGACCACCTCCAGTGAAAACCGATAGAAGGTCCTCTCACCCTTGAATCTCAGAGGCATCCTGATTTGGAATGCCTTGCTGTAAATATGAAGGGGGGTTATAGAACCTTTGGAAAAAAAAAAATACAATTCTGTGAAATACTCACCTGTAGAATTGGTATTATACGTATACAGCACGTCCTGTTCCAGAATATTCCTTACACTTTGGTAATACATCCACAAGATGGCGCTGGACTGCAGAAAACAGCTTGTGGCCTCTCCTGGCCCTATATACGTCAAGGACCTCCCACAAATTCCCAAGTATAGACAAGCAGTTAGCAAGAAGCTGGGAGAACAACAATAACCAGAATTCAACAATGAACATATGAACAATCACCATACAGAGGTAACTAAGAATAATGATAACAAGGGTGGGGTGGAACAGGACGTGCTGTTTACATATAATACCAATTCTACAGGTGAGTAATCACAGAATTGTATTATTCTAAGTATACAGCACGTCCTGTTCCAGAATATTCCTTACACTTGGGACATCCAATAGCAGTGTCCTTAAGGTAGGGTGGGATCCCCAAAAGGCAACAGCGGGCAATTTAAACCACTACCGCCTGCAGAACTTTGCGACCAAAAGCAACATCAGCTGAGGCCCGAACATCAACCTTGTAAAACTTTGAAAAGGTATGAACAGAAGACCAAGTAGCGGCCTTGCAAACAGAAGCTTGGTGCTGGAAAGCCCAAGAGGCCCCAATAGCATGAGTAAAATGAGCAGTAAAGGTGGAAGGGAGGCTCCTTTCCCTTAGCAGAATAGGCCTGTACCACAGCCTGGCAGATCCACTTGCCGATAGTGGACTTAGCCGGAGCCAGACCCTTCCTAGGTCCAGACGAAAGCACAAAGAGCATCAGTCTTTCTGAAAGATTCAGTAGCCACCAGATCCTGAGTCCTGACCACATCCAGAGAATGTAAAACCCGCTCCTTAGCGTTACTAGGATTAGGGCACGGAAAAGGCAAAACAATGTCCTGATTGAGATGAAAGGCCTACCTTAGGCAGAAAATCTGGCTTAAAGCGAAACACCACCTTGTCCTGGTGTCTCTCAAAGTAAGGGGGTTTGATGGAAAGCGCCGCCAACTCAGAAACACGCCTAACAGAAGTGATAGCCACTAAAAAGACAACTTTAAGAGTCAAAAATGGACAAAGGGGCCTCACGTAAAGGTAGCACCTTGCCCAACAGAGGAAAAGGAGGGAACACAGAGAAGCTGAAAGCTCTTCCAAGACATTGCTAGTGCATCCATGGCCAGAGGGTCCTGGGACAGAAAGACAAAGACTGGAAGCTTGATTGCGACGGGACGCAAACAGATCCACATCTGGCTGACCCCAGCGGTGGCACAGGGAGCGAAACATCCTGCTGCTGAGGGACCATTCCC
Organism: Gastrophryne carolinensis; assembly: GCA_027917425.1. Lineage (NCBI taxonomy): Eukaryota > Metazoa > Chordata > Amphibia > Anura > Microhylidae > Gastrophryne > Gastrophryne carolinensis. The sequence continues at coordinate 566,166,782 of CM051234.1, read as the reverse complement.
CCAGAAGAGAGGTCCCCCCTGCTGAGGGAGTCTGCCTCCAGATTCTCCACCCCCGGAATGTACACAGCTGAGATGCAGGGAACATTCTCCTCCACCCAGGACAGTATCAGGGACACTTCCTTGAGGGCCCTCTTGCTCCGGGTCCCTCCCTGATGATTGATGTAGGCAATCGCCGTCTGGTTGTCCGAGCGGAACTGAACCGCCCGACCCCGAAGGTGTGGAGTCAATTGGGCGAGAACCAACCTGATCGCCCTCAACTCCAGAATGTTGATAGGGGTGTGGGCCTCCTGAGGGCCCCACTGACCCTGGAATTTCGGGGATTTCCAAAAGCCCCCCCAAACTGTCAGACTGGCATCCGCGGTGACTGTCTCCCAGCAAGGGGCCAGAAAGGATCTGCCCACTAACAGGTTTCTTGAGTCCAGCCACCACGATAGAGATCGCCTGGCCAGAGGGGACAGAACCAACACCTGATCCAGGGACCGAGGGTCCCGATCCCATACTGACAAGAGGTGAAGTTGAAGAGGTCTCATGTGAAACTGAGCGTATGGAACCGCCTCGAAGCAAGACACCATCAGACCCACCAGCTGCATCCCCTGCCAGATGGAGGGATGAGGGCAAGACATAAGGAGTCTGGCTTGGGCCTGAAGACTCTCCACCTTCTGCTGAGAGAGAAAGATCTTGACCCGAGATGAATCCAGAATCATGCCCAGAAAGGACTTCACCATGGAAGGAGACAGGGAAGATTTGTGGTGGTTGATCACCCAGCCAAATGAATCCAGTGTGGACACCACCCGCTGGGTATCCAGCGCTGCCTGGTGGAAGGACTGAGAAGCGATAAGCATGTCATCCAAGTAGGGAAGAATGCGGATGCCTTGAGATATCAGCAGAGCCATCACTCCTGCCAGCACCTTGGTGAACACCCTGGGAGCCGAGGTGAGACCGAAGGGCAAGGCCACAAATTGGTAGTGCTGATCCTCCAGAGCGAACCTGAGGAATCTCTGATGACCTGGGAAGATTGGTATGTGAAGGTAAGCATCCTTGATGTCTACAGAGGTCATGAAGTCCTCCGGGCGTAGAGAATTCACAGCGGAGCGCAGAGTCTCCATGCAAAAGTGTCTGAATCTGACAAATTTGTTGAGGCTCTTTAAATCCAGGATGGGTCTGATGGACCCGTCTTTCTTGGAAACAGTGAAAAGATTGGAATAGTAACCTTTGCCCCTGAGAATCCTCCATATGGTGATTATTGTGGCACAATAGGCCGATTGGGATTGACGCCAATAAGGCTACCCAGGATGCCCCAATAGCCCGCTAGGGAAGTGGGAGATATACAAATACAATAGCCCTCCAATAAGGAGTTAACACTAAATAGAGGGGGTAGGACCAGGATAAACCCCAAACAAGTTTGACCTGCCTGGCAAAGAAGCAAAGAACCTGTAAGCATAATACAATGAAATACAAAGAAAAGCCAGCCCGCAGGGGCACTTATGGACCGCGATAGGGAGACGCCAGACACGCAGCACAGAAGCTCCAAAATGGTGCCCGCATATACCTCGAGGGGCAGGGCGGAGAAGTGATGCAGAAAACGTCATCTGCAAGGCCCGCCCCCCCCCCCGGAAGAGCGCGAAAACGCAGGCCTGTGACAAGGCCAGCCAATGACAGCGCCGCAGCGCCTGAGGCCGTCCGCGGAGCGAAGTACAAGCGTGCGGCGGCGATAATCAAAACCAGTGCACCAAGGCAAAGCGTGAAACACATAGTAAATACATACACCACCACCCCCCCTCCCCCGAGATCTACCCAGGGAGAGCGAAGGGGAAGCAGCGGACGACCCGAGAGGAGCCTAACTGAGGGGACAGGGGGCGAAGGGCAAATGGCCGCGGGAGGGGCATCCCATAAGGCTCACCACGGGCCTGTACCGCCTACCCTTTGGTGGGGGACTGCGGTAGGAGCAGCGCTCCTTAGCTCCTGACAGCGGTGCTGCCTACCATCACCCGCCCAGCGCAGCCTAAGCTGGGAGGCAGTGAAAAGGAACGGGTGGGAATAGTCCTACAGGGCCGCAGGCTAATAAGCCCCGCTCACCTGTGAGTAGAAAGAGCCATCTTCTAGTCATCGCAGCCCAGACTGCAGAGAAGAACTGGGGATTTTGTGGGAGGTCCCTGGTATATATGGGGCCGGGAGGGGCCACTTTTCTGTCTCTGCAGTCCAGCGCCATCTAGAGGATGTATTACCCATGAGTAAGGATTATTCTGGAACAGGACGTGCTGTATACTTAGAATAAAACGTTAAACTATTCCCCAACATCTAAAATTTATATATTTTAAGGGTTTGGGCTTTTCATTAAATCATGCTGAAGGTCTGGTTTAATTCAAACCAGACCAAAACCATAGTAACCCAGTCCTAGAATCTAGAAGACTCCAGGGCCAGGAATAGATCCGTCAGCTCCATCCTCTGCTTGCCAGACATGAATACACACATGAGAACCCACGCAGGCGCTATGGGTGTGTGATGGAGGTAAGCAAACAGGCAAGGCCAGGGGCTTCACACACAACAAGCACAAGCAGTCCACAACCCAGGCAAATTATGAACATGCCTTAAGGAGCAGTGTGTATGGCTGGCCACACACCTTTGTTTACTAGAAAGACTAATGCACAGTGCGGCAGACTGATGCGACACTGGAAAGGCTACCAAATGCAGGCCATCGCATCTGAAGGTACGAAAGAAACATTCAAACATCTTAAAATGATTGGCCACCAGACCCAAACTACAGTAATCAGCCTTTTGGTGTCAGACTCATAAGTCTCAATGCCACGACCTCTCTATTCACCGCGATGGAGGGGTGTGCTGAGGCCTGACATGCCCCCTCCATTTTAGTAAATGAAGAGGACATGGTAGGGCTACTAACTGATGGTGGGGGGGGGCATGAGTCCAACATGGAGGGACTGGTGAATGGAGGGCTGTGAACCTGCAGGGAACAAGAAGGCAAGGGTCAGCCCCCCCTCCCTTGTTAGTTCAGAGTATATTACTTTCAAAAGACAAGTGGGGCAGACCACTACCCTAACAAATACAATTGCACAACCATCTAAGAAAACATACATAATTGTAGTGGTTTGTCCCTAAGTATCTTTGATACTTTGGGCTGTAGATTAGTATGCCATTATCAGATCTTTCTTTTCCCGAAGGACTTACATGCGAGAATTGTGTTCTGAATAGGCACGGTCACCATTCGCACTTCTATAGTCCATGATGGAGCCATTGACTTTCTCGTTATATTCAGACATTGCAGGTACAGCTTCTGGATCAGCACTCACATTTTTCACCTGATGAATTAAATATATGCATGTGACATACACTCAAATTACATTTACAAAAGACAATAGTTAATGCACATTCTAGTATAGATGGCATTTTGTAACAATGTACCTGCAGATCCCAATTAGGATGCTGCAGTCACAGGAATGAAACTTGCCTGTGAGCAAGCCTGAGAAATCTGAATAACATCGCTCATTAAATCTGCATCGCATTCGTTTATTCGTTTTGTCTAGATTACCTTCACCCAGGCCAAAAATGGTGTATTATGAATGTCAAAGAGAACTTTGAATTTCTAGTATCTGCTCTATCCATATAATAGATCGCGGAATTCAATTCCACCATAAGGACCAGGTTTGAGCTCCCCCCGCCCTCCTTGCCCTATGAATGCCTCTGTCAGTTGCACTTCAGTTGCAGTTTTAAATAAAAACAGAAAGAAGAGAAACAGGGTTTTCTGGTTTATTTTACATTCCAGCATAAAGTAAAAGGAAATGAAGAAATCAGCCACAAGGATTTAAAAACGTACTATATCAGTTTCAGGGTGGTCAAGTGAAGGTTATTTTGTCACATAACTATACAAAGTATGACAAGCAGCGAAATGCACTCTGGGTTGAAGAAATGCAGGTGTAGAGACATACGGAGAATGTGTCAACATGTAACCATAAAGCCTTCGCTGCGGATCCAAACAGGAAGAAGCTCCTCCTCATTCTCTCTGCATTTGCGCTCAATGAGAAAAAGCGCTGGCTTGATCGCAGCTTGGAGAATAGTTTGTTGAGAAGATAGTAAAGATCTTCCCCTATATTTCAGGCACCTTTCCTGTGCTGATGGCTATTGTGCAAACATTACTCACAGGGGGAACTCTTGCCCAATACAGCTCTCCCTCACTGGTAGCTCCGTGCACACCTTTATTCCATTTTAGGAACCAGGTTCATGTTTATTTGTACAAATCTTTAATTACATTTGCAGTAGAAGTAATTATGTTTATAGGCATTTCAGATTAGCCCATACATTTTTTTTTCTAACTAGGATACAACTTGTGTGAAAATATTCCCTAATCAAAACAATTATTCTGAGGTTTATACGGAAACTAGTAAAGTTTATGAACCACTAATAAAAAAAAAATGTTATTTACCACATCAAGAAGGCACCGCCCCTTAGGTAAGGTGCCACATGACTGGCCTGAGCTCCTATCGGGAGCTGGACCAGTTTGACCAGTGTAAGGCTGGGGGGGAGGGACGAGGGGGAGGCACTATATATAGGCTAGGGGTTCCTCCCCCTCTCCCTCTTTGACCCCTCTGCCTCCCGGCGCTGGACAAGAGCAGTCTGGCTGTCGCTTGTCCAGCACCAAAACTCCTTTTATCCTGTGGGCCATGGCATCCGGGGGGGACAGGGCAAGTTTTCCTCCAAGCCCCTTGCCCCTGGTTGTCTGGGTGGAGCCCTTCTCTCCCCCTGTCCCTCTTGTGCATCGCAGGGGGTACACGGATCTCCCTGGCGTTGGGACGGCGTGGGCCTCGCACGCAGCCACCCCCCCCGTCGGTTTGGCAGAAGGGGCGCTTCACCTTCCCTCCTGCTGCTCGTGCCTCACCTGCGGCCGACGCATCATGGAAGTGCCCTGCCTCCTCATCTTCCGGGGACCCTGCCTCCTGTCAGCGGGGCGGCGCGGGCCTCACACGCAGCCGCCCCCCTCATTGCGGTGGCTGGGCGCTCCACCCTCCCTCCTGCTGGTCGGGTCTCACCTGCGGCCGACCGGCGCATCATGGTAGGGCCCCGCCTCCTCGTCTTCCTTGGCGGGGACCCTGCTTCCTGTCAGCGGGGCGGCGCGGGCCTCATGCGCAGCCGCCCGCCTCATTGCGGTGGATGGGCGCCCCCCCCTCCCTCCAGCTGTCAGTGTGGCAGAGGGGGCGCTCCACCCTCCCTCCTGCTGGTCGGGCCTCACCTGCGGCCGGCGCATCATGGCGGGGTCCCCATCTCCTTATCTTCCTTGGTGGGGCCCCTGCCTCCCGTCAGCGGGGCGTGGCTGGGGGGTTCTCCCCGTCATCGGTCAGTGGGCCCCCGCCCCCCCTCCACCCTCCCTCCCTCCTGTGGTCGCCCCCCTACGCCCGGCTCCCGCATCATGGCGGGGCTCCGGCTCCTCATCTTCCTTGGCGGGGACCCTGCTTCCTGTCAGCGGGGCGGCGCGGGCCTCACGCGCAGCCACCCGCCTCATTGCGGTGGATGGCCGGAGCCTCACCCGCTATTAATCGGGTGGGTGGGTAACCGGGCTAGGGCTTCACACATCTAGCCCTGGGGGTGAGGGCCCCCCGTGCGTCCTTCCAGCAGCCGGCGGCTCCCACCCCCCATCCTTCACTCCCACACACCTAGGCCGGGCGGCACAGGTCCGGCCCCTTAAAACCTTCTGATCGGCCCAGACAGGGGCCGCCACACCGGGGGCCCTCATGAAGTTCGCGGCAGCGGGCCACTCGGCCAGGACGGTAACAGTGAGCAGCCCAGCGGCTCGGGATCACGATCGTCCAAGCGGCGGGCCGATACACCCCCGCACCTTCAAGGTACGCCCAGCATGTCGCCATTACTGTTTGTTTGTTGTTCTGGGATAGGAATCGTGTCAAAAGGGGGGTTGGAAGCATACTGGAGGTGGGGGTGACCGGTGTTGGAAAGGAAGGGTTCTGGCGTGCAGAAGATAGCGTACTAGCGGTTAGTGGGGGAGCGGTTACAGTCAGAGGAGTGGCAAGGGAGTTGAGATCGGTGTGACTCCTCTGACAACTATCACAGGGGGAGGACCACCCCCCCTTTGCATTGGGGGATACCCCCCCCCCCAAGAGAGATGCGGTAGGAGCAAGGATGGGTGACTCGGCGGTTGACGCGGGATTCGGGGGGGGGATAGCTACGGAAGGGAGGGACTAATTTTGGGGGCGGCCTGGAGAGCGGGTTGGAGCAGGTGATTAGGGTGTGCACTCAAGCGGGGGGAACCAAGTATGCGTGAGAGGATGGGCAGGAAGAGGCTTGGGGGGCGTGGCCATCGCCAGGTGGGTTCAGGGTCTTGGTCGGTTGGGTTGTTTAGTTGGGGGAGGTTTGGAGATTGGCCACTGTTCAACCAGTTCTTGGCATCTGGAAGAGGGGCCTGGGGACTGAATGAATGGAGAAGGACTGGGCTAGTCGGGGCCGTGGTAATGGATTTCCGGGAAAGAGCTGCGTGTCGCGGTTGGAATCAGAGGCTCTTGGTCCTAATGGGGCTGTGATCTGAATTTGGGGAGGAACACTGAGCCAGGGAGGCGAATGGCGCTGGGGTTGTTCAAGGACAGTGAGGCCAGAGTTGACTGGGGGGTACAGCCTAGGGAGGGTTGGTTGATTTGTTAGAATGGAATGGTCAGGGGAACCGGAGTGTGGGATTAAGGGGCTGCTCGGGGGTGTCTTGAGTGAAAGGCTGGAAGCAGTCAAAGTGCATAGTTGGAGATGTGGGTTGCGTTCACTATATGATGAGGTTGTAATTTGGGGAGCATCGGGGGTTAGTAACCTTAAATCGACCCGGAGAGCAGCTCTGTGGGGGAGGCGTGCAGCAGCAGAGAGGGGTGTGAGCTTTCAAATGTACTGATGGTGGGGAGGGTAAGGAGACGGTGGGTATGGCCCATGGGGAAATAAGATTCATGCTCGCAGTGGGAAGGATTCAGAATGCTGGGTAGTGTCACCAGAGGTCAGTTCATTTGGGGGGGCCCAGAGAAAGCGGATGGATGAGGAGCTTGGCGGGGGGAGCGGCCAATGGATATTCATCGGTGGAGGGTGAGGGCTACTGCAAAAGGGCCAAGACCCCTTATGCGGATAAGACGTAGCAAAGTATCAGGAATTAGCGGTGTATCGGATACTCATGGTTCATGTTGGTGGGTCAGGGGGACACGGAAAAGGGGCCCGAGGACAACCCCCCCCCCCATTTTGTTTTAATGATAAATCAATAGTTTAGGGGCTGGGAAGCCTCGTCATGATCGACCTGGCGGGTTCGGCGGATTATGGGGTAATCATATTGGCGGAGGACGTTGCCCGCTGGGAAGGGGACGAGAACCCTGTTTATACGAGGTATTTGGTGATGGGGGGGGGGGGGTTGTGGACACTTATATTGGGGGATTACGGGGCCCGATGGGCTGGAGCCCGAGAGGTTAACATGGGCGGCTTGGTGTGTTCGGCAGATTATGGGAGACTCATACTGGTGGATGACATGGCCCGAAGGGAGGGGGCGGGAGCCTATGATATGATGAAGCGGCTTAGTTTTGGACCCTCAGATTGGTGGATTGTGGGGCCCACTGGGTAGGGGCCAGGGGTGCTCAATACGATAGACTAGGGAAGTTGGCTGATTTTTTGGAGGCCCATGTTGGTGGATTACTGGACGCATGGAGAGGGGGGGGGCGAGAGGCCCCAACATAATCGGCTTGGCATGGCCGGGAAATATCGGACACTCATATGTGTGGAGAATATGGCCCACTTTGGGGGGGGCTGAGAGCCCGTAATATGATGTCATCGATGTAGTTTTGGATTCTCATATTGTTGGATTGGGGGCTCCCATTGGGTAGGGGCCGGGAGCGCTTAACATAATAGACTCAGCGTTCCCGGCAGGTGTGGCGGATACTCAAGTTGGAGGATTACGGGGCCCGAGGGGGCTTGGACATGATCGCCGTGGGGCTCGGCGACTTCCCGATAACTCATATGGTTGGATTACTGGACCCACTGGGGAAGGGACCCGTGGGGCTTTAACATGAGCGGCGTGGGGGCTCGCCGAGTTATCGGATACTCATTGGAGGATTACGGGACCCACTGGGAACGGGCCCGAGAAGTTTGAAACATGATTGCTGTGGGGCCTCGGCGAATTATTGGATACTCATTGGTTGGATTGCGGGACCCACTGGGAAGGGGCCCGAGAGGTTTTAACATGTTCGCCGTGGGGGGCTCGGCGAATTACCAGATAATCATATGGTGGGATTGCAGGACCCACTGGGAAGGGGCCCGAGAGGTTTTAATAAGATCGCTGTGGGGGCTCGGCAAATTACCGGATACTCATATGGTTGGACTGTGGGACCCACTGCGAAGGGGCCCGAGAGGTTTTAAAATGATCGCCGTGGGGGCTCGGGAATTAGCGGATAATCATATGGTTGGGTTGCGGGACCCACTGGGAAGGGGCCCGAGAGGTTTTAACTTGATCGCTGTGGGGGCTCGGTGGATTACTGGATACTCGTATGGTTGGATTAAGGGACCCTCTGGGAAGGGACCCGAGAGGCTTCAACATGATTGCCGTGGGGGCTCGGCGAACTACCGGCTACTCATATAGTGGATTACGGGACCCACTGGGGGGGGGGGCCGAAAGGCTTTACATGATCGCCGGGGGGGTTATTGGACCCTTATACTGGTGGAGGACAGGGCCCACTGGGGAGGGGCGGAAGCCCATAAGATGATGGAATCAGCGTGGGGGCCGGGAGCGGGAGCGCTTAATACGATAGAATCGGTGAGTTTGGCGGATTGTTGGATGCTCATGTTGGACGTGCCCACTGAGAAAGAAGCGGGCTGTGAGGCCTTAACATGATCGACTTTGGCGGTTTATCCGGTGCTCATATTGGGAGAGGAAGGACACACTGGGAAGGGACAAGATCCCCCTTTAATATGTTCAACATGGTTCGGCGGGTTAGCAGATACGTTAGAGGTGAATTAAGGGACCACTAAATGGTGGTCTTTTCTGGTGGCTCTGCGTAGTGGGGGAGTATGTGGCACATAGGGGGCAGATGCCTGAGGTCCTTAAGAGCATGGAAGTGGTGGGTATTGGATAATCACTGGGTTGATTACACTGCTCCCCCCCCCCCCTTAATCGGTAGAAGGGATAATTATAGGATGGTCTTTTGGTAGGATACATGGGCTGCAGGCTGGGTGGGGGTCCATAGCCCTGGATAGTATGGACTCGGCAGTCTTTGGTCGACGAGGCGGGCTTGTCAGAGAGCCATAGGGATGGAGCAGGCTGGTGGTTGGTGATCAGGGAGGATGACAAGCGAGATGTCCTGCTTGGGTAGTATGGCCCACGGGCAGGTTATCAGGCGGGGCAACCCCAGGGGGAGGGGGCCGCATTGCTGGCTCGGATGACCGAGGATATATATTGGGGCATTGGGGGGTATGTCACGGTGGCTTCAGCTGAACGGTAGGTTGGGGGTTTGGCTCCAGGAGAGGATTTTTCTACTCATCAATCACGCTGGCTTAGTTTAAATGATTACCACTCAGACTCGATTGAGGGGCTGGAGATTTGTGTTATTTTGTACTTATTTGTTCAGCTGTGGCCGATTAATAAAATGTATCATTCCAAAGATATATACGTTGTGTGGTTTTTTATTGAAGGGAGTTGGGAAGAAAAGCGGGAGATAACATGGAGCTCTAGTACAGTCATGGCAGCGAAGTAAAAAAGTGTAGTAAAAGAGCATAGACTTGGAATGAACCCCAGTGGCCCATGTAAACCGTGCAAATTTTACCTAGGTCTACTCTTTTGCATAACCGGGGGCACTCCATTCCAGGATAAAGGCAGCAGTACTAGGTAAAAGGCGTATCTAGCATGCCACTGAAACATCTGTGTGATATTTTTACAGTCTACCAGTATGCCGAACAATTACAGCTCACATTCAGTGTTCCTGTTTGTCAGAAAAAGGAAATCACTATTGTATAAGGGTGGCCCAAAAATATGCCAGCTGCCTGTCTAATACTACATGAAATAATGTGGCCACTGACCTGCAGCAAAGTAAATCCTGGATTTTGAGTCTTATGCATGTGGGGACCATGCATTGACTTTAAGTGTAGGCCCAACCACGACAGGTAGGTGTTAAGGTTTTTTCTCTTATAACAAACTGCTTTCAATCTTATTATTCACCACCCAGCAGTCAGTCATGTCAAAGAGTTTAGGGGGGCTTTGAACTTTTGAGCTTTTTTGTCACTACCGTATATTAAAACATATTCTATATTAAGCAAATACAAAATGGTGTTTTTAGGTAGGCAAATAATACATTTAAGTAGACTACATAAAGAGTGATGGGTTCCCCCCTTTTCCCATACAGGGAATGCGGTGGTGAGAATCTGCCAATAACGGGTGGCATATATAGACCTCAGCATGTGCGCAGCCTTAGCTCTCACTTTAGATCCAGAACAAACAAGCTAACAAGGTCATGAAACTACAGGCCCCTCCCAGAAACTCCAGCCGCTTGTTATAAACACATATCTGTCATGAAGCGACATCTTACGTCATCTTCTCTGTGCAGCTGAAACAGACTTCTCAGCAGCACATCGCAGACAAGGAATGTTGGCTGGTGTACAATAAAGAATTGCCGCACACCTTAAACATTCAATGTAGTCATGACCATGTACCATATACATCAACAGTGTCCTAATGTACTGGAATATCAGTGGACATGGCTAGTAGGTGGTCATGAATGTTTGATTGGTCTGTGCCACTGAAGTGTCATCTGTAAATCTAACCTTCCCAGTATGAACCTGCAGAAAACACTGTGGCCATTCAAAGTCAATTTTGGTTAAGCAGCAATCCAATGGGTGTGGGGGGTATGTTATATTTTGCCAGTCAAACTTTATTCCTTCTTGCTTTAAAAACACACACACAGCTGCCAGACAGGACTCTAACCTTTTTTTTTTTTTTTTTTTTTTTAAGGGTAAAGCAAAAAAGACTCACCCACTCCTCCACGTTTGGAGCTCCCTCTTCAGCAAATCTTTCCTTCTTCCAGAGAATGTTCATCTTGCCATATCTGCTGATTTTCCTTCTTATTTTCACAGCAAAGAATATTATTATGGCATATGCAATCACAATTAGAAAGCCCAAGACAATGGCAATAGCCTAGGAGGAAACCAACAAGAAAGAACTCATTTTATGAATTCAGATTTTACATGCAGGCAGCACAAAAAATAAATATACATTTACAGTATACATTTATATACATTATATTCATATACACATTTATATTACATATATGCACACATCATGCCCCTTATCCCCACAATAGTTAAAAAAAAAAAAAAAAAGTTATTGCATTTACTTCTGCAGCATATAAAAACAATAGGCGATTCTGCAGCCCCAGCCGAGTTTATTTTATGAAAGTTTTTGTTAAGGGAACACAAAGCCATCCAGCGATTCAGGTTAGCACACTGGAAGAACTGGTTGAGCAATACAGATTGAGCTTTCAGTCAGGCAGGAAGTTTGAAAGAAGTAGACAAACAAACAGGAAAGATTCGGTGTGTGCGTGCAGGGCTGAATACATGCTATTCATTATTCTGCAGGGTTTTCTAATGACCAAAGGAAACCCTCAAAAATCTCCAAATTAACACTCATGTTTTGGGCAAGTGGTGGAGAGGCCAAGCCCACTTTGATAACACCTTTTTAGGTGTGGGGTGCGCACCCCTGCTAGAGAGGAGCAGGAAGCACCCAATCATTCAATTCAGTTTTGATTGCAGGGAATTAGACAAAAGCCAACGTATGCAACACTGAAGCAAAGAGCAAGCCAGTGGCTTTCAGTGGAGTTTTGCAAGCAGTGGTATCCTATCATTCCTATTGTCTCCTGTGCTCACACTTTAACCTCGTGGCATCTCATTTTGTATTGTTCCCTGTACTATACATTTTACCTTGTTTATAATCATATCTTGTAAAGTGCTACGAAAGATGATGGCGCTATATAAATTAATAAAAATAATATTATAATTATCTTCCAACCATGCGGGGGGGGGGGGGCATCTTTGTGTTGGAAAAGGAAGCAGAGACACGGATGCAGCGATCGGGTAAGAGCTGCTTTCCCAGACCTGGAGCGATTGGGCTGCTTGGGAGAAAAGGTGAATATAGCATTTATGTTTGTATGTAAATTGTCTTTAAAATCATGAGGACAAGACATTTCAGTAAAGGGCTCGGGAACAGTGCTGGTCAAACCTTTTAACAAGATAGCAACCTTAGTTAACCCTTGGAATGTCCCTTTAAGGCCTATCTCCAGATAACGCCTTACCCACCGACATCTGCTGTTTCTTTTCTTCCCCGTTCAATCCCTTTCAACGGTCCAGTGCACCAAATGGAAAAACAGAGCGTATTCTGCATTGTCACCAAAGGTGTATGTTTCTCCAATCAACCAACAAGGGACTCTGACACTTCACTGGATGTGTACTGTGGAGTACAAGGCTAGGCCACAAACATACCCCCTTGATGCCAGAAGCTGGAAGTGGGGGAACTGGCATCGAGATCAAGACATTTCAAAGACCCTCAAAGAGATCGATGGCACAGGTGTGCCAAGTGTAGGAAGGGAAGTTTAAAGACAATGACTTACTAAGAGTTAAAAAAAATAATTCTCATGGTAGTAAAAAAATATAATTTAGGACAAAAAAAAAAAAAAAAAATCATGAGAATTTCCTTTTTTAGTGAAATCACCAGGTAAGTACACAATGTACCGGTAAGTCAATGGCACTTTTTTACTGAGAAAAGTATTTAACTTTTTGTTCCTTTTTACTCAGGCTATTTTCCTCATGAAATGAATTTTTTACTACCATGAGATTTTTTTTCAACTCTCAGTGAATCGAGGCCAATATGGTTGATATCATGAGTAATGTTTCCCCTAAGTGCAATTCAGCACTTAAGCCGGACCTTCACCCTGAATAAGAGCCTATCTTATATGATTCCCCCACCCTCTACATACAGATTGCCCACATTAATCCAGACCTTCACCCTGAATAAGGGCCTAATACGATTCCCCCACCCTGTACATACAGATTGCCCACATTAAATAATAATCCTACCCGCATCTACTGCATTTTCTGAGCCTTTAAACATCCAAGATGGTGGCCCGAGGAGTCTAAGGCTGTCTGCAAAGCCCTCTGCTCTTTTGCCCCCTCTCATCTCCTCAGTATGTGATGGTTCTGAGGCAAGATAGCGGTGCCCCTATCCTAGATTACTGAACAGAGTTGCAGCCCAGTGGAGGAAGTAGTGAAAAGTAAGCTACTAAAAACGTAAAAAATATATTGATTTTAGATGTTGAGGAACTGTTTAAAGTGGACCAAAAACCCAGGATAGTCAAAAGTTTTGACTACTCTGGGTTTTGTTCCTTTCCCCAGGGGCACCCTGATCGGGGGTGCCCCGCTGTGTCAAACCCCCCCAGATCACCATAGCAACTCACCTTATTCCGATCCCACGGCGCATCTAAGAGTAGCGGCTCTGACGGTGGCATCCCCCACATTCCTCTAACAGGGAGCATGCCCGCGCCGGTCATTCACAAATGCCTGGCACACGGGAGGGAAGCGGAGGATGCAGCCGTCAGAGTCGCGGCTCTTAGACGCGCGTGGGACTGGGATGAGGTGAGGTGGCTGCGCCGATCTGGGGGGGGGGGGGGTTCACACAGTGGGGCACCCCCCGTGAAAGGACCAAAACCCAGGAGAGTCAAAATCCTGGGTTTTGGTCCACTTTAAGGGTCTGGGTTTTTCATTAAATGATGCAGAAGGTCCAATTTAAGGAAAAAAGCAAAAGAAAAAGTGTTTACTCAAAAAAAAAATGTGAGTAAAAAACATCACTCACAGTCATGAATCAACCCTAATGAAAACAAAAACTGTATCCTCCCCTTTTTTCCCCCTCGCAGGTCATAAATAGAGGGGGGCGTCCCCCCACCAGAGCACATCAAAGAGTCACACGGGCAACGCAGGACATTTACCCAGCATTCAGATGAGAGCTGGAGTGCTGAACTAGGAGCGATGGGCTGCAGGGGAAATAAAGGAGAGTAAAGAGTTTTTTTTTTTTTAATTTTTGGCTGCAAATATACATCAAAAGGGAAACCCTGTGATAGTGCAAAGAAATTGGGTGTCCAATGAGGGTTCAATATGCTTTCTAAAACAAGTACAACATTTCTAAAAAATCGTGCTCACCTCTTGCGGCTCTACTACACAGTAGTGGTAGAGATACTGATTGACAAAAACGCCTGTGGTAACGGGGGCATAGAACTGGTTGCATATGGACACAATCTGCGTGTAGAAAGCCGATCCAGAGGCCTGGGCTACAGGGTTTACTCCTATGGTGTACACAATTGTTGCAATGAACACCAAGCCCCCCATAATGGCTGCGACAATGATCACAATCAGGTAGAAGCGTCTGGTGGTGGAAGTGTGGGTCCTCGTTACAGTCATTACAAACAACACCAGACCACAAATGAAGCAGAAAGCGGCCATGGCCAGTATAAACCCTTTGGCAGCTCGAGGGTCGGTATAATTTCCTCCATAAGCAAAACCCAAGCCCATCTGGGATCCACCAAATCCATAGCCAGTGTATCCAGAGGATCCTGCATAGGATCCTCCACCATAACCCATAGACTGTCCAGTGATATCCAAATCCCATGGTAACGTAGAAGCTACGCAAGCAAAGATGCCGACGCACATGACCACAATGAGGATGGCCATAATCTTGATGATGCCAGGTGGAGAACTCCACTTGTAAAAATGCTGGATCTGTGGGACCTCATCTTCTGGGTAGTAAGAATAAGCAGGCTGGGAGAACTTCTCTGGTCCATACATGTCTCGACTGGGCGCATAGTTCGAGGGCCGGCTTGGTGCATAATTAGTGGGTCGACTGCAAAAAAAGAAAAATAAGCTCAAGTATGAAATGTAACCATGTTTATTCTTCATTTTAAATAAACCAACAATAACTATAAGGTCATATTTATCAGAAACCAAAAGATACAAAAATATCACCATACAATGCAATAAAAGTTTTAGACAATGTAAACTGCCTGTAAAAGACAGTCAAAAATTATATTTCTTCTCCAAAGAGGAGAGCTTCCCCCCAGCAGGTCCCTGGAATGCATATGAGCGCCCACTGCTGACTGCATACCCGCGATGGATGTTCACATGATGCGGCCCCAGCAGAGTAGCTAACCCAGCTGGACTTTGTGGGATCAAGCCCATGGGAAGGGAGGTAAGTGTGTTTTTTTTGCTTTACAAAAGACTTTGAATAAGAACCTTCAGAGAAACCCTTCAATTAGGTCATGGCATAACTATAGGAATAAGTCAAGGCATTTAGATATATGTCTAGCTGTCTAGCTAAATGAGGACCATCATGAAAAAATGGCCCAATGTTAAAAATATGCTGGATGGCAGGAGAAGGGGTCACTTATACATCCGGCCTGTTTCTTTCAATTTACAGTCAATTACTTTGCAGGGAGCTTTTGTTTGCCATTTAGAAATGTGTTACCACCACCTCCAAGGCTGCTTAAAGTGGACCAACACCCAGGATTTTGACTATCCTGGGTCTTGGTCCACTTCGGTGGGGCACCCCCGATCGGGGTGCCCCCTTGTGTGAAACCCCCCCGATCACGCCTAGAGGGGCGCCTAGAGGGGCGCGAGGGAGACGGCAGCGGCCGGCCGCCGCCGAAGATAAGGGGGTTTGGGGTGTTTGGGGGGGTTTCACCCCGCGGGACATCCCGATCTCGGATGTCCCGCGGGGAGGGAGGTGATCGGCCCGGGAATCTTATAGATTCCCGGGCCGATCACCCGTGGGTGTTGGTCCACTTTAATAACATCTCATGGCTCCGGTCATGCCAGTGTAACCAACACTGCACCTCCATATTGTTTATGGTAGACAGATTAAGCGGGCTGCTTATTGTTGCTAGATTGCAGAACAAGTTGTTGTGGGCCAGGGAGGTTAGCGAAACCTCTTAAGATAGAATAAAACAGCAAATCCAGTTACTCTGATTTATTCCTACAGATATACATTGTTTCCATATCACATTGTACGAGGCTGTTGCTGCCGACTTCTCTGCCTTTACAACACCAAGTATGTTCCCCACAAGCACCAATTTGGCCCACTAAATGCAGGTGACCATACTACCTGAGCGGGTGTTTGCCTTATTGCCCACAGAAATACATGAGAACATTAGGGTTGATTCAGAGCCCCTTTCTCATCATTTTTATGGAGGTCTTGCTACCAAATGAAAAATCATGCAAAAATTAAAACATTTCACACTAAAGTTCTCGCAGAAAAAAGGCTTTGCTGAATCAGACGAGGGGAAAAAAAATGAATGAGAATGGAAATATTCACCCAAAAAAAAAGGTGAGAAAGGGGCTCTGAATCAACCCTAATGTTCTGGTCCCGTGACCGCTAACTCTGGTGCTACCTAGCCCAACAAGGGCAAGCTGTGAAGTGGCAGCCATCAGCCTGGCATAGAGTTACAAAAAAGGAAGCCATGCTGCTGAAACACAGGCACATATTTCAAAACAGAGATCTATGTACGACTATGGCCTTAAGCATGAGTAACAGGGAGTAAAATGAAACCTGTATATGGAATTCACAAGAGGGCATTTGTTAAATTCAACTTGCAGAGAGGAAAGAAGGACAACTGTAGTTACCAGCTCGCCAATGCTGCAGAACTACTGTTCTATGCAAAATGGCAGAAAACTTGAAACCTTTCCTTTAATTAAGCCTTTATTTTTTTTTTTAATTTCCAAAATAAGTAGCAGTGACAAATTGCTAACTGCAGTCCTTCAGCAGCTTGTTAGGTAATGGGGTCTCTAGATCAATTCAAATAATGTCAGCTGAACAAAAAAAAAAATTTTTTTATAATTAAAAAGGCCTTCTCAGGATTCTCCCACACCAGGGGAGCATATAGGGGTCATGCTAATTATTGGGGAAAGAAAGTTTAACTGGGTGTTAACTGAAACTTGCATCTTAGTGAGCTTTGTATATTTCTGTAACACACAAAAAAGTTAA
The DNA here is from genome assembly GCA_027917425.1 of Gastrophryne carolinensis. NCBI lineage: Eukaryota > Metazoa > Chordata > Amphibia > Anura > Microhylidae > Gastrophryne > Gastrophryne carolinensis. The sequence goes on along the minus strand of CM051234.1, from coordinate 566,149,744 downwards.
AAATGTTCACCAAAATTTAAAAATCACCTGTACATGCAATAGGGCATTTCAGCAGGTAAGCTACACAATTCTTCCAATGAGGTAAGGATACAGAGTAATAACATTTTAGTGAAAAATCAAGTGGTTAGAACCATCTCATTTACTGCTATCTTGGACAGGGCGGAATTGAGGTCATCATCTGCTATCGCCTTATGAAAGAAAGTAGGTTGGAGTGGTAAACTGGGTAGACTGACCTATAGGCAAGTGTGCTGGTAGTTACCCCTTAATCTGGGTGGAGGTGTGAAGGTAGAATTCATAAAAGAGCAGGAAAACTAGAAAAAGTGGGAGATTGGGTAAGGTCACAGAAGTCATGGAAAGTAGGGGTAGGGAGGGTAGAGAAACATGCGTAGGGAGCTTCTAACCAAGAAGTTTTAACAGCATAGTAGTTAAAACTTTAGGGAAGGCATAGTATACACAAGGTCCCCATACCATTATGAAACTTTGGCGAGAGTTTCTGAGTATTCTTGTAATATTTTTGCTAACCGTAATTCTATTTATTCACTCTTACTGCCTGAAATGGGACTGTGGGCTTATTCCAGGAGCTGGCAATTGTTTGGTGGCCAGTAGGACATGGGTTATTCGTTTATGATGACATATGGAGAGGTTGTCTGTTTTTTGAAGGTTTGGTAATGGTACCCTATGGGCTGTGCAAAGCAAACTTTCAAAAAAAAGTATCTTTACCTCATTGGAAATATGACACCTCAACTGTAAAAATGCCCTACTGCAGGGGCAGCTGAATTTATGGAATTATGAAATAAAAACACAAAAAAGGCAATAACATTGTTTTGTTTTTAAGTAAAAAAAATGTTTCAGTTCACATCCGTATTTAAACTTGCTTCGCCAAAAAATAGCAGGACCCCCATTTTATGCTTCTAGCGTCCTTGTAGTGCACAGTACTTTCATTGAATAGTAGGGGTTTCTGAATGGCTGACACGGGTACAAATGGCAGGGTGCATGCTCCATTCAGCTTGCTAGCCATTCCGATGTCAGAGCTTCTAGCTAAACCTGAATGGAGCACAAAATGCTGATCAGCTGCCAGCGTGCAGTAGAAAGGCGAGAACACACAGCAAAGAAAAGAACACACACTGTGTATTGTGTCTCCATAATGTCCTAGCACTATGGCAGCCAGCGTATGAAATACAAGCATGTCTGTGGGTTTAAATAGACTGGAGGTCTGCTTTATTTATTTTAAATAAATAAAAAGACTTCACTGCATCTACCCCCTGCAGCATGGCTGCTGCCTCGCCTTGCTGAAACCCAAGTCCGGGCAGTCCAAACATACCATTTCTGCTTTCCCTTTGATCTGGACATGAGCCTGTCCTGTGACCAATTGGATTCACTAGCCAAGCATGCAGACACGGTGCACCCCTAAGACAAAGCAAGTCCGATTAGGTCAAGGATGGCTGCCATACAAGGGACTGGAAAAGTGAAGTATGGGTTACCCAGTCTCAGGTTTGCAGAAAGGGAGAAGCAGCAGGGATCATGCTGCCCATCAGGAAGCATAAAAGAGTGAGGACGTTTTTTACTTTTATTCCTTTTTAGAGAAATACACCAAAGTTACATTGGACAACTTAAATGTGTCTCCTGCTGCACACAACTAACCTTATCCAATTGGTCCCAGGCAGGTTTATCTTATACAAGTGATCAGATAATACAGCAGGTCATGGGTTAAAAGATTATTTAACAATTCTCTTATCATATGGCACTGGCCCTTTAAATAGTCCTTATTTGTATGATGTTAATACTAAAAATCCTCCACATCCATACAGAGTGATATTTCTTGATCTACTGTCACAGTTGTTGAGTTGAGTTTTCAAGTTGAGTCTTGAAAAAGCTGCCACTGGCAGTGAAACGCGTTGACGGCGACCGGCAAACATCTACACCTAGATTGTAAGAGGAGTAATTGCGACAGCCAACCCGATTCCTTAAAGTGGACCAACACCGAGAGGTGATCGGCCCGGAAATCTATAAGATTCCCGGGCCGATCACCTCCCACCCCGCGGGACATCCGAGATCGGGATGTCCCGCGGGGTGAAACCCCCCCAGACACCCCAAATCGCTTACCTGATCTTCTTCCGCCTCCCTCGCGCCCCTGTAGGCGTGCGCGCGCCCGCGCCGGCCGTCTGCGAATGGCCGGCGGGGGCGCGCGCGCGCCGAAAGTGACGCGAGGGAGGCGGCGGCGGCAGCCGCTTGGACGTTCCTGATCCCCGCCTGGACGTTGGCGGGGATTGGACCGTCCAGTCACGTGGGAGCGTTGAGAGGTGAGTTTATTGGGGTTTCTGGGGGGTTTCACACAGCGGGGCACCCCCGATCGGGGTGCCCCGCCGAAGTGGACCAAAACCCAGGATAGTCAAAATCCTGGGTGTTGGTCCACTTTAATAGTGACACCAACGGCCGTGGTGACAGGAAAGGGTGAGAGCCTCGCCTATTTCAAATACAAGCGATTTGTGAACATTTTAAATGTAAGTGCGCATTTTAAAAGTTGTATTTATTTTTAAATTAAAAAAGCGGGATTACACTAGATTTCCCCCCTTTTTTTGTCTTTATATTACTACCACCTTGGTGAGCTGGAATATTATAGCAACCAGCCCCTGCTGCCTATAACCGGAACATCTATATAGAGGAAGGACTTCAGAGGAGTTAAAACAAAAAGCTTCATATTATCCGCTAGTTGGTAAGAGTACCCAGTATTGGTGATGGGCACTGCGGTGATGGCATAAGCCTGTGGATTTAGAAGATATTCTATTATGCCACAACTGTGACAGTAGATCAAGAAATATCACTCTGTATGGATGTGGAGGATTTTTAGTATTAACATCATACAAATAAGGACTATTTAAAGGGCCAGTGCCATATGATAAGAGAATTGTTAAATAATCTTTTTGCTCTGTGTTTTAATATATACAAATGTCAAATACTCTATACTTGGGATAGGAGGATTCAACACGTGGAGCAGCCCTAATTATTAAATAAATTGATAGATATTGAAGAAAAATTGTAGCGCGGGCTTTAACCATTATTATTTTCAGGTCATGGGTTAAGCTCATCGCACACATAAACCCTTCCATATACTAGACACCAACCCCCATAGTGCTCTTAGAATTAAAGGGCAAGTTAAGGAAACATCTGCTTATCCCTGAGCGGACAAGGTTTAGACCAATCCAAACATATTGGTCAGCTTTTCACAGCCAATAATGCGCTTAGTTGGAATAAGCAGTATCAGGGGAATTTTACATATGGAAGGGACAAGCATTAAAACAGACCCTTTACCTGAGTACTAATAAACCTGTTCCTTCCTTTTATTCACTAAAATTGTACAAGCAAGCATACAGGATTATGCCAGAGCAAGAGAACAGACATCCTAGGGATAGTGCAGGATTATATCTGGTCCTACCAGTTTGTTTCCAGAAAAAAATCATCAAAATCAACAACTATCAACTCTGGTGGAGCTGGTGGATAACTGGTCCCCATAAAACAGGGGGCTTTTCCCCCTGATAAAGCTCTGCCCCAGAGAATGAAGGAGACGGGCAGATGGGTTATGCCAGCAATAAAGCTCCTTGTTTACATTATTTAAAGGCGAGCCAAAGAGCTCTGAAAGTAAAATTTGCTTTTGTAACATGTTGACTGCCCTACAAGTTCACTTGGCCGCAGTTGCAAGCTTATCGCTTATTCTCAGTGCAATAGGTCGCTCCCAGTTCACATGACTAATCAAATGTTTATATAACCAGGAAGAAAAGGGAGATACGTACTACTCATCTGGTCGATACGGTGGAGGACTTTCAAATGGTCTGGAAGACATGATGTTGGACAAGTGACCTAGTGGAAAAAAAAAAAAATGTTTAATTACAACCTGATCAGCTTCTTGGAACTGTAATACTCAGGCACAGAAGTTGCACATGGACACAAAGAGCAGTCCTGTAAGTAAAGGATAATAAACACAAGACAAAGAGATACATTATCCAGGACAGCGTCACAGCTTGGCCAGGTCTGGTGCCATGTGTGTCGCACACTGTAGAGGACAATAGACCTACTATAGGCTCAGGTACATAATACAGAAATAGGCCATTTAAAAAAGATTCTAGTCATCTAGTGTAATGATTGCCCTAAAATAATAGCTTCCTCTGAATAACATGTGGAACCACAGAGGATCAAGGGCTGCTGTTCTGTAGGGACACCCGGGAAAGTAATTTCCTGTTGATGGGAGAAAGTCAAAGGCGATCATTATAGTCTCCGGTAATAAAGAATGTTGGCCAGCACCCTCGCATTGGTTTCTATCTAATAAATATGCCAGGAGATTTCATTATGAAATGGTTCGTATAACAAAACACACCTGTCACGTGAGCAACCATTATTGTGGTGTTGCTTGGCGATTAGGTGGTGTCTACATTTCCAGCTTACAGTCACTAGCAAGAGTCACTATTAAAGGCTGGTGCTAAATCTCTAAATAAAAATGCAACAAACGACCAACAAATTACTGGTGTCAGCAACACAACAATCCCAGCACCAATGTCCATTGTGGGAAATCACCTTTCACAGCCAACACTCAGCATAAACAAAAAACACCCAAAAACACCAAAAAAAAAAAGAAAAATAAATAAAAAAACAACATTTTCATTCCCCATCGAAAAGCCAGAATTGAGGGTAATATAAAAAAAAAAAAAAATCTCATCAGTACGGCCAATCCCCCAGCACTCCCACTGGATTTGCTGTAGCGACCACGCTGAGCTTTGAGTGACTGGCACTTACCTTCTCTCCCCCGCTGCAGCTCTTGGCTGGTCCGCCGCTCAGAGACGGACTTGCGACGTCCTTGCATGATGCCCCTGCACCTCACAGTGATGCTGTACACTCGCCTGTATTCATTGCAGCCACTGCCTTGGCACGCCCTCTCAACTGTAATGAATACAGGGGGGGGGGGGCACAGGCACTGAGGAGTGTGTGATGGTAAACAGTGAGTTGAGAGCGTCAGTTGTGGCCCAAGGAATTCTGGGAAGCATGTTAGTGGCACTTTAAAAGGATCTGTGGGCATTAACAAGACCAGAACCGCCCCCCCAAGGTCCTGCTCTGTGAAACATACCCAACCTGAAGTGGAGACTTCAGGGGGAACAGGAGATGGGGTGGCAATAAGCCAGTCTACATGCAATTCAAACAGCTTTACCACTTTATTTTCCAATTCCAATGTCTCAACACACACACTCCAACTGAGATAGAGCACAGGCATAGAAGGTTAGACGATCTATACCTGAAGGAATGTATTGAGACAGAATAGGACTTTTTGAAAATTACCTTCAGCCAAAAAATACTGAAGTTCTATTTACTTATGATTAAGAACGCAACAGTGATGCCAGGTGTGGTTGCTATACTACAGGTGTAAATACTTTTACTTTTAAATACAATCTTTAGCAAGGGAGAGTTATAATCAAGTGGGAGTGGAGGTCCGCTTTAGTTTCAGCTCCGAACAAAACTTAGAGACTCCAAGGCCAGCCGCTGCCCTTTTCTGACAGCTATCTCGCTGTTGTAAGCAATGCTAGGCCGCATCCCCAGTGCGCCCCTATTTAAAAAGAACTGGAGATTTGGCCGCTCTCGCTCCCATTTGCTGAGCTCTGCATGTAAACAGAGTAATATTGCTGTTCGTTAATATGCACAGCATATGGCGCCGATAGGGTGAGCCGTGCATGTGCTGTAGGAACAGGAAATGGCAAGTTTGTATGGGCAATCTGGGGGCTTTCACACCTAATCGGGATGCCCTTGGGGCAAGAAACAAAACCAGAGAGTGAAAATTCCGGGTTTTGTTCCACTTTAAGACTGTTTAAACACTAACTTTCTCCCACCTTTTCCTTGGGAACAGTAAATAATGAGCCACTTCAAACACCTGAAAATCTCCGATTGACCACATTTACATACAGATACAGTTGTAGGACCACAGTGTCTTGCCATGCTCGCTCACACCGAGAGCACCAAGGGACAAGGTGGCTGTATGACCACTTTTTGGTGTGGTCCTGGAGGAATACAAACGTTCTGCTACATCTTCAGACTTGCACTGCGGGAAAGGTAGGAGAGGCACACGAACCAGACATCAGGTGAGCCGCTTGCTGGCCAAATACTGCTGTTGGGTTTAGAGTCCCTTTAAGAGTGTTGAAGGCCACATAGAAGGATGGCATAAAAGTTAATTCTGTCCATAAGCCAAACAAAAACACCTTGAGAAGAGTAAATGTAGGAATGTAGGATGCAGTGGAAACATCTGCTGGGGCACAAGCAATTCAAACTGGATTTCTCTTGTGACTTTCTTTTAGACAAAAAAAAAAAAAAACTGGTGGAACAAGTGTCCGTGTTATGTTTTTCTTCAGGAACACACCAAGAATCCTGCTGTGCGTGCCTGAGCCAAGTCCCCTATAACAGGGCGAGTGGAATATGTGAGGAAGCAGGAGGGGCCTCGCACGGGGAGCTTCCTCACTTCAAACACATTCTTTTCTGCCTATTTACAAATTACCATTGTTTCAGGTCAGCCAACCTTTCTGTTTCTTCCTCACAAAAACCTTCGATTTACCATTATGCATAGAAACAGAGCCTGGTGCGTCTAAAGCTGCCAGGGCAAAAAATAAAAACAGTCACACCTGAAACCACCAACTGTATAGCGCATGCCCTGATCATCTCCGGACTAGACTACATCAACACACTCCTGCACCTCTGCAATGTATCCTCAACTCTTCAAAAATTGTGATCCTCAAAGTCCTGAAATTCACTCCCCATTGACATATTTTATTTAACCCCTCTCCCAACCTTTCACCAGCATCTAATTCCATATCAGCACCATAAAACATACCTAAAGGCCTATTTCCATTGGTGCTCTATGCAATTGCCTGTTTTTCCACCCCCTAACGCTGGCCCTGACTTACAAATGCATGGCACCATGAAAGCCCAGAAGGCAAACACCAGGACATGACTAAAGTGCCCTTCAACAAGGCACCAAACCGCTCGCCAGGAGCCAATGCTAGGGCAGTTCACTGCTCTGGGCATGTGAACATTGACTGCTTGTGTTTGTCTCACTGCAAGGATTAGTTAAATGTGGAGGAAAAATTCCTATATGTATGCATACAATGGCCAAAAATCCAAAGATTTCTAATTATTGCCTTGCAGGGAAGTACAATCACATGTTTTAACAGTTCAGATAACAGAGGAGGCATACTGTAATGGCCTATGTCCACATAACATCGACCATTCATTGAGCAGACTTGTAAGATTTGTTGACACTCATCCTAATTGAGGACATGGCGATAGTAATGCAGTAATGATACATTTTAAGACAGCCAAAACAATACGATGCCTGACAAACTAATACTCGATCACCACAGGCATTTCCACAGATCAATTATCGTCTGATTGCATTTGCTTTAGCGATTTCTTGCATGTAAATCGTTCTTTGGAAATAGGCAATATGTCCTGAGCAGTTACCGCTAGGGTGTAAAAGGTCTGTAGACTCGGGTTTACCTATGAACTCAACAAAGTCATTTCCGGCCAACCACACCTGACAAAAGCTGCTGCATACAAAGAGTCTATGAGCGCATGAATCATTTACAGCTCATAAATATGTACAGCAAAACAACCCCGTGCCAGGATTCAATATTATTTATTTACTTTGGGCTTTTACACAGCACTGTCATGTCAGAACATTGTAAAGCACTTACAAAACATCTACAGTGTTCCCAGTCTGTCAAAGGAGCTTACAATTGAATGCATCTGGCTTGCAAATACACTCAAGCACACAACGTCACACGTCAGATATTTCAAGGGACACCCTTAAAGTGGACCAAAACCCAGGAATTTGACTATCCTGGGTTTTGGTCCTTGCTTTGTGAAACCCCCCAAACTCGCCTCTTCCCAGTCCTACTTCGCATGCGTGGCCGCTCGTCCAATCAGCACGATTGGATCCGCTCGAGCTTCATCCAGGAGCTCGTCTGGTGGCTGCATCCCCGCTACTCTCTAGGGCACACACCCTGCTAAAGGGATAGCGGGGATGCAGCTGCTGCTCGAGCATGCGCCAAACAAAGGTTTTCGGTCGACCTGGGGAGGTTTCACACAGCGGGGCATCCCCATTTTGAATGCCCTAGGGGGGAGCGAATGTGCCTGCCCTGGAGTCTCACAGACTCCAGGCTGGGTTTTGTTCCTCTATTAAAGATGAGGGGATAAAAAAAAATGTATTATTTGCCAGACCACTCATAGGCTTGATCACTTAGAGATATGCGTTTCTTTTTAAACTTTGCCAGGGTGCACATATGGGTGGAAGTCCCCAACCCCACCTCGGCGCACTAACTCTTTGTCAGGCTGCGTCCAAGTCTGCAAGGACCTTAAGCTGCCAACTTCTCTTGCCCAAGGGACCTGATTTCAGGAGATACTTTTCCTCATGAAGCTCTCTGTGTGATGAAACACAGGAAACAGCTGCAGGGCTGCACACCTGTGTATTGTAAATATTGTTGTTGTACCTGGTCTACAATTTTGATATTTATAGTGCCACGGTAGATGATGGTATACATTTTATTATTAATCCTGTGGGTAATTTAGCTCAGTGTCCCTGTAGAACAGAACCCTTCAGGTCACCGAGATATAAAAAGCATGGTTAAAATCATTTTTTTCAGTCTGCCCCAGGGGCTTCTTAACGTGGACCAAAATCCATGTGTACTGGCACTGGAGTCTAAAACACTCCGGGGTCGAGTGCTTCCCTACGTCCAGGGCATCCCAATTCAGGATGTCCCACTGTGTGAAACCCCCTAGGATGACTGCTATACTTGCATCGCCGGCTATCCTAAGGACACCTGGCCATTCTGCAGCCTTAAGCAAACTATAGCAAGACAGCCCTTCACTCCTCAACAGGGCAATGCAGGAGGTTGGGAGTGGAGGTGGGGCCGTGGCTGCTGAGAAATCTCAACTGAACCACAGAGAGAGTAGAATAAAGTTAATAAGATATATTTCAAATAAAAAAGCAGGTTGATTGCCACCTGAGGCGGTGGCCTCATTACAGGTGCACCCCTGGCTGGGGCACAGACTGCAGGGAGATGGGAGGACCATATCCCCACTTTATATATAATTGGACGAGAGCTGGGCCTGCACCACGGAACCACCGGAAAGGTGACAAGGGGCACAGACCAAAACCCGTGATTGTCAAAATCCTGTGCTTGGTCCTAATGTTTAATTTGACTTCAGGTCCACTTTTACATCTTTGGACTGGAACCCAGACACTACTACTGCACAGCAAGGATGCTAACCACTTCCACACAATAGTTGCAAAAGTAGGTCGATAGGTTGACTGCAACAAAAAGCAACTGACAAACAGCTAAACAACTTAAAGTGGACCAACACCCAGGATTTTCACTATCCTGGGTGTTGGTCCACTTCCGCGGGGCACCCCGATTGCTAGAGGGACGCGAAGGAGGCAGCGGCTTATCCGTCGCCGATAAGGTAAGTTTTTAGGGGCTTTCTGGGGGGTTTCACACAGCGGGGCAAATGTATGCTGGGATACAGCCTACATTGGCCTAAAATCAAGTGGTAGAATCAAGGCTATAAACTAGGCAAATTGTAAGGCAAAACAGATTGCATTTCAGATGACTTTTTGATGCCTCTATGGAAAATGAAATTAAACCGGACCTTCATCATGATTTATTGAAAAGCCCAAACCCTTAAAAAAACGATTCCCCAGCATGAGCCGCCACCTTGGATGTTTAAAGGCTCATAACATGCAGTAGATACATGTAGAATGATTTTTAATGGGAGCAATCTGTATGTGCAGAGTGTGAGAAACATATAAGATAGACTCTTATTCAGTGTGAAGGACCGCTTTAATGTGTCATGTGTGGAGCACATAGATTTCACAGGTTGTTTCATGTATGGCCAGCTTTATCCAGCACAATCCTGGGTAAAGAGACTGGCCAGTTTAGTAAAACAAATCAGTGGTGCAACATGATGAAGCCCTGGTGCGAACATTAAATGGGGCATTTTATATCTTTTAACCCAATTGAATGCAGCTAGAAAACTAAAGACAGACAAATGGCATTATTTAGATAAATTAAGCACCAAATGAGCACAAATATGATCAATAAGGTGGATGAGTAACACAGATGAGGGCTCCCCGATGCAGCTCCTCAATTTACGCCCCTGAAAACAATGGTAAAGAGTAGAAGAGATTTCCCTGACGGAATGTGACTTGGATCGTTTTATTGATATGAATTGAAAAGTAAGGAAGGGAGGGAATAAAATAGAAGACAATGTAGAAAAGAGGAGAACATTTGAAAAACCAATGGATGGAAAGTGGGAAAACAGAAAGAGGAACACAGAAAAAAAAATGAGAATGTAAAAGAGGGAAAAGGTGAAAAAGAATAGAGAGCGAGAATAAACATGAAAAACAGATTAATAAAAAAAAAAAAAAAAAAAAAAAAAAAAAAAAGAAGAAGGGGGGGGGGGAGGCAACTGACAGAGCAGATATAAAATATAAGGGGGCAAACAGAGTTAGAAGGAATAAAAGGGAATTGAAATAGAAAGTGGAAAAGAGGAGAGGTACAAGTGTTGAAATTGGAGATAGGTAGAACTTGTGGTGGGAAAATGGTACTAAGAGCAGATTTAAAAAAAAAAAAAAACACAAGGAAAAAGATGTGGAAGCGAGAAGAAAGAAATGTGGAAGACAGACATGGGGAGCAAAATGTGTTAAATTCCATTTAAATGTTGGCCATCTGTTTTGTTACTGCTAAAGCTTTCTGGTATTTCAATATATTATAATGGTGTCCTGACAAGTCACCTGTAGACATGATGGAATGGCAATAGTATTGGAGAGACTGGCATGTGCATGGCATTAGAGCTAGAGGATAAGAATATGGCATGTGTATGGGGTTATAGGATAAAGGACTGGCATGTGTATGACATTAGAACTATAGGATAAGAGACAAGCATGTGAATGGTGCTATAGGATAAGAGACTGGCATGTGTATGGCATATAGGATAAGAGACTGCCATGTGTATGGCATATAGGATAAGAGACTGCCATGTGTATGGCATATAGGATAAGAGACTGCCATGTGTATGGCATATAGGATAAGAGACTGCCATGTGTATGGCATATAGGATAAGAGACTGCCATGTGTATGGCATATAGGATAAGAGACTGCCATGTGTATGGCATATAGGAAAAGAGACTGCCATGTGTATGGCATATAGGAAAAGAGACTGCCATGTGTATGGCATATAGGAAAAGAGACTGCCATGTGTATGGCATATAGGATAAGAGACTGCCATGTGTATGGCATATAGGATAAGAGACTGCCATGTGTATGGCATATAGGATAAGAGACTGCCATGTGTATGGCATATAGGATAAGAGACTGCCATGTGTATGGCATATAGGATAAGAGACTGCCATGTGTATGGCATATAGGATAAGAGACTGCCATGTGTATGGCATATAGGATAAGAGACTGCCATGTGTATGGCATATAGGATAAGAGACTGCCATGTGTATGGCATATAGGATGAGAGACTGCCATGTGTATGGCATATAGGATGAGAGACTGCCATGTGTATGGCATATAGGATGAGAGACTGCCATGTGTATGGCATATAGGATGAGAGACTGCCATGTGTATGGCATATAGGATGAGAGACTGCCATGTGTATGGCATATAGGATGAGAGACTGCCATGTGTATGGCATATAGGATGAGAGACTGCCATGTGTATGGCATATAGGATAAGAGACTGCCATGTGTATGGCATATAGGATAAGAGACTGCCATGTGTATGGCATATAGGATAAGAGACTGCCATGTGTATGGCATATAGGATAAGAGACTGGCATGTGTATGGCATATAGGATAAGAGACTGCCATGTGTATGGCATATAGGAAAAGAGACTGCCATGTGTATGGCATATAGGATAAGAGACTGTAATGTGTATGGCATATAGGATAAGAGACTGTAATGTGTATGGCATATAGAATAAGAGACTAGCATGTGTATGGCATTAGAGCTATAGGATAAGAGACTGGCATAGAGCTATAGGATTAGAGCTATAGGATAAGAGACTGGCATAGAGCTATAGGATAAGAGACTGGCATAGAGCTATAGGATAAGAGACTGGCATAGAGCTATAGGATACGAGACTGGCATAGAGCTATAGGATACAAGCCTGGCATGTGTATAGCATATAGGATACGAGCCTGGCATGTGTATAGCATATAGGATACGAGCCTGGCATGTGTATAGCATATAGGATACGAGCCTGGCATGTGTATAGCATATAGGATACGAGCCTGGCATGTGTATAGCATATAGGATACAAGCCTGGCATGTGTATGGCATATAGGATAAGAGACTGGCATATAGGATAAGAGACTGGCATGTGTATGGCATTAGAGCTATAGAATAAGAGACTGCCATGTGTATGGCATATAGGATAAGAGACTGCCATGTGTATGGCATATAGGATAAGAGACTGCCATGTGTATGGCATATAGGATAAGAGACTGCCATGTGTATGGCATATAGGTTAAGAGACTGCCATGTGTATGGCATATAGGATAAGAGACTGGCATGTGTATGGCATATAGGATAAGAGACTGCCATGTGTATGGCATATAGGATAAGAGACTGCCATGTGTATGGCATATAGGATAAGGCAGCTGGGCTGACAAAGAAATGGAGGAGCTGCCCCTCTCCGGCCATGGCTCCCTCAGAGAGGTTCGGGACACAGATATCGGGCGCTGCCCATAGACAGTAGGGGACGGGGAGTAAAGGAAAGCGGCTCTCACCTCCCTCAGGTGTCCGGGTTCCCCTCAGGTGGGCGCAGGCGGGTGTCCGCGATACAATGGCGATACTGCTGTAATGTGTGAGGCGCTGCCGGAGCGGCCGAGCAGGAATAGTAAGGAGCCTCCTCCTGCTTCCCTCCCCCCTCTCGCACCCCAGGGAGCCGGGTGGGGCCGCCCTACACCTGAAACCACCGGAGGAGCAGGTTTCACCTTCCTCTGGCCTCCCCTGTGCGTCGGGGTGTTTGTGTCAGGACAGCGGCTCCCGCCTGCACGACAGAGGGTGTACGCCCGCCATTTCTGCCCACTTACCTCAGGAGAGCGGTGCTACCACACCTGTCCTGAAATAAAACTTACCTCAGCGCTAGTTCTTACATATATTACAGCCCATAAATGGTTAATGTGCTAAAATCGTTCAGCATCAGCTTATTTTCCTCTGTTATACAGTTTAACGTTATACAAAAAATATAATTTAAGCATGCAACAAACTACTATGAGGGACGTTAAAAGGGAACGCTCCCTGCAAATGAGGAACAGTTGGGGACAGGTTGCCTGGGCAGGCCTGATTTCAGGATGTGTCCCAGGAGCCCACATTTACTCTAAGGCAGCCATACTCAACTGGCGGACCTCGGCACCAGATTCCTGGACCCCTGCCCTGACAGCCCTGCTCCTGCTGTGCTCAGCGCTGGCCCCTTTACATAGGAACATAGAAGGGTGACGGCAGAAGGAGACCATACAGTCCATCTAGTCTGCCCTTATGTGTATACTGTATGTTCTCTTTATCTTAGGATAGATGTGTGCTTATCCCAGGTTTAAATTCACTGGCTGTTGACTTTTCAACTACCTCTGCTGGAAGTTTGTTCCAAGCATCTACTACTCTTTCTGTAAAATAATATTTTCTAACAATGCTCCTGATCTTCCCCCCAACTAGCTTCAGGTTGTGCCCCCTTGTTCTATCATTAAAGTGGACCAACACCCACCGGTGATCGGCCCGGGAATCTGTAGACGTGCGCGCGCCCGCGCCGGCCGTCTGTGAATGGCCGGCACGGGCACGCGCGCGTCAAGAGGGACGAGGCGGAGGCGGAGGAGCCGCTTGTCCGCGGCTTGTCCGTCGGCGCGGGGAGAGGTGAGTTCGGGGGGGTTTCACACAGCGGGGCACCCCAATCGGGGGTGCCCCACCGAAGTGGACCAAGACCCAGGATAGTGAAAATCCTGGGTGTTGGTCCACTTTAAGTTTCTTTTTAAAAACACTTCCCTCCTGAACCTTATTCAATCCTTTCACATATTTAAAGTGGACCAACACCCAGGATTTTGACTATCCTGGGTTTTGGTCCACTTCGGTGGGGCACCCCCGATCGGGGGTGCCCCGCTGTGTGAAACCCCCCAGAAAGCCCCGAAAACTCACCTCTCCCCGCTCCCACGTGACCGCTGCAGCCAATCCCCGCCGGCGGACAAGCGTCCCTCTTACAGGGAGCGCACCCGCACCGGCCATTCACAAGCTGCCGGCGCGGGAACGCGCCCTGCTAGAGGGACTCGCGGGAGGCGGTGGCGGTGGACGCGCATGCGCCGCTGGAACATGGAAAAGGTAGGATTGTGGGCTTCCTGAGGGGTTTCACCCCGCGGGACATCCCGATTTCGGATGCCCCGCGGGGGCCGATCCCCCCTGGGTGTTGGTCCACTTTAAAGGTCTCAATCATGTCCCCCCTCTCCCTTCTTTCCTCCAGACTGTACAAATTAAGTTCTTTAACTCCCTCTCCTGATAAGTTTTAAGTTTAAGTCCTTCCACCATTTTCGTTGCCCGCCTTCGGACATGTTCTATTTGAATAATGTCTTTTTGCAGGTAAGGTCTCCAGAACTGCACACAGTATTCTAGCTGTGGCCTCATCAGGGCTCTATACAGCGGCATCACAACCTCCCTCTTCCTACTGGTGATGCCCCGAGCTATGCAGCCGAGCATCCTGCTTGCTTTTCCCATTGCCTTACATGATTGGCGATGTAGTGCTTAGTTTCCCTGCCAGTGTCATAACTCCTTGGCACCTAGCATTGCAATACTGCACAGACAAGAAGTGAGATTGCAAGGTACACACAAACTTCATTTCTTGGTCTCTGCCCTATTCAATCTTCTCCCCCCGCCATAGCTCAGTCCCATCCATCCCTGTCCCGCCATCTCTGCCCCATCCATTCCCACCCTACCCAGCTCAGCCCCCTCTATTCATGTGCCCCAGTTTTGCTCATGCAATGCCTGGCATCCCAGCTTTGTCAGTCCATTACTCTTTCTATCTAACCTGCCCCAGCTCTTACAGCTCCTCTCCCATTCCTCTCCCCCCCCCCCCCCCCCCGAGCTCTATCTAGCCATCCTTCTTACCAGACCTTATTGCAAGTAAAATGTTGGACCCTACTTTACCCCTGTACATGGCCCGCACAGAATGCATGGGGGGGGGGGGGGGTAAAATCAGTGTACCATGTGCCAGAGCTGTAGGTTCTGTGGAACCAACAAAAAAGCTCCAGTTTTTTCCCAGTCCCCAATAGGATTCTAGGGGAGGGGGGCAAGCAGCCTTTTTTAGTTTTGCCTGTGGAATCTATAATCCACTCCCCACCCCCTATTGTGGTGATACCCCCCCCGTGACAGCACCTTGCCCGGACCTTCACCTCTCACCGGATGCCTATAAATGGACCTTTACAAAAAGTGGTTGCGTACCCCTGCTCTAAGGGAAAGAGATAGCATGTAGAAAACTGAGAAAGAAGATAGGGTCGATTCAGAGCCTCGTGAGAAAACTTTTTAGGAGAGAAAATTGGCATTTACTTTCATTGTCTTTCTTAGGGCTGATACAGAGCAAGGTGTAAAATCAACACCCGGTAGACAATGAAAGTGAATAGCAGTTTTCTCTCCTAAAAAAAAGGAGTGAGAATTCTCACCTGGCTCTGAATCAACCCCAATGAAGGAGAGATTGTTGGGGCAGGAAAAAAAAGGGGTATAAGAAAGTGGGATTAAAGGGAAAAAAAAGACTAAAGGTGGAAAACAGAAAAGGTAAAAAAGAAGAAAACTCAAAGAAGGTGACAATAGAGATGGAAGGAACATGGTAAAGAGAAAAAGATCAAAGAGATGTGGGAAAATAAGAGAAACTGAATATGGAGGGCAAGCAAAGATAAGAAAAAAGGGATGCAAAGAAATCAAAGTGAACGTGGAAAAGGGCACAAGACAAAGTGGAAAATAGCGAGCCATGGTGGAAAGAGAGGAAGAGAAGGTAATACAAGTGGCTGTATTATGAGGAGGGTGCAAGGGACGTGCGCCTGGGGCATCCCTTTGGTTTTCAATCTTTGGTCTGATGGGCTGCAGGGCCTGCAACAAAGCCTTTTTTGTTTTTGCTAAAATGCAGACAAAGCCACCACAGGGCAGGAAGGAGAGTCTGGAGCAGCAAAGCCGGCATCAGCAACGCTACAGTGATGGGTGGAGGCAGAGCTGTCAATCGGTGGCCGCTCACTTCCCATAAGGCCACCAAGCACAGCCGCTGCAATCTTAATGCAGGGGGACCAGCTGGGCGACTACACCCCTCCAGAAGAAGGGAGGCACAAGGGACTCGATCTGACGTTCCAGCAAGTGGGTGGGTGCCAGACAACCACCAATCGGTTACTTGGCTGCATTATTATTTTAAAGGAAAAAAAATGTATCTGGGGCCTCCACCAGAATTTGTGCCCATGGGCCTCCACCACACTTGATCCGGCCCTGCAAGTGTGAGATGGGAGGAATTTGATAAGAGAAAGATGGAAGGAATGTGATAAAAAAGAGAAGTATATAAATGTAAAGAGGGAGGGAGATAGCTAGAAGGTAAAATAGAAAAAGACAATGATGGTGATGAGAGCGGGAGATGGAAGGTAGGTGACACCAGGAGGAGATATATAAAATAAGAGCAAATCGGGATGCCCCTGGGGCTCAGAACAAAACTTGGATAGTCAAAATCCCAGGTTTTGTTCAGCTTTAAAGAAGGTAAGAAGAGAAGCAATTAGGAGGGTGACAACAGATACATATATAGGGAACTATAGACGATTTGAAAAACAGTATAAAGAAAAAGATGATGGGATCTCATAGAGAAAGACGTATACAGGCAAAAGCAAGAAGAGGGGAAAAAAGAAGAGAACCAGAAAATACTGTAGCTAGAGAAAGTGAATAATAGAGGAATGTCCACAATTGAGGGAGAGAGGGGGGAAATTTGGAAGTGAGGGGCCTGTTGATCAAGCTGAAAGCTTTCTCTCTGGATTGGCTCCTGATTACAGAGTTGCTGAGATGGCTTCCTGTGTACCCCAATGTCCAGCTATGTGTTGTAATACGGTGTGTACTGGACAGGGATTTACTTGCACTCAGAGGGATTCTTCTGTCCTTTCTTCAGTGCTGGGCACACACCTTTCAATCCCTATTCCAGCTTGGGGCTGTGGACAGGTTGCTGTATTTGCGCACATTTTTGATTACATTCACATGCTGAAAAGATACATAAAAGTCATAACATCGCAAAAAATGTGGCCTTGCGTAAAGTCTTCCATGTCATTTTAAATCCAGAGTAGAGCTTTTCGGGCTAAAGTGGACTGTGCATTCCACAGTATGACAAATCTCTTGCACAATACAATTTCAAGTGGATCCTTGAACTGAGTTTCTCTTGAGTGGGAAAACAAATGAACCTGTTTGGCACAGGCCCAATGATTCCATGGCAGCAGTGAGGCACCTGGAGACTCACTTCTCCCTGGATCTGCAGGAACTGCTGCAGGAGAAGCTGTTGTATAGATTGTGTGTGACCAATCACTGTGCACCATTGCTGAACTGATTGGCTGGCTAAGCAGTCAATTGCGATCTGTGCTGCAGCTTCACAAGTAAACAGGTTGAGCTTCCGCTGTGGGATCGGACACCTGGCGCCAAGTGAATGAGACAGGAATGCAAACTGTAGTATATATCCGCTAATTGAGAATAAACAATTTCCTTTAACCAAGTAGACCATTCTCTGTTCTGCAGAAGTTTCTTGTCCTGTACAACATATATCCTTCTCCAAAATGGCATTAAACATAAATTACTAACATGAAAGTTTTTTATGTGAAATTGAAGAGGCTGAAGCTGAGGCTGAGGCCTAGCTGAATCAGTGAAATTCTGGTCAAATATGGCATTAAAGAGGAACCGAACCTGTCATTTTCACTGTCCTGGTTTCTGTTCCTTCTGCCTATGGCTTCCCCATTTGGGATTCCCTTTTAGGATTCCCTGCTGTGTGAAATCCTCCTGCCCGTAAACGCACTTCACCTGCGATCCCGTGGCACATACACGAAGTGCCAGCCAATCAGCTGTATGCACTACATTCCGTTTTAACTACGCGACCATGAGCTCAGAGCAGCAACTAAATGCAGAATGGAGTGCGATTCGGGCCCCTTGCTTCTCTGCATACCTGCGCCAGTCGTTCATAAATGCATGGTGCGGGTACGCAGCCTGCACATACACTGGCATTATGGAGGATTTCACAAAGGGGGCAGTGTTGGACTGGCCCACAAGAGCACCAGAGGATCCACTACAGGCAGTAACCTAGGATCACCAACAAGGGGGATACAAGAGATCCAAGACAAAACTGTGTTTCAGTATTGCATGGGGTGTTCTTTGAATGTATTATTTATTCAGTAAGTGTCGTTTTTTGTTTGTTTAATAAAAATCCGATTTTATATAACATTCTCATTTTGTTTTAGATGAAGGGTGGGCCCTCAAAGAAAATTTCCTCTGGTGGTCCCCAGGATTAAACCGGACCTTCACCATGATTTAATGAAAAGCCCAAACTCTTAAAAAACGATTCCCCAGCATCTAAAATTAATATATTTTACATTTTTAGTCACTAACTTATTATTCCTTCCCCCACTGGGCTGCAACTCTGTTCAGGAATTTAGGATACGGGCGCCGCCATCTTGACTCAGAAGCATCACACTTACTGAGGAGAGGAGAGTGGGATAAGGTACAGGGGGGCAGGTTATAGCTGTGCTTTGCTCAGACAGAGCAGAGCTGGGGTCAGGGAAAGGTCAGCAGTCCCAGAATGCAGAGCAGCACAGTCATTTCCTGTTTGCAGGCACTTCCTGTTTGCAGGCTGCCTGATAAAATGGCGGCTTCCATAAGCCGCCATCTTGGATGTTTAAAGGCTCATAACATGCAGTAGATGCAGGTAGGATGATTTTTAATGTGAGCAATCTGTATGTACAGTGTGGGGGAAACATATAAGATAGACTCTTATTTAGAGTGAAGGTCCGCTTTAATTTCCTCTGGTGGGCCCAAGATGCTCCAGTCCGACCCTGACAGGGGGCATCCCAAATCGGGATAACAGACTTATAGACAGGGCTGTATTTACCATTAGGCAAACCTAGGCCTGTGCCTAGGGTGGTCACCTGCAAGGGGGGGGGGCTCTGACATTACAGCTATAGTAAACTTTAATGCCTCCTTCCAAATGCTCCCCCACAGTGTGTGTGTGTATAGAAAGGGGAGAGGAAGCAAAGGGTTAAAGTCAGTCTAAAGCCTCATCCTCTCCTTTATTGCTGTGGCCATGTGACTCCTATCTGTCAGTAATCTATAATACAAGTGCATACTTTTCTGCATTTCGCCCCTCGAAACCTCTTCTCTCGACACATTTATTTTTTATATTGGCGGACCTCGACATCCGGGCAGGCATCAGCACTGGGCATACGCAGGCAGGTGCCATGGTTGCTGCACATTGGGAAGGCCCACCTCATTCCCACTTCCCTGGACAACCCCTATGCAAGGGCTGTGCAGTAACCAGGACTAAGGACTGTCAGCCAGGGGCAAACTGGCCATTGAGAGAGCCTCTTTCTTTGTCAGTTCCTCTATTATTTGTTTCTTTTGTTCTATTCTTTTCTTTCCTTCTAGTCTTTTTCTTTCTTTATATTTTTTGTTTCTTTCTTTCATCTGTTATTCCATACCATTTCCCTTTCCTTTTTTCTGTCATTCCTTCTATCCATTCGCTTTTCTTCTTTTTTTTCTGTCAGCCCTTCTATTCTCTCTCTCCTTCCAGCTCTTTTTTTCTCCCATTCCTCCTCTCTCTCTTACCTGCTTTTTTTCCCTGTCTTTTCGTGTATTCTTTCTTTGTTTCTGTCATGCATGAATTCTCTTTCTTTCTGTCATCCATTTTGTGCTTTCGTTCTTTGTTTCTATGCATTTATTTTTTATTTCGTTCCATCTATTTTTTTTCTTTTTTTTTTTCTTTTTTTGTGATTCCTTCCTTCTTTTCTGCTTACATTTTTTTCTGTTGTCCCTTCTATTCTTTTTTTCCTTATTTCTCTTTCTTTTCTTTTTATTATTCCTTCTATACTTCTGTCCTTCTATACTATCATTCCTTCTATTATTTTTTTTTTTATTCTTTAGCCGGTATTCACCATACATGCAACTTTATCACAATGTATGGAGTTATACCACATCGCAAGGGGCCCATTGATGCTCTATTTCCCAAGGGCCTGCAAAATCCTGGAGCTCGCCCTGATAAACATTGTGGACCAACACCCAGGATTTTGACTATCTTGGGTATTGGTCCACTTCCCCCGATCGGGGGTGCCCCGCTATGTGAAACCCCCCAGATCTCTGAATAAAACTCACCTCACCCCGCTCCTACGGTGCATGTGCGACCCCCCCCCCCCGCCCAATCAGCGTGCTCGGAGCTGCTGAGCTATGCGCGTCTAAGCGCCGTCATAGCTCAGCGGCTCCGAGCACGCTGGTGGCTGCATCTCGCGCTTCCCTCTAACAGGGAGTGCGCCCGCACCGGCCATTCGCAAATGGCCGGCGCGGGCACGCGCCCTGCTAGTGAGGACCACGAGATGCGCCCGCGGCCCGCGCATGCGCCGTTGGATTGGGATGCAGGTAAGGGGAATGGGGCATCCTGGGGGGTTTCCCACAGCAGGGCATCCCGATCTTGGATGCCCTGCAGGGAGGGATTGGATCGGCCCGTATAGATTCCCGGGCCGATCCTGCAGGGTGTTGGTCCACTTTAACAAAAGGGGCACCAGTACTTGAAGTGCCTAGGGCAGCATAAACACCAAATACAGCCCTGCTTATAGACAGTAGTCAGGAAGATGGCAAACAAAAAACTGCACAGCTGCATGCTTGCTATCCAAGGTAGAAGTAACAAGTGGACCTAAACCAAACCGGAGAGCACACAGCAGTCAGAACGATAAAAGAGCCAAGTGAAGAATTCATAAGAATCTAGCAGTGGTAAGACGGTTACAGAAGCATCAGGGATATACGCATTGGGCCATGGGCCGAGTTCCTGTCAGACAGGCACAGATACAATCTCCTCACATTCCTCAGGGGAAAATAAACAATAACAGCAGCCTTGTACAATGCCAAGCGAGCGTCCTCACAAACTTGTAGCTTGATGGACTCTGCTGGCAGATCAGGGACAAGCAAGCTATTTGCCATCATTTTATTTAGGCTCTGTTCACACCTACCTGCTTGTGCTGCAAATGATGTGTGTGTGTGTTTAATCTGTGTTTATTTTAGTCCCTGTCTAGGCACACACTAACTTACACCAACCTCATCCCCCTTGAGAACAGTGTCAAATAAATCATTTAAAATCATCTCAAAAACTCCAAATATATATAAACTCTATGTGTTCTAAGTAAATCCACCTTATTCTCTTCAATTTCTGAATGATGGCTGAGCTATAAAGGGCGTATCGTGGCGCAGCTTTATGAGTCTTGAGCATACTCTGCTGTGGTCAGAGACAGCTGTGGGACAACTGCGGGTGGCTGTGCTTGCTCATACTGAGAGCACCAAGGGACAGAGTAGAGGTTGATCCACTTTTGTGTGTGGCCCTAAAGGAATGAGAATGAAAGTGAAAAGAGGGGCAAAATGTTTAGCGCTGCTTCGGTTTCTACCCGGCACTGCAGGAAATGGAGGAGAGACTAATGCATGAGGTGAGCTGCTTGCTGTCCTATTATTGCCATTGGCTTTTTAGGCCCTTTAATAAGGACCAACCACCTAAAAATGTCATTCCTGAAGTGTAAAAGATTCCAGGGACGGTTGATTTACTGTTCCTGGGGCATTCCAAACGTGATGCCCCGCTATGTGAAACTCCTTGCCTAGCAACTGCTACCAGGCATCTCTGCAGCTGAGGTGCATTTGCATGCCCAGCCATTTAGACAGGCTGGGCATAGAAATGCGCCGCAGACCACAGGGAGGCCGTTGGGAATGCAAGCACTTCCCAATCCATCTCTGTCTGAATCATTGCTGTGTGCAATGCATTAACATGGAAATGCCAGGAAAGTAATTTTTGAGGGGTGATCTGGTGGGTTTTCGGGGATCTGGGGGGGTGTCACATCGATCGGGGTGCCCCGCAGTCAGGGGTCTGATCGGTCCGGGAATCTTATAGATTCCCGGGCCGATCTTGGGAGGGTGTTGGTCCACTTTAACCCTGATAGGACCCTTCCCTATAAGTTTCTTGACCCCACCCTATGGCTCCATTTTCATAAATAGCTCCTCCTATTAGGGCAGGTTTGTATAAAGCCATGGAGATGCGCCAGGAAAGGAAAATTACTGGAAAGGTACGTATACAATTTTTCCCTGGTACCTCCATGGTGTCACACTAAGAGATATAAATAGCCAGTACAAAGGGTGTGGGATGTAGACAAAACGATTTTAATGATGCTTAGCAAATGCACACTTTGTTCAGACAATTCACTACTGTTTTTTGTCCAAAGCTTACAGTAGTAAGATTAGCATAATCAACTCTATAATGCTTTACAGATATTCTCAAGGGTAACACCTTTAGCCACTGCACATGGCCATCACCCTGGTAGAATGTGCAATGAATGTCTTTGATACAGGAATATTTCTCAGGCCGTAGGCCTTAATAATCATTTTCACCACCCACGCTAGGGTTCTTATCTCCTTAGAATTCTTGTGTTGCAGATAGGTAGGCCTTCAGACAGGATGTCCAAAGTGTGAAGCTTCTGTGATTCTCCTTGCTGATTGAGGTGACCTTTGGTATGAATCCCTGCAGCGGGACCAGCTGTACCCGATCTTCGAAGTACTGAATTTATGGTGCTCCTGCACCCAGGGCTTTAAACTCCGATCCTGGCACCCAATGCTATTGAGACCAGAAAAATGTTTTTTAGTGTGAGATCCCGCAGCAAGCATTGCTCCAGCAGTTGGAAGGGATCTCCTGCGAGGACGTTGAGTATCAGTAGTAAGTTCCACTGTGGAAACATACCCTTCCTAGGGGTCTTGATCTTGAGCACTGTCCTAAGGGATTGCACAATTAAGGGATGTGAGGCTCATTGCTTTTGGTCTAGTGCTAGGGCCGATACCTTTAGGGTCCTGAGACCTAGACCCAGATCCAGACCTTTCTGCAGAAAGTTCAGTACCTCTGTGATGGATGCAACATAGTTGATGATAGGCTGGCCAGTAGCCTCAGGCATCGTGTGGCTAAAATCCAGGATTTTCCCACTATCCTCAATGCTTTTGATCAAATCATCTCTCTTTTCTCTGCTGGCAGCAAAATTGTGCCCCTCACCATGTTGATCCAGACCCCTATGTATTTTATGTCTTGGGTTGGCATCAACTAGCTTTTTTTCCAGTTCACAAGCCACACAAACATTTGTAGGGTGTCCAATGTGGTCCATTTTCGTTGAAGAAGTAGTTCCCGTGATTCTGCCACCAGTAGGAAGTCGTCCGAGTAATGGAAGACTTTTAGACCTTGATTTCTTATCAATGTTATAACAGTCACTAACACCTTGTGAATGTCCTTGGGGACGTTGAGAACCTGAAGGGCAGGGCTTGGAATTGCAGATGTTGTTCGCAAAACAAAGCTACTTCTGATACGTAGCATAGATTGGGACGTGCAAGTATGCATCTAGATTGATGGATATGATCCAGCCGTTCTGCATTAGAGTAGGGATAATTGTCGCCAAAGATTCCATGCAAAACTTTTCGGCTTTTGCCTGTTCAAGTCCCTCAAGTCGATCACTGATCTGAGTTCCCCTGCTCTTTTGGAAACTAGGCACTGGTAATCACTGCCCCTTGATCTAGGAGGGATGAGAAATAATACCATTTTGTGATTACTCACCTGTAAAATGGGTATTATAAGTATGTCTCACACCCTGCTTCGGAAACAGTCATTACACTTGGGTTATGTCCAGTAGAGGGCGAACTTCTGCAGAGATGACTAGAAAAAAGAAGCCCCTCCCGGCCCACAAATACCCAGGACCTCCCACACATTCCCCAGTATAAGAAAGCAGTAAGGGGACCAGGAAGAGCAAATAAAATCTATGAGAAAGAAGTATCACCATACAGAGGATCCAAGATACAACTCAGGGTGGGGCGAAGCAGGGTGTGAGACATACTTATAATACCCATTTTACAGGTGAGTAATCACAAAATAGTATTATTCTAAGTATGTCTCACACCCTGCTTCGGAAACAGTCATTACACTTGGGACATCCAATAGCAGTGTCCAAAAAGGGTGGGGATCCCAACAGGCAAAAATGCACAAATGAAACCCCTGCCGCTTGTGGAACTTTGCGGCCAAAAGCAGCATCCGCTAAGGCCCGCACATCAACCTTATAAAACTTTGGAAAAGGTATGAACAGAAGACCAAGTAGTAGCCGTACAAACTTGTTCTACAGAAGCCTGGTGCTGAAAAAGCCCAAGACGCTCCAACCGCACGAGTAGAATGAGCAGTGATTGAAAAAGGGGGATCCTTCCCCTTGGCAGAATAGGCCCTAACAATGGCCTGACGTATCCATATACTAATGGCAGACTCGACGGCGCCAAACCCTTCTTGGGCCCAGAGAGCACCACAAACAAGGCGTCCGTCCTACAGAAAAGAGAAGCAGTCACCAAATAGTACTTCACACAACGCCCAACATCTTAATAGTGTAGGGCCCCTGATTGAAATGGAAGGCAGAAAACCCCTCAGGTAGAAAGACTGTCTTAAAGCGGAAGACCACCTTGTACTGATGTCTTTCAAAGCAAGAGGCCTGAATAGACAGGGCAGCTAACTCAGAAACAAATCAAACAGAGGTAATAGCCACCAAAAGGGCAACCTTTTGTGTGAGAAAAGAAAGTGCAACATCCTGCACCGGCTCAAAAGGAGGCCCCTTGAGGGCCGACAAAACCAAACTCAAGTTCCAAGCAGTCAACAAGGACTTGTGATGGGGCCGCACATGAGTAACCCCCTGGAAAAAAATCCTAACCAAAAGGATGAAAGCAACAAACCTTGAAAGAAAACCGCAAGGTCAGAGACCTGCCCTTTTAGAGTACTAGGCTGCAAACCCAGTCCAAACCGTGTTGGAGAAAACACCCTACAAGGCAAGGCCCTAGGCTCACACCAATCAGTATAGGAACGCCAGGTCCTGTAACAGATGTTTAGAGGAAACCTCTTCCTAGCTCTAACAAGCGTCTGGATCACAGCATAAGACAAACCTTCCTCTGTTAGGATGGAGGTCTCAGCAGCCACGCCGTCAAAGCCAGCGTTTGTAAATTGGGGTAACATAGCTGACCTCCAGATCCGGAAACAGGGCAACCTGTACTGATCGACCACCAGCCGCACAATGGCCGCGAACCACACCTGTCTTGGCCACCTTGGGGCCACCAGTATAGCTGGCACACCCTCGTGAACCAGCCTGCACACCACCTTGCCTACCATGGAGAAGGGGGGAAACAGATACAGGAGACCCAGATCTCGCAAGGCCAGAGACATGGCATCCACTGACAGAGCCAGAGGATCCTGGAACAGAGACCCAAACACAAGGAGCCTGTGGTTGTGACGGGAGACAAAGAGATCCACTTCCAGAATCCCCCACCTGCAACAGATGGATAGAAATACCTTGTTGCTGAAGAGCCATTCCCCTCGGCGAGAGACCCCCCCGCTCAGAGAGTCTGCTTCCAAGTTCTCCACTCCTGGAATGCACACCGCCGAGATGCATGGCACATTGCTCTCAGCCCATGCAAGAATCAAAGATACTTACCGGAGGGCACTCCTGCTGCGAGTCCCTCCTGGGTGATTGATGTAAGCAACCGCAGTGCGATTGTTTGAACGAAGCTGAACTGATAATCCCTGGAGATGATGCGCCAGGTGCGACAGCACCAACCGGACCGCCCTCAGCTCCAGAAGGTTGATGGGGATGTGGACCTCTTGAGGACCCCACAGACCCTGGAACGGGTGTTCCTACCAGAACCCTGACAGGCTGGCACCTGGGGTGGCCGTTTCCCAACGGGGCGCCAGAAAGGATCTGCCCCCCCCAGAGGGTTCTTCGGGCCAGCCACCACTGGGGGGACCGCCGGACCAGAGGAGACAGCACAAACGACTGATTCAAGGCCAGAGGGCAATAAAAGAAGGAGTTGAAGAGGTCTCATGTTAAAATGAGCAAAAGAACTGCCTCAAAACAAGCAACCATCAATCCCACAAGTCTCATCCCTAGCCTGATGAACGGACGAGGGTCGGACAAAAGGAGACCAATCAGATCCTGTACAGACCCCACCTTTGACTGGGGTAGAAAAAACCCTGGTCTGAATGGTACCCAGATTCATGCCCAGAGACGAAACCACCCTTGACGTGGAGAAGACTTGGGATAGTTGATCACCAGCCGAAACTCCAATATTGTCACCACCGTCCTGGTGTCCAGTCCCGCCTGGCTGAGAGAGGATGCCGTGATGAGAAGGGCGTCCAGATAAGGCACAATGCGAATGCCCTGGGCTCTGAGAAAGCCATTACCCCTGCCAACACCTTGGTTAATACCCTAGGCACCGAGGTCAGCCCGAAGGGGAGAACCACAAACTGGTAGAGTTGGTCACCTACCGCGAATCTGAGAAACCATTGGTGTCCTGGGAAGACCGGCACATGAAAGTAAGCATCCTTGATGTCTATTGAAGCCATAAAGTCCCCTGGACGAAGGGAGTAGACAGCAGAGTGCAGAGTCCTCATGCGAAATTTCTTGCTTCTGATGAACCGGATGAGAATCTTCAGGTCCAAAAAGGGTTTCATGGAGCCATCCTCTTTGGGCACAGTAAAGAGGTTGGAGTAGTAACCCCGACCTCTCTCTACGAGGGGGGGAACCGGAGAAACGACCCCCATATCCCGAAGGTTTTGCACCACCAAGAAAAGTCCCTGTGCGGCTCGGGGATCCGCGGAAACCTCCCGGATCCAGACCAAGGCGAAGAGCCGCAGCCGTCCCCCCACCCGAGAGTGTGAGAGCGCCCCCTCATCGCTGAGTGGGCTGAGCAGCAGACTGGGGTTTAGAACCCCCGACGGTCCCGGTTCGGGCGCGTCCTCTGTCTCTACCCCAGGAATCTCCTCTGAACGCGGGGTAAGAGATTCCCCTACTCGCTCGAGAGCCACGAAAGGAGGGATTGAAAGAGCCCGTACCCTGAAAGAGCCGGCGCTGCTGTTTGCGCTGAAGCAACCTACCTCCTTTCGCCACTGAGTCAGATTTATCACCACACAGGCACATACCCAGGAAAGGTAGCCCTGGGAGCGCCCACTTCGCAGCAATATCAGCTGCCCATTGGCGCAACCACACCGAAAGACGAATAGCCACAAGGTCCTGCTACACATCCGGAGCACGGCATCCAAGGCTGATAAGACAAATGCAATAAACATCTCTCAATGCGAAAACACTATAAATTCCTCACTGGAAGAATTCAGTAGGGTACCATCCAGCATACCCCTGATTAAGGCTCCAGTAGCCACGGCCATGAGAACAGAGGCACAAACCGGGCGCAAAGCCGAACCCACGCAGGCAAAAGCATTACTAAGCCATTTGGTCGAGACGCCAGTCCTCACTATCCACAAAGGTAGTGGAATCTGGGGGGAGCACAACCGATGTATCGGACAATCCCAGAACCGGAGCGTCGACCTCTGGGGTGACCATCAATGCCTTAACCGCATCCACAGGAAAGGGATACATCCTATCCCACCTCTGAAGGGTACAGGAAACCGGCTGGGCTTTCCCCATTCTTTAAGGATCAGATTGGTAAAATATTTTTGATCTGGGAACTCCAAAAGAGACTTGGCGGTCCCAAAACAAAAAGTTCCCCCCTTTGCAGAAGGGCCTCCGCAAGGAAGAAATAGCAAGCACTTCAAAAATATAGGTCAGGAGTCTGGGAATAACAACAGTATCCCCATGCTTCTTACCAGCATCAGCATCCAGGGGCAGCTGAACATCACAGCCATCAGATACTGAAAACAATTCCCCTTCAATTCCCCTTCTTCAAGCGGGAATAATCAGACCCATACAATGAGTCATAATCGTCATAAGCAAAAGCCGGCGCAGCGGGCGCCAAATGCCGTCTCTTAGCTGGGGCCTTCCTGGCTGCAGAGCTAGCAATCATTTTCTCAATGTTGGCCCGTCTGGCACTGACATCGGATTGCGACTCCCCACTCATGACAACGTCACTTGGGGTCAAAGCCAGGAGTGGGGGTGTAGGTGATGAGATGCACATGGTACACAAATAAGCACATTGTCCCCCGCAAGGGATACCCCACAAACCACACACTGCCGGGGTTGCCCCGAAGGGAGCCCGAGCCTGGTATCCTGGAAAGCCTCCATAAGGTGATTTTTTATGGTAGTCGCAATGACCTATGGGAATTACGCTATGAAGCTACCCGGGATGCCCCTTAAAGTCCGTAAGTGGGAGGATTTTTTTTTTTTTTATAATGATGAGAGAACCCCAATTTGACCAAGGGACACACTGGGTGGGGGCCCCATTAGCAACAAGCATACAGCCATCCAGAATGTATAAAAAAAAGGGCAAATACATAAGGGCAAATACATAAGGGCAAATATATATATATATATATATATATATATATATACACATACACGCCTATGGGGGCGTATGCGCCAAGCAATGCAAGTGCGCCTACATAATAATTGCTACGTAATACCTTTAAAAGTATAAGGAACAAAAGGGGGCCCCGAGAGGCACTCACAGATGCCCGGGAAGATGAGGACGCAGAGCCAGGAGAAGGAAGGAAGGAGTCGGGCCAATGCGGATCGCGCGCCACGTAAGGCCCCGCCCCCTCCCGACGCGGGAATCGCACCCAACAGACGCGCTCCAGCCAATAAGCCGCAGGCCGTCATAACAATAGGGGAGGGCCGTCACAGGCGCGAGGAGCGCCTGGCCCCGCCCCCTTCCCCTGACTGAACGGCATCGAGCCGCGCTCCCCGGCCAGGCTGAGGAGCCGGCATAGGCGAACCGGCCTGCCTGCCGCCGCCCGAGAGCGAGCGTGCAGGCCGCCACAAAAACAAATAACAAAGGCGCGCTGGCAGAGGCCAGCGCCTAACAATAACAGTAAAGTGTATAGCACCAAGCATACTGACCAAACACACACACACTACAGAGGGGATTAAACAATGGAGTCACAGAACCCCCCCCCCCCCCCACACACACACTAACCAGGACGGGGAGTAATGGGGGAAACCAATAGCTACATTTGGGTAAGTAGCGAGGGCTTCATGACGGACAGGGCATCCCATGTCAGGATCACTGTAACCTGACGACTGCCTACCCTTTAATGAGGGCCTTGCGGTGGAGCATGGCTCCTAGTAAAAAACACCTCTAAAGGTGTCACCTACCCTCACTCAGACACTGCAGCCATAGCTGGGAGGCTTAATGACAATATTATAAAAGGTCCGGGTGGAAATAAGACCAAGGGGGGGGGGCCGGGTGTTACCCGGCTTACCTGAAAAGGAGAGAGAAAGCCATCATCTTGACTGTCGTCGCCTTCTGCAGAGACTAAACTGGGGAATGTGTGGGAGGTCCTGGGTATTTGTGGGCCGGGAGGGGCTTCTTTTTTCTAGTCATCTCTGCAGAAGTTCGCCCTCTACTGGACATAACCCAAGTGTAATGACTGTTTCCGAAGCAGGGTGTGAGACATACTTAGAATATTGTCTTATTCTGTTTGCTTGCTCCTTATTCAAGGGTAGTTTTGTCCTTAAAAAATTATTTCCGGGCGAAGGACCCCTGAAATGCCACTTGTGGCCTCCTGAAATGGTTAGAACATCCCAGGCATCTTCTACATACTCTGCCTAGACTCCACCAAAAAGTGTGTTTGTTTACCATCCCCCCCCCCCCCCCCCCACACACAAAACAGCGCTACAACAGCTATAATAATTGGTTCGGCCAGTCTAAAGTCAAAGCCGCCCTCTATCAGTGGCTCTGCCTCCTCTTCCTCTGCGACTAACGCCGGGTACGAGGGTAAGGGTGTGGCTCCCACCTGGTCCTCTGCCATTGGCTGGGACAAGGTGCTAGGCTGTGTGCAGGCATCCAGCTATTCCCGCACTACCTGCCTAATTGCCTCCAGTGGATTCATTGGTGTGGGATCAGATCTGGGGGTTTCTCTGAAGCACACCTGACATACTATTTTGCCTGGCATGGGGTCAGAGCCACACATCCAGCAGTAGTTTCCCCTTTGCCTTGTGGGTCTCCTTGAACTATGCCAGCTGTGCCTGCGGGATCTTGACCTGTGCGGATTCTCCTGCATTCATGGTGTGGTCACGATTTCCTTCTCCCCCATGATCTGGATCGGGACTTTTCGCCCCTCACGTTCACAGGGCAAGATGCCCTAATCCAAGATGGCGATGACCGCACTCGCAGTCCGAGTGTCATCAGGGTAGCCGCCACCGACTCTTGCGCATAAGCAACGTGACCAGGCAGCACACAACACTGACGTCAGATTGGCTAAGGAAGCTATAAATGGAGCTCAAGCAATGAATGGCCAGCAACTTGCGTATGTTGTGTGGGACCACCAGAAAAGGTGAAATTTTACAGGCTTTAAAATTCCTTGCAGCTTACCTGATGTGGGCCAGTCCTATGTTCCAAGGGGAATTTCTTCTTCCTCCTTCAGCACCCCTCCCCTGATCCTGGCCACAAATTCAATCGGTAGACGCCCCCTCTTTTTTTTTTTTTTCTACCGCTCAGATTTAAGTATCCCTTTGCTGTTTTCAGAATCACAATAATCTTTCATCAGCATATATACTTTTTTTTTTCCTTTTTTCTTATCTCCCCATTTCTTTCTAACCCGCCACCCACCCTCAATAGTCTCTGTCCCTCCCCCCTTCCTAACTAATACTATACCACAGGGTTTATTATTATTATTTTTTCCCTATTACCTTACTCGTCTTTTCCAGATGGTGCTTGTTTGAGTTGTTCATGTAGTTCTTTCCAAACTGTAGGAACTGTTTCTTAATCTCATCCTGAGTAGCCAACTCGGCTTCTATATCTATAATTTTTTTCAGCCATTTTCAAAAGGTAGGTGGGGTAGGCTTACGCCAATTTTTACCAATATAGTATTTGGAGCCCATTATAATAATGTTAGTCAAGGACCTCTTAGCCTTGGGTAACTCTGGTATTGGGAAGTTCAGAAGGATTCTTGTTTTGTCCAGGGTGATGTTTAATCCCTCTGCCGTATTTACGAAATGGATTATGTCTTGCCAAGGAGCTGTAATGTGGGCACATTCCCACCAGATATGTTTTACTGTGTTTGGGTGTAGATTGCACCACTAACAGGGGTAAGGGGACATGTTCTTGTTATGGTCAGCGGTTAAGTAGAACCTAGTAATGTATTTGAAGGAGAAGATTCTTAGAGGGGCGGATAATATGAGGGCATTTTCCTTGTAAATATTCTGCCAGTCCGCGTCAGAAAGTGATTTCTGAATATCTCCCTCCCACTTTTTCTTGTATGAGTTGGGGTTATTATCTTCAGACGGGGCCAGGTCACAGAATGTCCCGTAGTTGGTACGTAGCAGTTTTGGTCGGATGTCTGAGGTGAAGAATAATGTTTGGAAACTGGATAAGGGAGGGATAGTGGCTGGTTATCTATGAGCTCTAAGGATGTTAGTGGCTTTACCCTAGAGGGTGCCCCCTCTCTTAATGATAGGCTAGAATAGCGCCATTTATATTGCCAGTCAAGTCACATTCACTCAAATGCAATGCATACAGTGTGCTTGCATCACTTTTTTTGGGGGGGTGGGGGGGGGGGTTACACACTTACTTGCCCCCTGGGCTACCCTACATTATAGACAGCCCATTGTGGGACATGCTTCCGGGGCCACAATCCCACACCAGTCCCTCATCTCCAACTACTGCTCTGAGCAGCAATAAAAGCTAAATGGATTTCCTGCCACCAGCTGCATCTGTGGGCCGTGCTGTGCCATCCATTCAGAGATGCCTGTTGAGGGTACACGCCCATCTAAAGGTATAGCGGGGATGCTGCTTGGAATTGCTGGCAAAGTGAATGTAGCAGGTGAGATCCCTGGGGACACAGCAGAGCGTCCCAATTCTGGATGCCTCATAAAGAGGGACACCCTTGGCCCTAAAGTCTTATAAACTATAGAGAGGTGACTGTTTCTCTTTAACACTCTGGCCAGAACCTTACTAATGAAACGTAATGTCTTATTTCTGTTGACTTGTTGAGGGATAGCTTTCATTTACCCAGAATGAGAGGCGGAAGCCCTCCAGTCACTATACGCTGTCCAGCCATGCAGGGCTTGTTTAGACAAGGATGGGAACACAGCTTTTTGCCTAAGGAATGCAGCATATTTTAGAAATATATAAGGTCTATGCATAGGTGAGACTGAACGCTAACCGTATTATTATTAATTTATTCATTTTATATTCAGCTTACTCTGAATATTTGTTTATTGTGGAAATATTTGGGGTGTGTGTTTTGTTCTTTGCTAAGCAAGTAAGCAGCCAAATTGCATGGAGGGATCACTGAAATCATGTGTTTGATAATAGTTTCATTAGCAAGAAAGAAGAATTTGTTAAAGAGTAGCTCTAGCATTATGCCGGTTCGGTACTTTTAAAATGAAAAAGGATTATTCTTATTCTGTTAAAGCGATCTACCCTGGAATCTAAAAGACTCCAGGGGTCAGCCACTAGCCTGCCCCTGGGGCATCCTAAGTCAAGATGCTCCACTTTGTGAACCCCAACCCATCCCCTTGGCCACGTTTAAACTCACCTGCACCTAGCCATTCAAATAGGTTGGCAACTGGAGTGTTTCAAATTGAACAGGGAACCCAGAGATCCAGCTAGCCGACTGGTCACGTCCCCTGTACCTCTTGAGATCAATCAATTAGCGATCTCAAAAGTGCTGTGTGGGCGTGGCCTCAGCTGTGGAAAAATATAATTTTCTCTATTCCTGACACCTCCATGGTGTCATACTAAGGGAAATAAGCTGAGAAGTAATTGGTCAGATGCCAAACTTAAACAACTTCCTTGTGTTGGATCCCGTGCAAAACAGAAAACAATGGAGTAGTGGGGTGGAGGAGTAATTTATAGGGTAGGTTGTACTATCAGAGATAAGGAATCGCATTTTAACCCTTACTATGACGCCATAGAGATGTGAGGAAATAACTTTTAGCTCCATTATTCGGGACAGTGACCACATTTCAGGCCGAGATGGACTAGTGAGAAGCTATTGTAAACATCCAACCTGGGTCAGTGGATGCAAATATATACCGTCGTTGAGCTTTATTACTAATTCTGTAAGAAATAAGAAGCTTTGATTTTTTTTTGTTATAGATTTTACAAGCTGCTTGTCAGAGTCTCAATTTTATTTTTTAATACTTGGACTGGCACACAGGGTTACCAGAAAATCCCCTCATGGGCCATCATCACCAAAACCTAAACTATGTATAGCTTATTTGTGGCACACAGACATTACAGTTTGGTGTAATGTTCTGCGCATGGGCCCTGAATATAAGCCAGTAATACTTTCATCTAAGTGTGGGGTGGACCCCAGACATCCCAATCCGATACAGTTAATACTAATATAATAGAAAAAACCACCCCAACCGCATATACATACTTTTATTGTTTATAGAATATCATTTTTCTCCGTAGTACTGTAACAAAGTACAGACTTACAAGACTTTAAAGAGGCTGGTTGAAGAGTGGTGATTATCAGGAGCACATGTCTAATATTTGTTTTCCTGATAACACTATTAGGTAGATAGCTGTATATGTACACACAGAGTGAGTAGCAGCAGCAAGTGATTTACTATGTGGAGTGTTCAGCACTGTGCCAACAATTTTTAAATGTGAAAAAAGAAACTTATAATGGGAGTTTGCAGTGACCCCAGATCAAGACTTGAATCTATTATTGATTAGGTGCACTTCAGCCATGTCCCTGCTGGGAATCGAGCCTGCAACCCTATGGTCACAAGATGGATTGCCTAAAGAGGAACATCAGAGGCTCTGGGGTCCAGGGCCAGGGCCTTCCAAGTTCCACTTCTTCCACTCTGCTGTAGGAACCCCCCTGATCGCCAGTTTCACTAACTTCCTCCTGGAGCCCTCACTGCGTCTGTGAGTTCCAACCACATCCCCACTCTCCTTCAGCCTCCTTCACACCACAACTGCAAGGCGGGCAGGGGATGCGGATGACGGCGCTGCTCAGCTCCCTTCGGCGCCACTCGTCCAGGAGGCTTAGCCGCCAGCGATGCCAAGGGAGCCAAGTGACAGAAAGTGCGCTCTGCGCCGTAGGAGCGAGTGAAATGGCGTGACCTGGAGGGTCGGTACACACAGCAGGATATCCAATTCGGGATACCGCCGCACAGAGGAACAACAGGCGGGAATGTGAAATTCCTATGTGTTGTTCCTCTTTAATCAATAGGCCATGAATGCCCCCTAATGGCCTGTTTACTCAAGCAGATCAATTGACCGTTCACTCAGTGAGCAAACGACTATACAAATCTGCGACTGAACTACTGCTCTCAGATGCCAAAGATTTGTTGGTTAACTGTTCGCTAATGCAATCACTCATGTTGCTCATTCTCAAAGTTAAAAATGTTTTTGTCGTTCTGATGAACAAGAAATTTTTGGTCAGCCAAAACGACGGGCGACCGATGAACCAATTCTCGTTCATTGTTTGATTGCCGGGACTGTTTCCACTGAGTGATTATCACTTAATTGTGGCCACTTTAGCTTGATAATCACCCCATGTAAATAGGGCATAAGAGTGCAGTTACCTCCAACAACCAACCAGAATCTTATACTGGCTCCAACAGGGAGGAGGCACTGACCCCAACACAAGATATGAATTTAACAAGAAGAGTGCAATGATCCCAACAATCTTACACTAGCTCTAAAGGGGTATGGCAGTGCCCCCAAAAGTGCAAAAAAAAGTTTCCAAGGTGGATCGTCTAAGTTAGAGTGGGACCAGCGAGGCCCATAGGGGGATACTGACACCCCTAAATAACAAATCCTACTAATATAGCCATAGGTCAAAAGCATAAGGTATTAAACTTGACTTTTATTTTGTCCATACCTTCACACCCCCCCCCCCTTAAAATCTGAAAAAGAATTGGGTTTGGCAATCCTGGCTTTCTCCAGTAATCATCTTCAATAAGAGGGAAATAAGTGCTTACCCTCCTTTTTCTCCTCTAAGGAGATCAAAGAATGGAATACTGGCCTAGAATCCAGAGGGTATCCCGAGCCCCTGACAAGTTACGCCTCCAGGAACGGGAGATGGACCTGCCTGCCAAGGCCCACAGTGCCGGTTACTTACCTAAACCTTCCTGGTTCAGGAGCTGGTGGTCTGGCTCACAGAGGAACACGAGTGAGGGATAGAGTCAAGTTTTTATGTTAATATGGTGGTCACATGTTCCATGCCTAGTGGGTGGGACTCGGAAGTCTCTCAGGAGTATGCTGCCCGGAGGATGTTTTTAGAAATGAAAACCTGAAATATCAGAATGAGGTGGAGTTGCCAGGGGAGCAGTAAGCCCCAAGGGAGCGGACCCTGAGGCTTCTAAGGAGGGAAAGAAGCCGCCTCCTTAATCTGGAAATTAGCACCGTGGCTTTTCTTTACCAGAGGCCTTTGCAGGCACTGGATGCAAGACATGGGACGACATGCTACCATACCAGACCCGGATGCCCCAGATGCCTCATTCATGGTGAAATCTGTCTATTATACCCAAGGGTCTGAGACCAAAGTATTTGAGGAATCTCAATAATCACAACCCAATATCCCACAACCTAATATCCCTTCTCCACAAAAACAGAAACTAGCCTAAGTTTTAAAAATAGCAATAGAATAAAAAAAAAAAGTAAAATGACCTACCAGAATCCATACCAGAGCCGAAGTATGGCAGCACAGATGCACACAGAGACCCCAGATCGAAGAGTGACCCAAGACTGAGGTGGCCCGCAGCGGCGGCCCAAGGTGGTGCGGACAGAGGCCCGCGAAGAAGCAGCCGGCGAGATCTGCTCTCCCCCAGCGAGGCAGTGGTGACAGGATGCAAACGTCAAAGATCCCATCCTATTGAGGCGAATTCCCTCCATGCGGCGGCAGGCACCGAAAGACTAAGCCGAAAGTCTCACCACCATCTGAAGGGATCTGCAACCTGGAAGGACCTGAATTCACTTCCCTGCTAGAGATGAGCACCTCAGCCACGACCCTCGACTGTGCGCTCTGCCCCCCTTCCATGGCGCAGATTTTGAAAAAGCCCCATACCACAATTTTAACAGCCCTTACCTCCTAAATTTATATATAACAAAAGGTCAATGTAAAGTGAAAGTGGAAAGGAACAGGCAAAGGGGAATAATCTCCCCAAGGTTCCCTCCTGCAGGTTCACCAGACAAAGACCTGCAGCTGGTTGTCCCTTCAGAAGGGAACTCTAACCCTTGGGGGTCACCTTTACAAAATGAAGTGATGCCCCACAGCGCAGGACCCTACCGTTAATTCACTAACCTATCGGCTTAACAGACTCCATAAATGGGTCCACCGGATCTGTGGGACCGTTAGGGTTAAATTCCCTGCTTCCTGAATAAAAAATTATACAAGCAAAATAAATTAAATTTAGAGGAAACAAAACCCAAGCACAACCTTGTGCAGAGAGCAGCCAGAAGTATATATAGACCAGGAAGACCCACGACTTTTTATCTTGCAGTCCCACCCCTCAGACGAGAGTTAACCCATTCATATCCAATTCAGTGACGCCCTGGAGTGGAATATGAGAGAAATTGGTATTTATTTTCTTTGGTATTCATGTTTTTAGAAATAAATACAGACACAGGAAATATTTTGTCAGACTTATTAGGGTGGATTTATAAAAGTGAGTGGCCTTCATATAGGGATCTGGACACGTGGGGTGTTGGGTGCTATGGCATGCCGCTGTCTCTAGGTTTACAGCTTCTTACATCAAAGGCAGTAAGGTAAAAAGGCACAAAGTACAGTACACAAATAATCAGTATTTACTATAGGAGAGATTCATATATACAAAATAAACTACACTGTAGAAAAATACACTAAAATATTTAAAATGTATAGACATAGCTAGAAAATAGATATTATAAGTCTTTCAGTCATTTAAAAGGCACTATGGAAAAAAGTCCAACATAGATATTCTGGTGCAAGCCCAGCTTATCAAAAGGGGTTGTTCTGTTTTATTCACCGAGGCTTCAGAAGTACTCCTCCTGTTGTTTCCATCATAAGTAAAAGCAGACCACCAATCAAAAATGACTTTAGGTTACTTAACAATCGCCTTCCTGATACGTGAGCGGTAGGTTAGGTTAGTGTCCCTGTTAACCAGGACCCTTCCAGACAAATGGGCTTGGAAGAGCCATCAACACCTCATTTCCAGTCAGTGGGAATTAATGCTCCCTCCTGAAAAGAAGAAGCTTGAGTTGGATGTCTTGGGCCAGGTTAAAGAATAGAGAAGAGCTTGCAGGTTGAGAAACTAGGGCAGGGCTGGCTCATCTCTCCTGGAGTATTTTCTCACAATTGTCCTTTAATGAAATCCATCATTCCAGTTCATGACTTTATCATATTCCTGGATCCTCTGCTTGATGTGAGATAATTTGTTCTTCAGGTACTCGCATCGCTCTTTCTTCTCCAAAAATGTAGGGTCCTGCAAAAAAAAAAAAAAAGGGAAAGTGTAATGTAATTACAGGCTTTAATAAGACGATCATCTTCCCTTTAAAATGGAACAAAACCCAGTGCAGCCAACCCTGGAATCTAAAAGGTGGGGATGCACCAGCTGCACTCTCAATTGCCAAAGTTCTGCATGTAAACGGAGCCATCTGCCAAGCAGGACATATGTAAAGCCAATGACCTTAAATTAGATGAGACCCCGCACATGTGCTGTAAGACACGGAAGAGGTGAGATGTTCTGGGGGATCTGGGGGGTTTCACACAGTGGGACATCCCAGTACTTCAGCTTCCAGTTCAGCTACGCGGGATACTTATTCAGCTGCCATTTCATTGATTTGTAGTGGATCCCATTCACTGGCCAGCTAGTTGTACATTTACTAACTGGTTGAGTAGCGATAACATTTTCACTTTCTAAGGCTAGAACAATTTTACCTGAGCATTGCAGCCATTTGGGTCTGGCCGGAACTAATCAAACAGGCAATATTCATGTCGAACCTACCTCTGACCGGATTTTGACCTGATCACTAAATCTGAAAATAGGTCAACTATAGTCTATCCTTCATTGGCATATGTATTGCTGTAAACCAGGTGCCCAACCTGCAGCCTGGGAGCCCTCTAAACCAACTGATGTGGGGCCTGTTGTGGGGAAACTAGGGTACATAAATAGAACTGAAGTGTATAGGTAGTGTATAGGGGTACAGTAAGGATGGGCGATTGCACAGAGTGATATAGAATGGGCACATTGGCAAATAGAGGTGACAGCGGTGGCTTGGAGGAACTTGGTGACATTAATTGTACACCTCCAACCGTGGGTGAAATCTCTGGCAGAATAATTTGCTAAAAATACAATTCTGTGAAATACTCACCTGTAGAATTGATATTATTTGTATACAGTACGTCCTGCTCCAGATATAGTACTTACACTTGGGTTATCCTCCGCCAGATGGCGCTGCACTGCAGAGACATGCAAAACAGGCTCCCCCCGGCCCCTCAAATACCCGGGGACCTCCCACAAATCCCCAGCATTGAAAAGCAGTGAACAAGAAGCCGGGAGAATTTAACCACCAAAAACTGGTAACTATAACAATGATAACAATCACCATACAGGGGATCCAGAATAATGCAAAAACCAGGGTGGGGTGGAGCAGGACGTACTGTATACAAATAATATCAATTCTACAGGTGAGTATTTCACAGAATTGTATTATTCTTAGTATACAGTATGTCCTGCTCCAGATATAGTACTTACACTTGGGACATCCAATAGCAGTGTCCATAAAGTAGGGTGGGATCCCCAACAAAAAAGGCAACAGCAGACAGTTAAAACCACTGTCACCTGCATAACCTTGCGGCCAAGACAGCATGAGCTGAGGCCCTAACATCAACCTTGTAAAACTTTGAAAAGGTATGAACAGAAGACCAAGTAACGGCCTAGCAAAACTAGTTCAACAGAAGCCTGGTGCTGAAAAGCCCAAGAGGCACCAAAAGCACAAGTAGAATAAGAAGTAAAGCGAAAAGGAAAGATTCTTCCCCTTAGTGGAATAGGCCTGAGTAACAGCCCGACGAATCCAATCGCTAACAGTAGACTTGGCAGAAGCCAAAAACCCTTTCCTAGGACCAGAAGGAACCATCCCATCCAAGTAATGACCAGGCCCAAAGCCGCCTAACCCCCGAGATCAGACACATCCAGGATGGAGTGGCCGAAGGCCCAAAGGAGCATCAGTTCTCCTAAAGGACACAGTGACTACCAAGGAAAAAACTTCCAACACCTGTTCAAGGAATGCTTTCCTCAGTGTTGCTAGGAATAAGGCACAGAAGGAAGAACAATATCTTGAATCAATGAACAGAGACACACCTTAGGCAGAAAGTCCAGCTTAAAGCGGAACACCACCTTATCCTGGTGCACCTCAAAGAATGGGGGATAGATAGACAGAGCCGCCCGCTCAGACACACATCTGACCGAAGTAACAGCCATCAGAAGGACAACCTTGAGGGTAAGAACAGCCAGACAGCATCCTGAATAGGACAAAAGGGAAAAAAACCCGCAAGGCAGAAAGAATCAAATTCGAATTCCAACCTGGACCATAGGATTAAATGGGGGACACACATGAGTAACCCCCTGAAAGAAGTCTTAACCAAGGAAAACTGAACAAAAGACTTCTAAAGGAAGGCGGACAGTTCAGAACCTGACCCTTCAGAGTACTGAGTTGGAGAACCGACTCCAACTCATGCTGTAATAACTCGAGAACCCTGGGAACAGAGAACGCCCGTCAGGGAAGAGACCTAGACTCACACCAATCAATATGGGTATGCCATACCCTATAACAGATGGAAGAAGAAGAAGCTTGCTCCTAGTCTTCCCATAGTCTCAATCACCGAGACAGATAAGCCTGTCTCCATCAAGATGGATGTTTCAGCAGTCAGGCCGTCTAGGTCTGTAGATTGGGGTGACGTAAAGGGGCCCTGAGTGAGCAGAGCTGGCACTCCTGGTAGAACGTACAGATCTACTGCCCTCAGTACCACGTCTGCGAACCACACTCTACTAGGCCACCAGAATCACTGGTCCCCCCTTCCAGAGCAATCTTGCGCAGAACCCTGCCTAGCAGGGGGAATGGAGAAAAGACATACAGAACAGAATGTCCAGCCATGACGTTACCAAGGCATCATGACCACGGCCAGAGGATCCTGGAACAGGGAAACATGGGCTGAGAGCTTGTGATAGTGACGGGACACAAACAGATCCACAACTGGTTGGACCCCATAG
The DNA here is from genome assembly GCA_027917425.1 of Gastrophryne carolinensis. NCBI lineage: Eukaryota > Metazoa > Chordata > Amphibia > Anura > Microhylidae > Gastrophryne > Gastrophryne carolinensis. The sequence goes on along the minus strand of CM051234.1, from coordinate 566,109,273 downwards.
TGACACAGGGATTAGCACATCCTGTCACAGAAGGACCCCACCGGAGCGAATACCACCGATATGCAGGGAACATTGTCCTTACACCCAGATTAGGATCATAGACACTTCCTGGAGGACCCTCCTGCTCCAGGTCCCTCCCAGATGATCAAGGTAGGCCACTGTCGTCAGACAGACCGAGCGCCCCCAAACAGGCAGGCCCTGAAGAGGAGTAGTCAAGCGAGATAGAACCAACCTGAACGCTCACTGATTCAAACATCGATAGGTGTATGGACCTTCTAAGGGCCCCACCTCCCCCAGAACCGCAGGGAGTTTCAGAAGAAAACCCCCCCTTCAACCTGATAGATTGGCATCCATGGTGACTGTCTCCAGGAAGGGGCAAGAAGGGAACTGCCCCCAGACAGGTGCTTCGAGTTCATCCACTCCAAGGAGGGACCTCCTTACCAGGGGGGAAGGCACACAGACCCTGCACCAGGGATGCTGGATCCCTGTTCTGTACTAACAATAGAAGTTGCAGAAGGGCCCAAGGGGAACTGAGTATAAGGGACCTCTTCTGAGCAAACCACCAACGGGCCCACCAGCTGCATTCCTGCCTGGTGAAGGGACGGGGACAGCAATGAGGTACTGAGCCCATGCAACCAGATTGTCCACTTTATTGCTGAGGAAGGAAGATTCTCACCTGAACCGAATCCAGATTCATTCCTAGGAATGGAGTTACCAATTAAGGGGACAATGAGGATTTGGGGTGATTGAACACCCATCCAAATGACTCCTAATGGACACCACCAGCCAAGTATCCAACTTAGCCTGACGGAGAGACTGGGAAGTGAAAAAGGACGTCCAGGTAGGTCATCGCGCGGACGCCCCTTGGTCTCATCAGACATCACCCCCGTCAGCACACTGGGAGCTGAAGAGAGGCCAGATAACAAGGCCACAATTAGCAGTGTTGGACCTCCAACACGAACCTGAAGAGCCTCGGTGTCCAGAAGACACAGGGATGTGAACATAAGCATCTTTGATCTCCACAGACGGCAAGAAGACCCCTGGGCGCAAGGCGCTGATGGCCCATCTCAGAGTCTCCATGCAGAAATTGCCTGTAATTGGAGAATTGGCGAAACCTGTGAATTTAAAACTCTTAGCAGAGGATGGTTTCGATCCATTGACCTCTGGGTTATGGGCCCAGCACGCTTCCGCTGCGCCACTCTACTGAGGCACTTCTACAAGGCCCGCTATAAATTACACCGGGCCAGGAGAAGCCAATGGTGTTCACCAGTCTGAAAGACACAATGAGAAGAGAATGGTGTCAGAACCAAAACACTACAATGAGTATAAGCCGCCCGAGAGGGCACTTACGGTACCACGGTAAACAGGAACGCCCCACGCGCTGCGCGGACAGACAAAATGACGCCGTGTACCTCGAAGGGCGTGCCAGAGCGTGCCATGAGGCGGAGCGCGCCAAACCAGACCCCGCCCTCCCGAAAAGCGCGAAGTCCAACATCAGCCAATGAGGACACAGAGGTGTCTGAGGTAACGCCGCCGCCCGGCGCGGAACATCCAACGAAGGAAAAAGCGTGCGCGGCAGCGGCAGGCATACGAGTAAAATACAAAAAAGGCGCGGCGGCTGACACCATATCTATAAGAGTCCAAAGACAGACAAAGGCCATATACGTGCGAAGATCATATACAGACCACACAGGCACCCCCCCCCTTTCTTTCCCCCACTACGGGGGGAACAAGGGAGGATGGCAGCCCTTTGTACAGGGCCCACCGCTACACGGGGCAAGGGGCAATAATGCGGGAGGGGCATCCCATAGAGGCTCACCATCAGCCTACACCGCCTACCCTTTGGTGGGGGACTGCGGAGGAGCAGCGCTCCGTAAGCACGCGTGGTGCTGCCTACCTTCACCCGACCAGCGCAGCCCAGGCTGGAAGGCACATCTCTACCAGGACGGGTGGGAATAGTCCAACAGGGCCGCAGGCTTTAATAGCCCCGCTCACCTGCGAGAGAGTGATACTTCATGTCTTCACAGTCAGCACTGCAGGGAAATCTGGGGATTTGTGGGAGGCCCCCGAGTATTCGAGGGGCCGGGAGGAGCCTGTTTTGCATGTCTCTGCAGTGCAGCGCCATCAGGCGGAGGATAACCCAAGTGTAAGTACTATATCTGGAGCAGGACGTACTGTATACTAAGAATAGTGTTTTTTTACATTAATCATATCCATAGCATTGGTAGGAGTGAGGGAGGTCTATAATAACATAGCCATATATTCAAAGAGGTAAGCCAGTTGGCATATCTCGATTGTTACATGGAATGTAGGGGTGTGATGGAAGTACACATACAAGTGGAGTTTGGAAAGACAGTGGGTATCCTGTTGTCTTTATCATGCTATTCCAAGTGAAAACATTCTGAACCTATTCCTTGTGGCCCACAACCAGATCATTTAAACCAGACCAACATCCATTTTTACAAAAAACAGCTCATGGATTTGGTAGGCATCCTGAATGCCAGGGCCCCCCCTTGATCAGCCCCCTGCAAACCCGATAAACTATAACTGCTCACTCTTGGCTGGTGACAGTCACATGTCCCGTTCTCTGGCTTCCGCTTCACCAGCCATTGGACGCCCGACTGCCGCCAGGCAATCAAGCGGCTGTATGTTGCAATGGAGTGAGGCAACAGGTAAGGTTTATGGGGTTTGCAGGGGGTTGATCAATGAGGGCACGCCGGCATTCGGGAATCCCACCCTTCCCTCTAGTGGTCCAACACCTGTTTTTTTTTGTAAAAAATGGTTTAAGTGGTACAAGCTCGTCAAAGGGTTGAGCACCCCTGCTGCAAATAGAAACAGTAACCAACAGGTATGCTTTGAGTTTGCTAACACGTTATTAGGACAGATGCAGGCATGCTATTTATATGGGATTGTTAAAAACAAAAATATACACACATTCTTCTTTTTCTGATATTCCTGCAAAACCTTGGCAATCCGCTGATATTCCTGAAAAATAAACCAAAATGTGAAATAACAGATTATAAACTTAGAAAAAGTGTTTATTGTAAGTAAAAACAGCAAAGGTGTACAGAGGTGTGGCTGATATATTTAGATATCTATAATTACATGACTATTTGTAGGTTTGGGAGGTGTTTGCCATATGAGTAATAAACACCCTGGGGCTGGCGTGGAAGCTGGGATGAGAGGGAAGCATCAGCACAGGTAATGAGATTACTGGGAGGGTTACATCATGGTGCTCCAGGTATTCCCGCTGCACGTGGATGAGCGATAGTTTCACTAGTTTTTTTCACACACACACACACACACTAGTATAAGAAATACTGCATTTATTTGGGCCTGACATATTATCAAGGACATAATAAAAAGATATAGAGACTAGAGTTGGTTTCATGAAAAGGAGCAGAAGGGAGGGGACTACACAGGCAGCCATTCCACACCAAGGCGCCACCTGGTGGGGGGACTTAGTCTAGTAGTGGGAGAGCAGCATGAAGGAAAAAAGGTAAAACATGGAAAAAGAGTAGGCCAATGGTGAAAGCTTAAAGTTCAGATTGCAATTCAGAGGTTGGGGAGGGGGGTGCAAGACTGGGGAGGGGTTGCTGGAAGCAGGTTGCCTAGGGGGAGTAGCCAAGTAACCTGGTGGATGAAGAATGGGGGGGGGGGGGGCTGAGAGCAGGATGCTTAGGAGGGGAGGTGGCAAGGGACTTAGAGTCGAGTTGGTTTGTTGGGAGCAAAGTGGCAAGGTATAGTGCTTAAGGGATGAATGGAGGGGGCTACTGGAAAAGAGTGCTTCAGACGGGGGGGAAACAAGGAGGCAATTTCTATTGCCTTTATCATTGAGCACCCAACCCCCCCCCCCGGTATCCAGAGTACTTTGGACATCGCAGCTGTGACCATGGTGTAAACGGTGAACCAATAATTAGAGGGACCCTCCTATCAAAAAGGCCGTGACCTAGACAGGGGGCTGCAAGGTTGAGCCACACTACTCATCTGCACCTTCCCAGTAAACCCAAGTGGTCAATGTCAGAGTAAAATATGACGGCCATAACGAGAGAGCACAGAATTCGGTTCAAGAAACTCCGATCTAGTGGCATAACTAGGGCCCTGTCATGTAATGTCAAAGCACCGGTGTGAACATTAAAGCGGCCCCTTCACGGCTGATAAAGTAAACTTTTTATCGGTCTTTTTACTCTGTTGGAAGCAGCTAGCCAACCACTGACTGACCAATTGTGCTTACTTTCTCTAAATGATGCCAAGTGCGCACAAATATGATAAATAAGGTGGAGCAGCAACAATGATGGGCTCCCCTGATCTTCTGGGCCTCTGTGCGGTCGCATCCCATGCACCCACTCAAGTTAGGCCCTGCACAGGTCTTATTTGATGACATAAGAGTCACTTTAAAGTAGAAATAAAGTGAAAAAATAAAATTCTGTGATTCTTACCTGTAGAATTGATTTTTTTTTTCCACTCCAGGCAAGCAAAGATTCAGAAATGCATGGGTTAACTCTCAACCAAAGCGTAGGACTGCAAGACAAATGGTGTGGTTCCCCCCGGACTATATACTTCGGGCTGCTCTCTGCCTGGGAGGATAAGGCATCCTGAGGAGCCCTACTTCTTGTTGGAGACCATGATAGATGAGAGAAGCTCCTGTCTTCCCTTTGCCGTTTTTTTTTTTTTGTTTTTTTTCCCCTCGATGCTGATCAACTATTTACATATATATAAGCTCCACTATGACTATGGCATCCAAGTAACAAATATAGAAGTCTAGCAGATATGGTGGGGCCTGTCGCCCACCATACAGTTGAGAATCACAGAATTGTATGTTCTCTCATATTCCACTCCAGGACGTAGGGAATTAAGCAACGGATGGGACCTTCAAAAGCGGTGCCCTTACAGGGTGGGATCCTAGGTGTTAAGCTTATTCCTGTAATAAGGAATAAATCCTTCCAAATATCAAGCCTTAGCTGAAGAGCTTACTACTGTCTGCAATGCCTTTCCTAACAAAGGCAGCATCCTCCAAAGCTCTAACATTTATCTTATAAAACCTAGTAAATGTATGATCTGAAGACCAGGTAGCAGCCTTGCATACCTGCTCTACCGAAACCTGGTGCTGAAAAGCCCAGGAAGCTCCAATAGCTTGTGTACAATGAGCTGTAACCCGAAAAGCAGGATCCTCCCCCTTGTAAGTATAGGCCTTTATCAGCGCCTGTACTAACAAATAAGGAGCCCGACATATGGAAGGCTTGTGTAGCAGATATATAATATTTTAATGCTCTTACTACATCCAAAGAATGAAGGGCACTCTCCTTATGGCTAACTGGGGCAGGACATAAGGTGCGCGAAACCACCTCTTCATTAAAATGAAAAGGAGAAACCGCTTCAGGAAGAAAATCCTGCTTAAAACGGAAGACGGCTTTGTCCTTATGCAACTCTAAATAAGGAGGTTTAACCAATAAGCTGCTAAATCAGAAACCCGCTGAACTAAAGTAATTTCCAATAGAAAAATTATTTTAAGTGTCAACAAGCTTAAAGTGGACCAACACCCAGGATTTTCACTATCCTGGATTTTGGTCCACTTCTGCGGGGCACCCCGATCGGGTGTGAAACCCCCCAGAACAGCCCAAAAAACTCACCTCACCCCACTCCTACGCGAGTGCTCGTCCAATCAGAGCGCTCAGAGCTGCTGTGGTATGGACGGACAAGCGGACAACCACAGCGACTCTGAGCGCGCTAGAGGCCGCCTCTCGCGCTTCCTTCTAACAGGGCCCGCGTATGTGCCGTTGGAACGGGGAGAAGGTAAGGTTTGTGGCAGTCCTGGGGGGTTTCACACAGCGGGGCATCACGATTTCGGATGCCCTGTGGGGAGGGAGCTGATCGGCCCGGGAATCTATAAGATTCCCGGGCCAATCAGCCATGGGTGTTGGTCCACTTTAAAGACGCTTCTGCCAGAGGTTCAAAGGGAGGGTCCTGCAGGACTGACAACAAGTTCAAGTCCCAAACAGGAAGAAAAGGTTTACATTAAGAGTGCACATGAGTGATGTATGAAGCAGATACCAGCCCTTTTAGAGTGCTCAATTGAAGCCCCTCATCCAGACCCTTCTGTAAAAATTCAAGAGTTTTGGAGACAAAAAACTTCCTTCAAGCAAAACCTCTTGATTCACACCAGGCGAAAATACTTGCCAGACCCTGTAGTAAATCTTTGAAGAAGTCTGCTTCCTGCCCTGAATCATGGTCTGAATAACCCTGGCAAATAAACCCCTCTCTGTTAAGATGGCGGTTTCAATAGCCAGGCCGTCAAAGCACAAGAACTTGTAAATTGGGGTGCCGTAAGGGCCCTTGCGTGAGAAGATCTGGATCATCAGGAAACAGCCAGTGCTTGCCCTCCGACATCCTTACTATGAGAACCAGCTTTTCCTTGGCCAACGAGGTGCCACCAGAATGGTTGGAACCCCTTCACGAGCTACCTTTAGAGCTCGACCTAAGGGTAGAAATGGAGGGAATACATAAAGAAGCCTGAAAGCTGACCAAGGAAGGTTCAGTGCACCTGTTGCTATTTCTAGAGGGTCCCTGGATCGAGACAAAACTTCAGAACCTTTCGATTGTTCTGAGATGCAAAGAGATCTACATCTGGATGCAGGTTGGAAGTCCAATGTGTGAGGGCTAAAATAATCACTCTCAGTTCTAGGATATTTATAGGGAGCTTGTTCTCTCCTGGTCCCCACTGTCATTGGATCGGCTGCGACCTCCAGACACCCCCCCCCCCCCCCCAACCAGTTAACCTGGAATCTGTGGTGACTTTCTCCCACTGAACCAGATAAAAGACCTGCCAGACAGAAGATGCTGAGGATTTAGCCACCAGGTTAAGGTCTGCCTGGCTGATTGTGTCATAAAAAATGGGTGATCCAGAAACTCTGTGGTCCGATCCCAGATCGAGAGCAACTCCATCTGCAGTGGCCTTGTTTGAAACTGTGCAAAGAGCACTGGCTCGAAGCAAGAAGCCATCAGGCCCACCAGTCGCATCCCCCGACGGATCGGCAGCCGAGGACAGGCCAAGAGAACCTGTAATCGGGCCTGAAACAAGAGTTCCTTCTGTTCCGGAAGAAATACTTTGGCCTGAGTTTTGTCTAACGACATCCCCAGAAAAGTCCTCACTGTTGTAGGGGCGATATGCGACTTTGGATAGTTGACTAGCCAGCCGAACCTTTCCAGCGTCGACAAGACTGTCTGTGTATCCCTCTGGGCCTCCTGAAAAGATGGGACCCTGATCAGCAGATCGTCTAGGTAAGGCATTATAAGCATCCCCTGGCTTCTCAGAAAAGCCATATGGCCTGCCAAAACCAAGGTGAACACCCTTGGGGCTGGGGACAGGCTGAAGGGCAGAGCCCCTTGTGATCTAATTTTGGGGGCGCACACAACTGTCATTACTGGTGATTGTGAACAAATTGGAGTAAGAAATTTGTAAATGGTGTGTTAAAGCAGTTCTCAAGCAAAGGAGCAAAGGAACCTGGAGGGAGGTCTGGCTCCCAATTCGATCTTGGAACCTGGGGACACCACCTCCTGTGAAAAAAGGGGATAGATTTCCTTCTTTGTGGAAGTTTAGTAGACTTGCCACCTGTAGCCTCCTTTACCATATCATCCATGTTCCCCAAACAACTGACCTGTCAGGGACTTCTTGGAGGCTGCATCAGCCAACCATTGCTTTAGGCATAAAGAAAACCTCAAAGACACTAATAAGGCTAAGCATCTGGTGCTTAACCTAACCAAATTCATAGCAGATAGGACATACTTTTTAATCTGAAAACTGGAAACTGGTCTTGATTGGGACCATGAATGGCTCAAAGACATGGTCTTGGAATCTAGTTGTTTTACCAACCTTCTGCTCACCAAAGATGCTATGGCAGTGGCACAGGCTAGCCATAAAGTCGATCCTACAAGAGAAAGCATGATGTGCCATCTGATACATGCTTTCTCCGCTGGATCCTTTAAGCAGGCGCTATCAGAGGAAGGCATAACAGTAGTATTAGAGCAACCCGGAGCGTCCACCACAGGAGGAAGAGACCAGAAAAATAATCAGATATGCAACACCTTAGGAATGGAAGGGAGCCTATCAGACTTCTCCCATTCCTTGGTCAAGGAACTGTTGCCTTGGTCTCCCTGGCTTGAACAAGTCTCCCTTTTTCCTCTTGGAAACTTTGGGAGGTGAAATATCCAGAACCTCTAAAATGGAACTAATAAGGCCTTCCATCTGATCCTTAAACAGAGAGCCCTCTTGCGTAGAGGATCCCGAGTCCGAATTACTCTCTTCCCTACTAGAAGGAAGCTCACCCTCTGGACATGGGGTAACCCCATCTGCCAAAGTATCAGACTCCATTGCCCCAGATGGCTCCATCATAGTGAAACAGGCCAATATCCCTGAGGGCCTAAAACCGAAGTATATAAGGAATCTCGATACCGCACCATAGGCTTACGTGGGGGGCGCACAAGTGACCCCCTGGAAAAAAGTCCTGATCAGAGGGTGCTGAGCAAAGGACTTCTGGAAGAAAATAGCCAGGGCAGAAAGTGACCCTTCAGAGTACTGAGCTGGAGTCCCATCTCCAACCCATGCTGCAGGAACTCCAGAATCCTGGGAATAGAGAACACACGACAGGGAAGAGACTTAGACTCACACCAGTCAATGTAGGCACGCCAAACCCTGTAATAAATGGAAGAGGAAGACTTCTTTCTAGCTTTAATCAAAGTATCCACAACCGAGGAAGACCCTTCTCCATCAAGATGGAGGTTTTAGCAGAGAGTCCGCCAGGCGATTTTCCACCCCGGGGATGTACACAGCTGCAATGCTGGAGACATTGGCCTCCGCCCAAGTCAGGATCAGAGACGCTTCCTGGAGGGCCCCCTTGCTCCGGGTCCCTCCCTGATGATCGATGTAGGCAACTGCCATCTGGTTGTCCGAGCGCACCTGAACAGGCAGGCCCCGAAGATGAGTAGTCAAGCGAGCCAGAACTAACCTGATCCCTCACAGCTCCAAGACATTGATAGGTGTGTGGGCCTCCTGAGGGCCCCACCTCCCCTGGAACCGCAGGGACTTCCAGAAACCCCCCCAACCTGATAGACTGGCATCCGTGGTGACCGTCTCCCAGGAAGGGGCAAGAAAGGATCTGCCCCCCCAACAGGTTCCTTGAGTCCATCCACCACAAGAGGGACCTCCTGACCAGGGGGGAGAGCACACAGACCCTGTCCAAGGACGCTGGGTCCTTGTCCCATACTGACAATAGGTGAAGTTGCAGAGGCCTCAAGTGGAACTGAGCATAAGGAACCGCTTTGAAGCACGCCACCATCAGGCCCACCAGCTGCATCCCCTGCCTGATGGAGGGATGGGGACAAGCTAGGAGGGACTGAGCCTGTGCAATCAGACTGTCCACGTTCTGCTGAGGAAGGAAGATCCTTGCCTGAACTGTATCCAGATTCATTCCTAGGAATGGAGTTACCAAGGAAGGGGACAGTGAGGACTTGATCACCCATCCAAATGACTCCAGAGTGGACACCACCAGCTGAGTATCCAACTCTGCCTGGTGTAGAGACTGGGAGGTGATGAGGATGTCGTCCAGATAGGGAAGCACGCGGAAGCCCTGACATCTGAGCAGAGACATCACGCCCGCCAGCACCTTGGTGAACACCCTGGGAGCTGAAGTGAGGCCGAAGGGCAAGGCCACAAATTGGTAGTGTTGATCCATCAGAGCGAACCTGAGGAACCTTTGATGGCCTAGGAACACAGGCATATGAAGGTAAGCATCTTTGATGTCCACAGAAGTCATGAAATCCCCTGGGCGCAGGGAACTGATGGCAGATCGCAGAGTTTTCATGCGAAAGCGCCTGCCCCTGACAAACTTGTTGAGGATCTTTAAGTCCAAGATGGGCCTGACAGAACCATCTTTTTTGGGTACTGTGAATAGGTTGGAATAAAAACCCTTGCCTATTTCCCTTAAAGGGACCTGGCAGATGACCCCCAGCTCCAGGAGGCCTTGCACTGCTTGCACTAGCTCCTGAGCTGACACAGGGTCCTGAGGAATCCGGGATCTGATGAATCTTGAAGGGGGATCGGCAGCAAACTCCAACTTGTAACCGGAGGACACTACCTCCTGAATCCACCGGTCTGAGACATGAAGCCTCCAGACATGAGCAAAGTGCTGCAGCCTGTCCCCCCACCCGGATGGGTGAGGGCGCCCCATCATGCTTGAGGGGGCTTGGGAGAGGATTTAGCTTTGGGACCCCAGGAGGCGCGCCCAGTAAGAGTGATGTGCGGGAGGCGGCGGCGGACGCGCTGTCTTGTCCGTCGCTGTCACCCGCTTGTCCGTCGGCGGGGACTGCACGGCGCGGTCACGTGGGAGCGTGGTGAGGTGAGCTTTTGGGGCTTTCTGGGGGGTTGCACACAGCGGGGCACCCCCAATCGATAGTCAAAATCCTGGGTGTTGGTCCACTTTAAAGGGAAACCCAGTGAGGGCCTTCTTGGCAGCGTTATCAGCAGCCCACTGGCGCAGCCAAACCGAGTGGCGTATAGCCACCACAAGGGCAGAAGTTCTGGCACACATTCTAATGGTGTCATCCAATGCTGATAGGACAAAATTCACAAAAACATCACAACCGGAGAGTGCATTAAACACCTCACAAGGCAAATCATCAGGGGCGCCATCAAGCATATTCCCGATAAGGGTTCTAGTGGCCACAGCTGTAATGGCAGAAGCACAGACCGGACGCAGCACCGTCCCCGCAAAGGCGTGGGATGCCAGCTGATCAATGCGCCGGTCTTCAGCATCCCGCAGGGTAGTAGAATCAGGGGAATGCATAACAGAGGTGTTAGATAACCCTAGGATCGGGGCATCCGCCGGAGGGGGGGGGGGTGACCAACATTTAACCACCTCAGCAGGAAAGGGATACTTCCTATCCCAACATTTTGGAACCCCGGGAAGTTTACTGGGGCGCTCCCATTCCTTGAGCACAAGGTTATGGAAATGTGCCTGCTCTGGAAATTCCAGATGCGATTTTGCTGTATGGAAAAGCTCCCCTCTTTGCCTGGGAGCGTCAACAGGGAGAGAGATAGACAGAACCTCAAAAATCTGGGTCAATCTGTCAGTGTCATCCGGGGCCCAGGGGGTCAGAGCCAGAATCGTCATGACCCCTTGGTCTCTCATCAGATGAGCCTGAATCAGAAAAGAGCTCCCCTTCGTCAGACGGGGTATAGCCACACAGATTCATAAACTCCTCAGTTCCCATAGGGAAAACAGTAACGTTAGGCGCTAAATGCCGTATCTTAGCAGGGGCCTTACGCGCTAAGGACTTCGCAATAATCTGTTCAACAGTAGCCAGTCTAGAAGACACATCAGGCTGAGAGTCCCGACTAGTATGCAACTCAGTAGGAGTGAGGTTTAAGCTTGGGGGAGTAGGCGAAGTGAAACGAGGTGCAGCCACTGGTAGGCCGGATTGCAATGCAAGCACCTGCTCAGCACAGGGTACACAGACCCACGCCTTGTCAGCGTCAGGGACCCCGGTCACATTCTCATGGGATGCCTCCATATGGTGATTTTTTTAGTGGCGCTATACGCCGATAGGGAATAACGCTGTATAGCTACCCTGGATGCCCCTAACCCGCTAGGGAAGTGGGAGTATAGTTTTTTTTTACAAGGCCTATAAGTAATATACTACAAAAGGGCTGGGAGAAGCTAGGAAGGGTTAGTCCTGCCTGAAAGACATAAGAAGACAAGACCTTAAGTACATCGTAACCCAAGTGAAGTAAATAAAGCTGGCCGCGAGGGCACTTACGGACCGCGCTAGGTAGGAGTCCGTCGCGCATAGGCCAACCAGACAGGGAAGATGGCGTCGGTATACCTCGAGGGGCGGGCCAGTAACAGCGAACGTGCCAAAGACCAGCCCAGCCCCCCCCGAAGAGCGCGAAGCCAGCACGGCAAGCAGCCAATGAAGGCGCGCCTGAGGTAATGCCGCCGCCAAGCGCGGAGCCAAGTCAGCGCGCGGCGGCAAATTTAAAATACAGTAAAGACAAGTCAGCGCGGCGGCTGACACAAGAATAAAAGGCATGTGAAAAGACAGTGTAACTGGCACAAATGCAATCTATACACATACACCCCCCCTCTTTTCCCCCGAAGACTACAAGGAGAATGAGGGAGGACGGCGGCCACTTAAATAGGACCCACCGATAGGCATCACAAAGAGGCTCACCATAAGCCTGTACCGCCTATCCTTTGGTGGGGGATTGCGGTGGAGCAGTGCTCCTAAGCACCTGACAGCGGTGCTGCCTACCCTCACCCGACCAGCGCAGCCAAGGCTGGGAGGCATAATACTAGTGGAACGGGTGGGAATAGTCCTACAGTGTCGCATGTTAATAACCCCGCTCACCTGCGAGTAGAGAGCCAATTTCTCGTCCTTCGCAGCCAGACTGCAGAGAAATTCTGGGGATTTGTGGGAGGTCCCCGGGTATTTGAGGGGCTGGGAGGAGCCTATTTTCGATGTCTCTGCAGTCCAGCGCCATCTGGCGGCGTATATCCCACTTGTAAGTATTATATTTGGAGCAGGACGAACTGTATACTAAGAATAAAACACTAGGGCTTATTTTCGGGGAAACATGGTAGTTTCTCTACCCACTAAGATGTTTTGAATACGGATAAGTCTTCCCCAAATGTATGCACTTCTGAAGTGACTGTCACATTAAGACATGCATAGACGAGCCATCGTCTGCTGCTGAGGAGGACCTGTAGAAGTTATAGCATTCTCTAGGATTTACTACTTAAGAAATATAAAGCCAGCTGAATGAAAGATGCAGCCCTGGACAGCCAGCATGGGGAGAGCATAAATCCAATTAAACCCTTTGCCTGAAATGTCCCTTTAAATTGGACAAAAGGCCTGGATTTTTACGGCACAAAGCGACGTTTAGACCACAGCTCCAGCATAGAGAGCCAGAGCACCACATCCCATATCTCCCTGTGGACTGGGGCGTGCTTCCTCCCCCAACTGTACGTATGGGACCACCAGAAAGGTGGTTTTATGTAATAGGGCATCCCGAACTGGGTCATGTGATCCACATAGTATGATTTCTATGGGGCATCCACATTTTGGATGCCCCATAGTGTACCCCTCCAGGACTTTATGGCAGGGGCATGTGGAAAGCACTTGGCGGGAGGAGGAGGTATTTTCCAGCCAATGGGATTAGTTCAGTAATTATGGAAAATCTTAAAGTGGAAAGAAACCCAGGGCAGTCAGCCCTGGAATCTACAAGCTGGCCTTCCTCCGGGGCACCCCAAATAGGAATGCCCCCGCAATAGGAATGCCCCCTCGCGGTCCAGCGGCACATGTGCGGGCTCTCATCCAACCAGAGTTGTATGCCATGCCAAATTCGGTAAACAGCTCTGATTGTTTAGAAAAGAGGAGCGACCGCTTCACCTGCATCCTCTGTGTGCGCTGTATGCGCGCTCCTGCCCCAGGCAATCTGAATAGGCACAAAGCTGGGGATGTGGGCGCTCTCGCGCTTCACTGAAGTCTATCAGAGCAAGTGACATAGTCACTGCAAAAGGCTCCGATTGGATGAGAGCCCGTTGGACCGGGAAGAGGTGAGTTATTATGAGCATTCTGGGAGGTTTCACACAGCTGGGAATCCCAATTCCGGATGCCCCCAGGGCACAGAACAAAATCCGGCATAGTCAAAATAGTCACAATCCCCTATTGGGGAGCTCTGCTCTATAAAACCCCCCTGGTCCCCCAGGAAAAGGAATACCTGACCGCCAATCCAACAGCACAGCCAATCGGCCTGCTCGGCTCCATTCAGTCCTTTTGGCTAAGAATCTGCTATGGGCCGAATAGAGCCAAATGCAGCTGAGCATGCTGACGGCTGCAACCTCGCTAGCCTTTAGCAGTGGGCACTAAAGGTGCCACAGCCCACGTATGCACCATTGGATCAGGAATCCAATAGGGTTTTACTGGGGATTTGGGGGGGGGGGGGTTACAAAGGAAATCAGGAAGTACTATAAAGAGAAATGTATAAAACACAATTAAAATAAAGTGGCCCTGTAATATCACTCACATGCTCATTCTCAGGATTTCTGGGTAATTTGCTCATGACTGCATCCAGGTCACTAAACTTCCTGAGGACTGCTTGCACCTCTGCAGACAGTTCCTTGTATTCAGAGTACTGGTCATTAAACACGGCCTTATAGCGATCTCGCTCATCATCTGATTTGATTGCCTGGTACTTCCTGTGAAAAAGAATTGAACAAGCTAGAGGAAACATATTGTAGTAAGATTTACTTGGTTTTGTATACATTATGGTGAAAGGGAAATATTCCTAATTTTAAATGTTATCAGCATGTTTCAACATGAGGTATGGAGGCAGCCTTTTTTCAAGTGATCCCACACCAACCGTTTTCGAATTGGTGCGGGATGCCATTGGGGGGTGGGCCATCCAGATTGCTGGGACCCCCCTGGTGCAATGTCCCTCCCAACACCCCAAAATCTTTACCTTTACTCCGATTTACCATCGGCTTTCATGTGGGCCACCTTTCCCAGCCTCCTGTCAAGGTCATTGTGCCAGGGGCTCCAGCTATCTGGATGTCCCCCCGAGCCTGTCACAGCGGCAACCCACATCCAGACCACTTTATAGTCATTGTTGCTTGCACCAGCATTCCACAAGACCCATGCCGTCGTGAGGCCGGAATTTTGTCGAAGGGAGACGCCAGGCAAGATGTGCAAGACACATCAAGGTGGTGCACGTTTGTACCATAGCTCACCAAAAAGCGGAGAAAGATCTTCCAATTAGACCGCTCAATGGTGGTCCTAGTTAAACCGGACTTTCAGCACGATTTCAGGAAAAGCCCAAACTCTTAAAAAACGATTCCCCAGCATCTAAAATTAATATATCTTACGTTTTTAGTCACTAACTTATTATTCTTTCCCCCACTGGGCTGCAACTCTGTTCAGGAATTTAGGATACGGGTGCCGCCATCTTGACTCAGAAGCATCACACTTACTGAGGAGAGGAGAGTGGGATAAGGTACAGGGGGGCGGGTTATAGCTGTGCTTTGCTCAGACAGAGCAGAGCTGGGGTCAGGTAAAGGTCAGCAGTCCCAGAATGCAGAGCAGCACAGTCAGGAGGCACTTCCTGTTTGCAGGCTGCCTGATAAGATGGCGGCTTCCATAAGCCACCATCTTGGATGTTTAAAAGCTCATAACATGCAGTAGATGCAGGTAGGATGATTTTTAATGTGGCCAATCTGTATGTACAGGGTGTGGGAAACATATAAGATAGACTCTTATTCAGAGTGAAGGTCCGCTTTAAAGGATTGTACTCCCCAAAAGAGAACCTGGTTAGCTGAAAGATTATTTTCCAAGTTGCTTTAGACACTGGGTAGGTGGTGCATCCTCTGAATGAAGATATATTCATAGGATACAAGGGCTAAGACAGTGTTTCTCAACCCCCTTCTTCTCTATGGCCACCAACAGGCCATGTTTAGCAGATCTCCACACAGATGCACAGGTGAAGTAATACGTCCACTAGCACTCTGAGCACTAACTACTTCACCTGTGCATCTGTGTGGAGATATGCAAAACCTGGCCTACTGGTCTGTGTGCAGTCCAAGAGGACCATGGCTAGGTGGTGGTCAAGTTATTTGTAGAAGACTTCAAGACCAATATCAATGGGTGTCAAAGACACTCAAGTCATTTCTGTTAGGCGAGTCTTTTGTTTGGGTATAAACCACCAATAAGACCACAGAAAACAAAAATAGTATAAAAGTGCCCCAAACTGTTTAGTTTTACTTCACCTATTTATGCCATATAAAAACAACTAGAAGATGGACCAGAGTTGACAACGGAAATGTAGCTACCAATAGAAACATTCTTTTTGAAACTTACGCCACATAGTCAGGCATGACAATAGGCTTTGGTATATGCCCTGCTGGAATATATCCACTAATAAGCTCGGGATGCATTTCGGCCACTTTATTGACTCGCTGTTGTACTGGAGCTTCGTAGGCCAGCTGAGCATTACCGGCAGGCACTTCGCGCTAAAATAGAGTGAAACAGAGTTAGGTGATAAATGAAACAAAATAATAAACAGATGCATTGCACATAGATCCTGAATTTTCTTCATTTTCTTGAGACCTAAACCACATTTGTGACTCCGATTCTTCTATAACAAAGTTATACTAAAGGCAAGCCTGATTGTTGTCCCAATGTCTCAGGCAACACGTTGCACTGTCCTAAACTTCAATCCAGAAGTTCCTAAGTTATCCTTAAAGTATTACAGCATAGGGGATTCATTGCAAAAATGAAGAAAAACAGTGGGTGTGGCAACAGCGATGTGATGTAAGCACACTGTGTGCTTAGCATATTCATAAGGGGCAGTCTTTAGGGATCATGACAGAAAGAGACATTTTCAGCCAGAGATCACAGCTTGTCAGCTCAGACATTTGAGAGACGCTGAGGGCTTTGCTCGTTCATGAGGAAGCACAGAACGGAGAGAGGAGGGTGGGGTTTCAGAGCTGCAGAGAGAGGCAACCAATCAGGACATCTGAGGAGGGAGTGGGGGGTGTTTCCGTTCTGTCAACTGAAGATTGATTAAAGAACCAGGTCAGTGGGCTGGCGATTGACAGCTGAATAAGGAAGTGAATTCCTAACTACAGAGACTGGGAGAGCAGAAAGGACAAAGCTGGAATAACTCAGAGGTAAGCTACTGATATTTATTTTTTAACTTGCCAAAAAATTTTAAATTTAATTTGGTAGTCATACCAGACTAAAAGAAACTAACTGCAGCAGACAGCGAATACAGAAACTCTTGTAGAGACAAGTAAATGAGCAACTCTCTGCTGTGAGCCCTGAGGGCCACTCTAAAAATAGGGGGAAACTCCCAGAAGTCATGGCAATAAAAACCTGATCGAACGTCTCTCCACAGTGTTCAAAACAGAATTTGTTGTTTGCAGTTTCGAGTTAATAACACACCGGCAGTCGCATGTGATATCTGGTCCTCCTCCCTTGTGTGATCTTGATCGACCTTACATACCTACAAAACCACCCATAACCTGGCTGTAGGGATGTGATTTGTGATGCTTAACTCCTGCATGCTGCCAGGGACCTACTGACCAACTACTGATGATGGGCCATATCATTTTACCAATCACCGAGCATGGCCGCTGAGCCACGGTCGGATCACCGAGCATGGCCGCTGAGCCACGGTCGGATCACCGAGCATGGCCGCTGAGCCACGGTCGGATCACCGAGCATGGCCCCTGAGCCACGGTCGGATCACCGAGCATGGCCCCTGAGCCACGGTCGGATCACCGAGCATGGCCCCTGAGCCACGGTCGGATCACCGAGCATGGCCCCTGAGCCACGGTCGGATCACCGAGCATGGCCCCTGAGCCACGGTCGGATCACCGAGCATGGCCCCTGAGCCACGGTCGGATCACCGAGCATGGCCCCTGAGCCACGGTCGGATCACCGAGCATGGCCCCTGAGCCACGGTCGGATCACCGAGCATGGCCCCTGAGCCACGGTCGGATCACCAATAAAGGTGCTGAGCAATGGTCTGATCACCAATAAAGGTGCTGAGCAATGGTCTGATTACCAAGGATGGCTGCTGAGCCACGGTCTATTTACTAAGAATGGCTGCTCAGCCATGGTCTTTCATTCTTGGTAATCAGACTGCTGAGCCATGGTCTTTCCGATTACCAAGAATGGCTGCTGAGCCATGGTCTATTTACTAAGAATGGCTGCTCAGCTATGGTTGGATTACTAAGAATGAGTGCTGAGCCAGTCTTACATTCTTGATAATCAGACTGCCGAGCCATGGTGCAGGCACCAGCCTTCTTTAGTTCCTAGTGTTTTTTTTTCTTTCTACAAAATCTCCCCTGCAACCTAGTAAAGTTGAACACACCAGGCCAACCACCCATTTTACAAAAGATAGGCGTTGGTCCGCTCTGGGGAGTCATCCCGATTCCTGGGCCCTCCCCACCCCCATTGATCAACCCCCTGCAAATCCTCTAAACCTTACCAGTCACCTCACTGCCTGCAAAATGCAGCTGCACAATTGGCCTGTGGCGATTATGTGTCCTGTTCTTGGGCTTTGCCGGCTAGCGGCCAAGAACGAGACGCGTGGCAGCCAGTCACGCCCTAGCATTTTGCCGGGGTAGTTAGGTGACAGGTAAGGTTCAGGGGGTTGATCGATGAAGATTGTAAATTGGTGTTGGTCCAGTTTAAATAAAAAACTTACCAGTCCCGAAGATCAAGTCCTGCATGACCAGTGTTGTACTCTATCACATAGTTGTACCAAATGTGACCCATAGTCACCCACTCTTTATACTGCAATGGAAGGGGGTGGGATGCTAGTCCTCCACATGCCCACTTTATTGCAATGAACGCAGTGGATGAGGTCAGTCACTGTGACTGAAAGAGTTGGGACAGCCACATAACACATCGCTTACTGGTGAGCGGGGATTCTACAGGACTGGGTACTTTTTATAATACCAGACTAGGATGGCTAGGCTTTGGGCATACAAAAACATGAATACTCACCTTATTCTTCCCCAGACAGGGATATTAGAGGCTTACTTTGATTTGCAACTGGCCCTGACCCTTATCCCGAAAGAAGACCAACATTTACCTGGCTTGATCCCACAGTTCTGCAGGCTGATCTAGTTTCTGCTCTTTCAGTTCTAGTGCTAACAGTATGCTCCCTGGTTTGGTGGCTTGGTACATGTCCCTGCTGCCAGTCATGAGAGAGCCTGCTCACTGATGACTGGCAGCAGGGACATGTACCAAGCCACCAAACCAGGGAGCATACTGTTAGCACTAGAACTGAAAGAGCAGAAACTAGATCAGCCTGCAGAACTGTGGGATCAAGCCAGGTAAATGTTGGTCTTCTTTCGGGATAAGGGTCAGGGCCAGTTGAAAGCAAAGTCAGCTTTGGAGAGGATAGTTCCAAAACAGGCAAGCCAGCAAGTCTTTAAGTGATCGAGCCCATAGGGGTATTTTTTTAGTCTTTTATTCTTTTACTTGCTTGTGCAGGAACAGCCTGCTATCCCTGCATGGTATATTAAAAAATTACTGAAATACCTTGAAGAAAATTGTTTGGTGTGTTACAGAGTAGAGACTTCCTGACTCAGGCCAACTCATCTGATTAGCTGAGACAGCTTTGGAACAAGATAATAGAGCCTGCACCCCATCCCCTCACCATTGATCATCAGACAAGGTGGATTAGAAAGGACTCTGCTGGCGTGTATAAACTGATTCTATCTAATGTATAAAAACACTAGCAAAAAGGGAGAGAGGTATGAGAAAGGGTGTTTGAAGCAGAATATCATTCCCTTACAGACCCTGCATATTATGCTAATTATTATGTAACATCACAGTTCCATGGGCCACACCCACTTGCTTCAGAAGACAAATCATGAGGTAAAACTGTAAACCTCTATAACTCATTCATTTCTTCTTCAATTTAAAAACGGAAAACAGCTTAGGACAGTGACAAATGTAGCCCCACACAATGTTATAACAATTGCCTTTGCCTGCTGTATCCCTTTAATCCAAAAGAGGAAAATAAAGCAGAACACCAAAAATCTGGCACCAAAGGAGTTTTCCTTTAAATACAATGTCAGAAATAGGGGCAGGGATAACACGCTAATCACTCATCTCTCCGATGTTCCCAGGTCAAGTCAGCGGGGTGCATCCCCAGCATCCTTGTAGCCAAGACGCACTCAAAGGCCAGCCAGTCAGGGGGAAGGCAAGGTATGCGGCCACTTCCTATGCAAGAGCTTTGGTCTACACAGCACTATGTGTCATGCATTAATATGCACAGCGCTGATTGGACCAGAGCCCGTGCATGCATTGTTGGAGCATATAGAGCAGACCTCTGCATTGTAAGGCCCCGGGGCCGTATGCGGCACTTTGATTGGCTCTGACCGGCCCGGGCTGAGCTGGCTGGCAGAATACCTCTGCTCGTGATTCGGCGTCCCTCCGCTCGTGCTGCCTGTGAGGCGCCCGCCTGTCCCTTTTTGCAGTGGGTCACTGCCTCACGCACTGTACACAGGCAATCACTTAAGCAGAAGCGGATTGTCCGCTCGGCTGCTGCTTAAGTCATCGCCTGTGTACAGCGCAGGAGGCTGCTGCGAAGAGGGACGGGCGGGTGCCCGACAGTGAAGAAGAGCCCAACCAGGGGAGGAGAAGGTAGGCTCCGGCACCATCTTGCCTGAGTGGAAGGGAGGGACTCATAAGTGTCCTGACTGGAAGCCATCCTCGGGCTGCTGCTAAGCTTAAAGCGGTCCTTCACTCTGAATAAGAGTTTACCTTATATGTTTCCCACACCCTGTACATACAGATTGCTCACACTAAAAATCATCCTACCTGCATCTACTGCATGTTATGAGCCTTTAAACATCCAAGATAGCGGCTCATGGAACACAGAAGTGCCTTCTGACTGTGTCGCTCTGCATTCTGGGACTGCTGACCTTTTCCTGACCCCAGCTCTGCTTTGTCTGAGCAAAGCACAGCTAAAAGCCGCCCCCTGTATTTTATCCCACTCTCATTTCCTCAGTAAGTGTGATGCTTCTGAGTCAAGATGGCGGAGCCCGTATCCTAAAGTCCTTAACAGAGTTGCAGCCCAGTGGGGGAAAGAATAATAAGTGATTAAAAACTTAAAATATATTAATTTTAGATGCTGGGGAATTGTTTTTTTAAAGGTTTGGGCTTTTCAATAAATCACGGTGAAGGTCCGGTTTAAGGGGAAGGAGAGTAAGGGAAGTGGGGCTGCATTTGCTCTGCCCAGTGTTGTGGAAGAGTGAGCTACTGACATCTGTGGGGCGATATCCCTCCTTTCTGTGAACCCTACCAACTGGTATCAGCCTCCCCTCCAGTTGTCAGCTAAGTGCACATGATCCTTGTTGCAAGAGGACTTTAGCACTCAAAATGTCCGCTAAAAAAAGAAAGGTAGATGCTGAATGCAGGGTTTTCCAAAATAATTGGCTGCTTTTTATAAAGAAATACAATTAATATTATGCAGAATCGAGTTCAGCCTTTTGGTCTGGCCCTCCACAATATTTTTAGTTTCTCATGTGGCCCCATGGAAAAAATAATTGCCCACCCCTGATATAGAGGTACGTTTTTGGGTGGGTATCGTTTCACGCAATGAGGCATCCCAGATTTCTGTTTTTTATCCATCAAGAGCTCCTCCTTGCTACAGTGGGAGCTGTGTCACACAAGACCCTATCCCAAGGAAAGAAAGGGGAGCTGTGGAAGGGGTAGACTTCAAAGTAAGTTTCAAAGAATCGATTTCCACACTGGCTACTGTAATCACTTGTCTATCCACAGTCTGACGGTGCACGCGTGGGCCCTCGTCCAAAGAGAGCCATCTTCCATGACTGTGTCATTCAGCAAACTGCTCTCATTAACTTCAAAGTGGAGTGCATTCTGCTGCATCCTGCAGCTGCACATGTGCGCTCCCACCCCAGAATGCCGTGCATGCGCAGTTGGACCGGGGAAAGTAAGAGATTATCGGCGCCCTGGGGGTTTCACACAGTAGGGCACCTGGATTGGGGATGCCTCGGGGAAGCCAGCTCCACCTCTGGAATCTTCTAGATTCCAAGGCAGCGGTGGGTGGGTTTTGTTCTGCTTTAAGGAGGAACAAAAAAACTTTCCCCCCTGTTGGGCTCAAATTTCTTGTATGTATACACTTGGCAAAATAAAACAATTACAATTCTTAGGGTTTTAACATTGTTTGGTATGCTTCACTGTATGAAACCCCACTGGATTACTGTAAAAACTCACTTATCCAAGGGACCCTGCGGTGAATATATGTGTCACCAGCCAATCAGCGCCTTGAACTTCTATTTAATCTTTGCTATGCTGATCTGAAGTCAGAGATGACTTGAGTGCGAAGTGCTGGATACTTCCCAGATGACCTGCGCCAACCATTCAGAAATACCTGCCATGCGTATGCTCTTCAGCTAGAGAGCAGCAGGGATGTGGCCACAGGTCTCACATGCCCCCTTGGAGGCGAGTATACAGAGCAGTCCTGTGGCATTTACAAAATGAAGCATTCCTAATAGAAACATAGAAGGTTGACGGCAGAAGGAGAGCATACGGTCCATCTAGTCTGCCCTTATGTGTATACTGTATGTTCTCTTTATCTTAGGATAGATGTGTGCTTATCCCAGGCATGTTTATATTCAGTGAGTGTTGATTTTTTAACTACCTCTGCTGGAAGTTTGTTCCAAGCATCTACTACTCTTTCTGTAAAATAATATTTTCTAACATTGCTCCTGATCTTCCCCCCGACTAGCTTCAGGTTGTGCCCCCTTGTTCTATCATTAAGCTTCTTCTTAAAAACACTTCCCTCCTGAACCTTATTCAATCCTTTCACATATTTAAAGGTCTCAATCATGTCCCCCCTCTCCCTTCTTTCCTCCAGACTGTACAAATTAAGTTCTTTAAGTCTCTCCACCATTTTTGTTGCCCGCCTTTGGACACGTTCTATTTGAATAATGTCTTTTTGCAGGTAAGGTCTCCAGAACTGCACACAGTATTCTAGCTGTGGCCTCACCAGGGCTCTATACAGCGGCATCACAACCTCCCTCTTCCTACTGGTGATGCCTCGAGCTATGCAGCCGAGCATCCTGCTTGCTTTTCCCACTGCCTGGCTACACTGTCCACTCATCTTGCAGCTATCAGTAATCAGTACCCCTAAATCTCTCTCCTCCGAGGTCCTGGCTAACACAGTACTGCCCATATGGTGCTCAGAGCAGAGATTCCTTCTACCCAAGTGCATGATTTTACATTTAGAGACATTAAACTCTAGTTTCCACAGTTTTGACCATCTATCCAGTAAAGCTAAATCATTTTCCATGTTGCAGACACCTCCCGGAATATCCACCCTATTACTAACCTTTGTATCATCAGCAAACAGACAAACTTTTCCTACCAAGCCTTCTCCTATGTCACTTACAAATATATTAAAAAGAATGGGGCCCATGACAGAGCCTTGCGGCACACCACTTGTAACTCGCCTTTGTTCAGATTGCACACCATTTACAACAACGCTCTGATACCGATCCCTCAGCCAACTGGAAATCCACTGAACTATCCAGGGATTGAGTCCTACCTTCAATAACTTATCTATGAGCTCTTCATGTGGTACAGTGTCAAAGGCTTTGCTAAAATCCAGATAGGCGATATCCACAGCACCACCTTCATCTAACACTTTAGTGACATTGTCAAAGAAATCAATAAGATTGGTCTGACATGATCGGCCCTCAGTAAAGCCATGCTGTTTTGGGTCCAATAGGTCATTAATTTTTAGATGGGAAATTATCTGTTTTTTTAAGAGTGTTTCCATTAATTTGACCACTATAGATGTTAAACTAACTGGCCTGTAATTACTGGCTTCTTCTCTACTCCCCTTCTTATGGATTGGTACGACATTGGCCATTCTCCAATCATCTGGAACCTCACCAGTTGAAAGGGAATGGTTAAGTAAATCAGTCAGAGGGGCTGCAATCAAAAACCTAAGTTCCCTTAGAACTCTGGGGTGGATTCCATCTGGAGACTAATCCATAGTCTCTAGACCAGTGATTGCTCCTTTTTAAAACCCATCTATCCTTGCAGCAGGCGGAGCTATGCAAATCATCTCTTTATGTCTCTGTGCCAACCAAGGCCCTTAGAAATGCTAAGGGTGCAATGCCAAGGATTAGCTTTAAATTTACACAGCCATACACATCCAACTAGTGGACACATGTTTCGAGCTTTAGGCTCTCATCAGTACTAGGGCGGATGTTTCTGGCTGTATGGGGAGTGAGACTTGGTCAGTACCAAAACATAGTCACAAGCCAGTATGTGGAGAGACCCATGTTAGGCTTAATATAGGGGGGGCTAAAGAGACCAAAAAACCCTTGCTCCGCCTGCTGCAAGCATAGATGGGTAATGCCATCTGTCCTTGTATTGGGTACTTTGCAAATACTTTCCGTTCTAGGAAAGCTCCACTCTTCCTTTACCTAAGAAGAGGGTTTTTTTGGTCTCTTTAGCCCCCCTATATTTAGCCTAACATGGGTCTCTCCACATACTGGCTTGCGTTTTGGTAATCACCAAGTCTCACTCCCTATACAGCCAGAAACATCCAGCCTAGTGCTGATGAGAGCCTAAAGCTCGAAACACGTGTCCACTAGTTGGATGTGTATGGCTGTGTAAATTTAAAGCTAATCCTTGGCATTGCACCCTTAGCGTTCCTAAGGGCCTTGGATGGCACAGAGACATAAAAAGATGATGTGCATAGCTCCGCCTGTTGCAAGGATAGATGGGTAATGCTATCTGTCCTTGTATTGGGTACATTGCCAATACTTTCCGTTCTAGGAAAGCTCCACTCCTCCTCTATAAAGCAACTGGAAATCTCAATGCCATAACAAAAGTTTGGGCTGTCCAGAGAAGTGTTCTCTGTGGTAAAAGGGACTAGTTATCAGTACGAGGAAGCGATTGGAACGAGCGTGGTTGATTGGCAAAGGATTTCTGAATGGAACGAGCATGGCTGATTGGCTGTAAGCACCATGTGCCATGGAAATTAGGAAAAGCCAAGTTTACGGACGATCCCGGGGGATACACCCAGTGTGACATCCCCAAATCAATGTATTGGGTGGTGTTCCTCTTCAAGTTTGTTATTTACATACATTCAGATCTATTCTTCACCTTCTGGACTCCTTGCTTTGAAATGTGGACATATTGGACATTTCAATAGCAGACAAAACGGCCAGCACAGAAGCAGTGACACCCAGGGCAAATTCCAGCTAACACAGCACAATACTGATGAAAAGCTCGACAATGCAGGACAGGATGTGCACACAGGATTCATTATCCTCAGCTCTCCAAACACTCTCTTGTTTATCAGTAATGGAAACCAAACGAATTGATTGCACTGACAAATTACCCGACATAAACTGTACATCATTTTCTTGTGTGCCTGCAGCCACACGCTTCATTCCCCTCCAGTCTTCTGTTGTCTTCTGTGCTCCGAAATGGACAGCACAGGCTCGATGGCTCCAAGCGCACTTTAGTTCATCCACCAATGATCATATAATAAGTGAACAGTCATGTGGTGTACATCCATGCTGACAATTAAGGGAGCCGACAGCACAAAATCAGAGGTCACTATTTGTGTGGTTGAAAGGTAATGAGGCAGTGGGTGGTCAGGTAAGTACAGTCTAAATGTTGATTTTTGCCTACACTTTTACTTACTACTAAACAGCATGGAGCAGTAAAGATTAATACCAGCGCAGAATGATTAATAACACCACACTTTTTTTTTTCATCATGATTAGAAAAACGCGTGGACAGACTAAGTGAGTGCTGTATGGAGAACAATCAAGTGCAGTGGTTCACCACATTTTTATGCCAAGTACTTCCTAGACATAAGTTTCAAACCAAAGATCAATTATAATTAAGAACAAAATAAATAGATCACAGGACTTGTTAAAAAAAAAAAAAAAAAAAAAAAACATACAGGAGGCGTTTTTAAATCAAGAAGGATTTACGTTATGTGCATAAATAATATACCAGATCCCCCCCCCCCCCGTCAAAATGGTGTCAAAATGGTGATTAATTTCAAGCGGAACAAAACCCAGTGCCCTGGAATTTAAGCGATCCCCCCCAGGGTATCCTAAATTGGGATGACCCGCTGTGTGAAACCCCCAGGTCGCCGCTATTCAGTCACCTTTCCCTGGTCCAATGGCGCAAACACAGGGTCTTGTGCAATTAAAGGCATTTGCCGCAACAATGTAATTCGGCAAACAGCGCCGATTGTTTACAATGGGGAGCGAGAGAGCATCCTTGGGCTGTGCGCACACTTGCGTCCAAGCCATTCAAATAGGCTGGGCGGTACTGGGTATGCAACCACCCTCGCTTCCCATTGAAGCCTATCAGAACAGTTTGCCGACACAGCAAAGGCTCTGATTGGACGAAAGCCTGCACATACACCATTGGACAGGGCAGAGGTGAGTACTGGGTGATCCCAATTCAGGGCATGTGCATCCCTGCCATAAAATCTTGTTGTTCGACAAGAATCTCTGCATTTCAGATGCTTGCAAAAGGCGAGGCGCCACTGACCCTGATAGTAATTGTTGGCTAATCAGGGGCCTATGGGGCAATATCACTGTTTTGGCTGCTGTAACGATTCCTGTGGTTCACATGTAAGTATTCTGAGCGGGGGTGGGGGGGAGGGCATTTTTTTTTCTGCATGCTGAGGTTATTGCTATATCAATTCCTCAAATGTGTGTAGATGTTTTACCCATCCACAAGCTTGGCAGGATTTGGGGGAATATAAGTAACAACTCCTTTCACTACCAAACTTGTTTATTTGGATTTTTAATATTAGACCATTTGTGATTTCGCATTAATTGACCATTTTTTAAGGATATATAATAAGAAAATGGTAAAAATAGAAAGGGAAAAAAACAATAGAACCTTTACACAAGTAATACTGAAAATGTAGAGATAGTAGCATTTGGCTTTGCCTAACCAAGGGGAAAGTTCCAATGCATCAAGTCCTAATGGCACTTTTTTTTTTTTTTTTTTTTTAAAGGTCCTGTCCAGGCAGTAAAAAAAAACAAAAAAAAAAAACAATAGATATACTCAGTATTTGTCCACAGCAGCGCTTCCAAGCAGTTTGGATAAATAAAGAAAAAGCTGGTTGCAAGTCCGGCATCGTTCACTTGCGTCAGCGGCTTATGGAATAAATGATCAGCCATGGCCAGTCACTGAGGCAGCCAGTGGTCCTCTATGCCAGTCATTGAGCCATGCCTGCAATGACTTGTTGCTTACGCGTTTTCTCCACTCGATCGGAAATATTAGTGGAGGTCAGACTTATGTTCAGGTCAATTCTATGCTACAAACAATACACATTGCATTACTAGAACTAAACTAGATGCTTTACTCACCACAATTTTTGGTTGAAACACGCGAGTGCCTTCAGACCTCATCTAAGGAGGAGAAAAAAAAGCTATGAGATTTATCTTGAGATATGTTTGTACCAAAGAAGTGAAAGAGTAAGAACACAAACTTGAGCAATGGTAACCCTGGCACACGTTTTTTTTTATGAAACCCATTATCACAGCACAAGATAGAAGTTTAGTCGCACAAGAGCAGCTTATTTAATGTAGCTACTCCAGAGGTCTCCATTATTAAGCCAAGCATATTATTTTTGGGAGGAAAAAGGACTACTATTTACATTTCTGGATGCTATTCAGGATATTAGAAGACATGAGGATTTCATTCGCCGTGAAAGCTTCTAAAAATCCAGATGCAGTGCTAGGGCTGTTGCTGAATCCTTTAAGGCCTCAAGAACCCTATCAGACTCATTGTGCAGCTCAATTAAAGCAGAAAAGAATTGGTGGCCAATGAAAGGCCATCTAAAGACCTACACCTTTGCGGTGTAGTTAAAGAAATACCATCTGTAGTAAAGATTCCAGGCTCAATTTAACCGTCTCAGATTCTTCAGATGCCGGGACCCGATGCCCCTGCTGCAGCTGCCACCTCTCGAGTCTTATGCTGCCACCTCTCGGGTCTTATGCTGCCACCTCTCGGGTCTTATGCTGCCACCTCTCGGGTCTTATGCTGCCACCTCTCGGGTCTTATGCTGCCACCTCTCGGGTCTTATGCTGCCACCTCTCGGGTCTTATGCTGCCACCTCTCGGGTCTTATGCTGCCACCTCTCGGGTCTTATGCCGCCACCTCTCGGGTCTTATGCCGCCACCTCTCGGGTCTTATGCCGCCACCTCTCGAGTCTTATGCCGCCACCTCTCGGGTCTTATGCTGCCACCTCTCGGGTCTTATGCTGCCACCTCTCGGGTCTTATGCTGCCACCTCTCGGGTCTTATGCTGCCACCTCTCGGGTCTTATGCTGCCACCTCTCGGGTCTTATGCCGCCACCTCTCGAGTCTTATGCCGCCACCTCTCGAGTCTTATGCCGCCACCTCTCGAGTCTTATGCCGCCACCTCTCGAGTCTTATGCCGCCACCTCTCGGGTCTTATGCCGCCACCTCTCGGGTCTTATGCCGCCACCTCTCGGGTCTTATGCTGCCACCTCTCGGGTCTTATGCCGCCACCTCTGATGCCTGCAAGATCTTCTGCTTCCATTGGCTCCAGCTACATGCTGTCAGGAAACCGGAATCAATGGTGCAATGCAAGGCAGCAACAGCACTGCATAGAACATAACAGTGCTCTACACTTGTACGTTAGTTCAGTGGAACCGCACAATGTGAGCCGCAAAGAGCTTCACCAGAATTATGGCATGGCCACAGAATATCAAAGGAACATTGTGCCAAATCAAAAGTACAGCCAGCCTTTAAATGAATGTTTATCTTCTTTCAATATTTGTTCTATAATGCTAGCGATCTTCATTAACATCATCACCTACATCATCTAGATGATGATCTTCATTAACATCATCATCTATTTTAGTGTGAAAGAGCGCTTCTTTTGAAGTAATTTATTGTCAGATAACGGCATAGGTCCCCTTATAACAATGTCATTTTATAAGAAGAAGCAGGAGTAAACTGTGTGAAACTCCAGGAAGGGATGCAGCCCGCACATGCACCACAGGACCACTGAAAAGATGGGTGATGTCACACTTCAGAGCATACTGGGGCAGGAGGAGGCAATGGTCGCACAAAACCCAGGATTTTGTATTTTCACTATTCCGTGTTTTTTTTCCTTGCCCTGGGGACATCCTGATTTTGTATGCCCAACTATATAACTCCCTGCATCTCCACAAAAACTTGCTGTCCCACAACGCATGCTCACGGCAATCAGAGCCATTTCCCGTGCCTATTAATGGCAATTGTCTCCGTTTAGACGCAGAGCTCGGCAATAGGGAGCGAAAGTGGAGGCATCCCCTGTGCGTTTTCCTGTGGATGGTGTGCACTTCATTCATATAGGCTGAGCATGGCAGTGTGTCTCAGGCCAGGATGCTGGGAATTCAGCCGGTGGAGGAATTGGTCAGTCAAAAACAACAGAATATCATACCAACTTGGGAGAGAGGGGCACTACAAGCATCACTCCTAGCAGCACCAATCACCCATCGTGTACCTACACACTAGGGAGATACTTACCTTTCCTAGCAGAGCTTCATCCAATGGGGCACAAGAAACAGCTGCATACACATAGAGCAGCTGCACCTATTCTAATAGGAGACACTCTTCACTGCAGATTTCTTGCATCCAGTCACACAACGCTATATACCTAATTTTGGTCTTCCCGGGCCAATTGCCAAGCATTAACAGGCACGGGAAACAGCGTTGATCGGACGGAGGGGTATGCTTCTCCAGTTAAAAGATCCCTCACACAGCAGTCATGCACATTAGGACCCAAATGCA
This sequence comes from Gastrophryne carolinensis, assembly GCA_027917425.1. Lineage (NCBI taxonomy): Eukaryota > Metazoa > Chordata > Amphibia > Anura > Microhylidae > Gastrophryne > Gastrophryne carolinensis. The sequence goes on along the minus strand of CM051234.1, from coordinate 566,079,877 downwards.
TATTTTACCTTAGGTCTCCTTTAATTGCTGCGAATGGCTGGTTGGAACTAACCGGCTAATCCCAAATGGAGCTGGGCAGGGGGGGTGACAGTAATAACCCCCGGAACTATGATGGATAATAAACAGCAATCAGGGACCACTTGCTCATTGTGTCTTGACACATCTCTGCTGTTTGGTGAGCTGGTTTCTTCCACCACAAAATGCATACAGGTTGCCCAAAATTATTCTTGAAGAAATAGAATAGTGTCACGTGTAGTAAAAGCTCAGGAAATTGCACCTTATATGCATGTTACTAATAGAACGAAAAAAAAAAATTTGTAAATCAAAACAAAGAAAATGTGCCAAAAGTGGACCAAATCTCAAAAGAATTAGTTGGCTCTCTGTAAGAGATTTCCTTAGGAATATCCGGATTCAGGATACCCCGCACTGACACCCCCCAGGTTCACCTTGATCCTGGATTAAATAGCTACACTTAGGTTTACCCGTAATCCAGAGCACCCCCAAAACATCCCTCCGGCCTCTCCAGCCCCATTGGCAGACATTCAAGTCTGCCGGGCATAGCAGGTACACAGAGCAGGGATGCCACAAGAGGTCTGCAGATGTGCTGTGCAATCAGGTATCAAGGCTGGTATATGGGGAACTGGGATGCCCCAAAGCAAAGGATTTAATCCAGGCTAGCACATTTTCAATTCTAGTTGGGATTTTGGTCCAGTTGAAGCACATCCAATTGTGTGCCTGTAGCCTAGCACCCCCACCCCCCCTTCCCCGGAACGTCGCATGTATTTCTAGTGCAGCAAATCCAAAAACAGATTAGAGAAATATGAACTTTCGTCTTACCTCCTGCTCGATGAACTCCCTCCTCTTTCTAGCACTCTCATGCCGCCAGAGTTTCAGTGCAACAATGGCTCCAATTAGATAGACAAGCATGGTGACAAAGAGGAAAATCATGGCTGCCGTCTGGCCTCCTTCCACCCGACAGAAGGAGGAATACATAGGGTTGTTAAACATGGCATAGTAGCACAGTCCTCCCCGGGTCGTGTCATTCACATAAACAATGGCTGCAGCCATGTACAGGATGAACAGGCAGATGTTGATTCCAAATTCTGTCAAAGGCCACCAGTTAGAATCCAACAGAATGGTCCTATAGTACATGGACATGCCCAAAACCAAAAGAATGATAGTCACCAGCCAGGCCAGACCAGCCACCACCAGCACGAATGGGGTTTTGGGCCCAGAGTAGTAGTATCCCCCCTGCAAGCTTGCAGAGTAGGAATAGGGTTGCGAGTAGCCAAACATGTTGTACCACTCGTTGTCTTTGTGGATGTAAGCCGTCACACAGGCAAAGACGCCTGCTCCAAGCAGGAGCTCCAGAACTCCCAGGATCCTCAGCAAGCCAGCCCATGACTTCATGTAAGAGTAGCGCAGGTTGTACTCCTCAACCCTCTCACTGTATGTCTTCACGGTATGGGTTTGGCGGCTCAGAGAGCCATACGGGTCATCAGGAATCATGGGGTCCACTTCTTTCTGAGAATTGTAGCTGCCGCCAGACCCTCCATAGGGGTCTTTATAAGAACTTCCAGCCACTTTGGAGTTTGTTGCGGAGCCTTTTCCATGTGCTGAGGAGGGGAGAGATGGCGACGGCGGAGGGGAACAGCGATCTCCCCCAGAAATGTAGTTAAGCTCAGATATGGGCTCTTCCCATCCAGTCTCTTTTTTGCCTTTAAATATTTTTTTCCAGGAATCTGGAATAAATCTCCTGATGGGTCTAATTTCAAGGGCAGTGACTGGCTCCTCACTATCGCTTGGGTAAAATTCAGGTCCAAAGGGGGGGTGAAGAGGCAGAGGAGGTGGAGGCAAAGGGTCAGCGCTGAGAGCCAGCTGACAGTTCCGTAAATTATTGTCCTGTGAATGGGATTCTACTGGCACCTCATCATACTGTGTGACGCGCCCATTGGCCACTCTGCCTCTGGATCTTGGTGCTGACAACAATTCTCCTCCAGACATTTGTGGTTAATTTCTGAAAGAAAAAAATATTTTAATATACAGGCCAATTATTACCATCCCGGATTTTGGGCCACACCATTGGGGCATCCCAAGCAGACGCAGCTCTGCTTCAATCAGCTTCTTTGAATGTGCATATAAATGAGTAACCTGAATGGGAGCAACACCCATGCAGATCGGCCTGGGAATCTAGCGGCCTCCAAAATCGGGATGCCCCACTGTGTGAAACCCCCCAGGACGCCCAGAAACCTTACCTGGATCCCGATCTCTAGCAGGGCGTATGCCTCTCTCTAGCAGGGCGTATGCCCGCGCCGGCCATTCACAAGTTAGAGAGAAGCGCGATATGCGGCCGCCAGCGTGCTCGGATCCGCTGTGGTTAAGACGTCATAGTCAAAAACCCTGGTTGGCCAGCCCTAGAGTATAAAAGGCTCCAGGATCAGCCATTGGTCTTTTCTTTACCAAACACATCATGCCCCGCTGTGTGAACCCCCCGGTTGCTGCAAAACTCATTGGTGGCCGCATCCCCAGCAAGCCAGTCAGATAGGCTGGGATTGGAATCTGGGCATGCACACTATTGCCAAGCTCTGCATATAAACAGCGTCTTATTGCCCATAATCCATATGCATGGCATAAGCCGCTGATTGGACAAAAGCCTGCGGCATAGGACCATGTAGAAGTACATTTTTATGGCCAGACTAGGGGGTTTTCACATAAGCAGGGTATTCCAAATCGGGATGCCCCCAGGAGCAAGAAACAAAACTTGGGGCAGGAAGACTTTAAAAAACTAGAAATGTAGTTGCCGCCTTAAATGACACTGGGCGCAGATGCACACACAGACTGAGAAGAATTTGAGTGATGCCATTGCCGGCTGCACATGGCCTGTGGCTTGTTGAATGGCGTGGTGTGTTTTACACAGCAGGGCATCCCAAATCAGGATGGCCTAGGATGGGTATTTAACCAGACTTAGCGTCTCATAGGTGCTAGGTCTGGTTTAGGTACACTTTAAAAGACAGTTATACCTCATTTAGCATATGTAAATAAAAAAATACCCTACAGTGTGGAACAAACTTTTTCTCCAGTGTTAAAATGGAACAAAACCCAGGTTCCTGACTATCCGGAGTTCTGCTCCATGTCCCAGGGGCACAGCTAACAGCTCTGATAGGACAAGAGCCCACACATGCGCCATTGGATGGGGGGGGGTTTCACACAGTGGGGCATCCCAATATGAGAAAGGGGATGCAAGTGGCCGACCACCCAGGATTTTGTTCTGCTTTAAAGAGGAATTGAGAGTTGATGGATCCCAATGCCCCCAAAGCCTGAAACCTCATCACTGCTGTTTACTCACCCAATCCAGGGATTCTATGGGGCAAACGTGGCTCTGAATGTCTGCCACCAGGGGTGCGGATAGATCTGGGATATGGCTCTACACTGTAGCAAGAGGTGAGTACACAGCGAGTCTGGGGGTTGGGGGGGGGGGTCATACTGTGGAGCCTACCAAATCACAATGCCCATTTGGAACCTTTTATCCTGGACAGGATTCTGATTTGGGGTGCCCCAGCATTGCCCGGGGTCCTGGAACTAGGTGAGTATTTAGCTTTCCGAGGCGACTCACATTGCCGGACATTCCTAATTGTGATGCCCCACCCCACTCCACCTCAAGGATCATTGTAAGTGGGCCAATGTGGATTTAGACTTTGGGTCCACTTTAACAGAAAATCCTGGGCCTTCGCCAGGACCAAAAAGGATGTTTCAGTGACACCCACTGACATTCTATTAAATTAACTTCCTGTTTGACAGGAAGGGAGATTATATCTGCAAACCTGGTTCTAGCCCTGCCCTAATCTAGACTAGAGGGGTTTAAATTCCCACCATAGAGAGACAGCTCACCTGCTTCCTCCTGCGAGACGATCAGCAGCGATCTCTCAGCATATCTCCCCGGCAGCCGTCTCTTTCCAAACTGTGTAATGACGGAGGTGTCTATGGCCCGAGTCTCCAGTGTGGGCCGGGGATAGAAACAGGAAGCCGCGGGCTCACCTGAAAGCCGCTCTCTCCCCCGGGACAGGGGCTGCCTCTTTTTCGGTCACATGACCCTCCCTGCTCCCACGGCGATGACTTCATCGACCACGCCCCTCTCCGCAGGTAGCTGCACAGGCAGCGCTCACCTCAGCTCAGTGCCGGCCACATACACCACACACTCTCCAGAGATTATCCCGGCTTAGTAGTACAGGTGGTCTACACTGTCCCTGGTATCTCGCGCTTATTTATTATAGTTTTTAATATAAAACTAATCCTATTTCTACATGTCAAGATCTACCAAAGTGAAATAAAATAGCAAAAAGTGGACCTAAACTCTTCTCAACGCCATGCCAGAGAGGGTCCCAGGGCACAAGAACACTACACTACCCTCACCAGCAGGGGCGGCTCCAGGTTTATGTGGGCCCTTGGGCGGCATGGTCTCAGTGGGCCCCTTTGCGGCGGGGAGTCGCGGGTCAGGGGTCCATAAATTTCATGGCCAAAACTAAGAAGGGCTGCTTGCCCTCCAACAGGGCCGGACTAAGTGTGGTGGAGGCCCCTGGGCACAAAATTTGGTGGAGGCCCCAGATACAGTATAAAATAATAATCCAGCCAGGGGCGTGGCTGACCGCCTGAGAAGATGGAGGCTTTCTAAAGCGGCTCCGCTGACCGGAGACATAGAGGCTCCTGCCACCCAGCTAAGCAGCGCAGCACACGCCTCACCCTGCTCCTACTACCGCCCCAGATCCCCCTGCATCTAGATGGGGAAAACGGGGACAAGGCGAGAGGCCATGGAGCCGGAAAACCCGGCGGGACCCCAGCGCGCCCACAGCAGCTGAGGCGCGGCATGGCGGCGGCCGAGGGAGAGGAGGCGGGGCCCGCCCTCCTCACACAGCGCGAGCAGCGGCTCATGCAGGGCCCGACAGAGGAACGAGGGATGGAGGGATGTGGCCACCCCCCTCAGCTCACAGGAGGGGCTGCTGCTGAGCTCTGCAGGCTCCCCTTCCCATCCTCCCCAGGGATCCCACCTGTAATGGCACCCCCCCAGCCAGCAATGGAGACACTAGACCACGACAGTGAGGGGGGATCCCCCCCCACCATCCATCTCCCCCCACCATTCTCCCCCCTGGAGGAGGGATTGCTCACAAAGGGCAGACCCCTGCCGCAGCGGGTGCGGGGTCACGCTGGCGCCGACAATAGCGCCCACCACATGGCTGGTCACCCCACAATGGAGCCTGAGGGGGATAAGCACCCGGGCCCCTTCCCTGCTTCCTCTGGCTAATATCATCGCTTGCAAGGCAGCTCACCTCTGTCACTTTCTAATGAGAACTTTTTGCTTTCTGGAGAACCACTTTGCCGAGGGGCAGCGACTCATCTCAACTATTGAATGAAGACGCAGCTGGGGGTGGATCGCAGTCTGACTGAGGGTGCCATGACGCAGAGCCCCTGGACCCAATAGTGTGGGATGCCAACCTACTTGCTAAATTTAAGGTTTTACTCCAGCAGGAGCTGGCGGCCGCTGTGACCCGACTCTCATCCAGTTTCTTTAATGAAATCAAGGATCTGGGCAACAGGACCAGCACGCTGGAAGATAGGATGGACAACGTGGTCGTGGCCCTAGAGCACAAGGGGTCTGAATCGGCGGCCTTGAAGGAAGATATGGCCTCATTACAGCACAAATTGGAAGACCTAGAGAACAGGTCCAGAAGAGTGAACATCCGCATCCGGGGCCTCCCAGAATCAATAGAAGATGTCCCAGCTACCGTTACAGCCCTCCTACAAGAATTGATCCCCTCCATGCCCATCGACCGCCTGGAACTGGATCGCGCCCACAGGGCGTTTGGCCCTAAAAGATCTGATGGTCTCCCCAGGGACATTGTCGTCAAGCCAACCTTCTACCGCACGAAGGAAACGATCCTGATGGCCGCCAGAGAAAAAGGGGACCTGTGCTTCCAGGACCACTGCTACCAGATTTTTCCGGATGTCGCCCCACAAACACTGCAGAGGAGAAAAGCCATGAAGCCCGGCCTGGAAATTCTCAGGAGTCACAACATAAAATACCGTTGGGGCTTTCCCTTCAAGCTCGTGTTCACCCACACAGGCCGTCAGCGCGCAGCCGACTCTCCGGAGGAATTGCTGAATACCCTGCGGGGCTTAGGCCTGACCCCCGCCGATTCCCCGACTCACACGGCCAGAGCGCCCACCTGGCAGTCTCCCAGAAGACCAACACTCCAGCCCCTGTGTGAGAAGGTGCGTGCCCGCAGGAAGAAAGATCGAGTCGCCGGGCGTCCCTCGGGATCTGGTCCGGCTCCGGGATGAGGACCCCGCCCGTCGGAGCAGTAACTTACTTAATTATGAGTGACTCCCCTCTCTTGGGCTTAGTCCTGAAAGTTTATCAAAAGTTTTCTTGATTGTTTTTACTATTCTGAATTTCCGGAGTGGCTGCCGGGTCCGGGTCCTATCCTCTCCCTCCTGGGGGTTAGATCCCTCGGGGGTGCCTAGTTGCCCCCCCATTTGGCCTCGTCCTCTCCCCCCTTCCCACCCTCGGTCAGCCGGGTTCTTTAGTATGGACCCTTTGTGGTGCCGGCCTGGGGGGGGGGCGATGCCATAGCGGCTCCGACGTCCTGGACGGATTGGGTCGGGCTCCTTGGCGATGGCTCGCCCGCGTCGCGGATGGGCCGACTCGGTTGTAAAGGTTGGGTCCTTGCCCTAGTTTTGGTATTCAATGTGGCCTCGGACTCCGTGCGGGGTCGGGCATTGGCGCCTGTTGGCGGCCGCGCGGGCCTGCCGGTGGCGGCGTTGTCTCCGGGGCTTCAAGCTGCACTGTGAGCTAGAATCATAAATTGAGCTGTGCTGTTTTATACTGTTTCTTTATGCTGTTTCGCATTACATTAATTAGTTTTGTTATATGCTGGGTTATTTACGCTAAAAGATGACAATATTACTTCACAGTCCTGCCCTGTGTCTCCGGGGTGAGCCCCCCCCCCACCACCCCGACAGACAAGTTGTCAAATGGTCCAAAAGAGGCCACATGTGGCCTTGGCCTATGGACCTTTTTCTGCTACTGCAGAACCTAGAGGGACCCTATGCGGTACTTCACTGCTTATTGGTCCACAGTGTTTTAGATTGGTCTTATTCATGTTATTCATGTCTCTCATGTTATCCCTGTTATTTCTGTTCCCCCACCCCCACCTCAGCCCTCCATTTACACTTTGTTTGCTCCTGCTCCCACATGGGCCTCCCGTGCTCCGGTAGGTCGATTGTTACTGAGCCTCACCGTCTGGGTTGCCATGGTCGGGTTAAATATTAAGGTTATATCACACTATGTCTAGGGCTTTAACGTGCCCGCTAAGCACAATAAGGCCTTCCATTATTACAAATCCTGCAAAGCTGACATAATTTTTTTACAGGAAACTAGGTTTTCCACCGGTTCCAAACCTAACTACCTGAGTGGGCATTTCCCCTTGTCTTATCTTGCCTGTGCTAGGGAAAAAAATAGGGGAGTACTGATTGCCTTTCGCAAGGGCCTCCCTTTTATTTGTTCCAAAGAGATTTCAGACCCAACGGACAGATATCTTATATTGCAGGGTACCCTCTATGACGTGGAGGTCACCCTGGTCACATATTACGCCCCCAACACCTTCCAGACTCGGTTCTTCAGGCATCTACTGTCGGTTGTTCAGAACAATACCATTGGGACCTTGCTTATGGGAGGGGATTCCAACCTGACAATCCATCCTGGGCTGGACAGACGGCGCAGACCTTATCGACCCCAGATGCTCAATCCCAGACTTTTCGCGATCTCCTTAACCGCTACAGCCTATGTGATGTGTGGCGGGAAAAGAATCCCAAAACCCATGACTTCACGTTCTATTCCAACCCGCACAGCACATTGTGTAGAATAGATCACATATTGGTCCCTCAATCAGTGCTACCCTCCACCATTGATTCCAAGATTTACATTACAGCATGGTCTGACCACAATCCAGTATTGGACCTCCTGGTGACCACTAAGCACTCCTACAATTGGCGGCTCAATGACTCCCTTTTATAAAATGGTTCTACCTGCTTTAAAATTCAGGTTGCTCTACAGGAATACTTTACGTACAACACAAATTCGGTCTCCTCCCCAATATCTCTATGGGAAGCCCAAAAGGCCACCATGAGAGGGAACATTATCTCCATAGCCTCTGCCAAAAAACGGGGACGGCAACGGAGAATAAGAGACCTGACCCTGAGGTTTGAGCAGGCGGAGCTGCAGTGGAGGGGGAACCCGAGCGCCAGGAACAAGAGAGCTGTAGATAAGCTGCGCACAGAGCTTAACATGCTCCTCGATGATCGTGCCGAGAAAAGACTCGATGATCGAAACAGAAATTCTATGCTAGGGGCAACAAGCCGGACACAATGCTAGCCCGAAAACTAAGAGCTGCCAACCTCGATAGGCGACAGCCTATAAAACTGAAGCTTGATTGGGGTGTTGTCACGGCTGACCCTAATAAGGTTGTTTCGGCCTTTGGGGACTTTCTGTCGGCCCTTTATGCGGCCCCAGCAAGCGTAAATCCAACTAAGTTGGAAGAATTCTTTGAGGGCGTTGAGCTACCCAATATTGGGCAGAGGTGTGTGGACAAGATGGAGGCGCCCAAAACACCTTGTGAGGTGCTGCTGGCTATTAAGTCCTTGTGGACTTCCAAGACCTCAGGCCCAGACGAGTTTAGCGGCCTGTACTACAAAAAGTTTGCCCCCATCTTGGCCCCGCACTTATCCAATCTGTTCAATGCTCTGTGCGCGGAAACCTCGCTTAGTCCTAGTTCGCTCCTAGCGGACATATGCATGATCCCAAACCAGATAAAGACAGCCTACTCATCCCCAACTACAGACCAATATCTTTGATAAACATCGCTAGCTATTAGCTAGCTATTAGCCAAGGTCCTAGCGGCCAGACTGAACACTTTCGTGTGGACCAGGTGGGCTTTGTTCCAACTAGACAGGCTGGGGACAGTGTTAGGAGGGTCGCACATCTGGTCCACCACGCCCACTGTAGGAACATCCAGGCTTTTCTTCTTTCACTTGATATACAGAAAGCATTCGATTCCCTTGGGACTACCTAATGTGGGTGCTCCGTAAGTGGGGATTTGGGCAACGATTTCTTGAGTGGATAAGAGCCTCTATCTGACTCTATACGGCCCCTATAAGGGAACCTGGCAGGGATGTCCTTTATCCCCGCTTCTTTTTATTCTGGCCATGGAGCCGCTGGGTCTAGCAATTAGGAAATCCATCAACATTAAGGGGCTGGAGTTGGCGGGTGTCCATCACAAAGCCATGTTTTTCGCGGATGATGCCCTGATCGCTATTACCCAGCCGACCACCTCACTCCCGAATTTATATAAAATTCTGGACCAGTTCGCGCGAATCTCGGGCCTAACGATTAATAATGAAAAATCGAGGGCGATGAATATCTCCCTGCTGGTGGACGTGGTGGACCAGATCAAGGCTAGTTTCCCTTTTCGCTGGATGACTGAGCCGCTTCCGTACTTGGGGGTGCACATCTCTGCTAAGTAATTCGACCTACTGTATATGAGGCCAACTATCCTTCTCTATTCAAATCCTTAACCCGCCTAATGGAGGTCTGGAAAACGTACCCGATCTCTTGGATAGGCCGCATTAACGCGGTTAAGATGACCATACTCCCGAAACTGCTCTTTTTCTTCAGAGTACTACCTGTAAAGATCCGGATATACATGCTTCGGGTGATGCAAAGGAGGATCCTGGCCTTCATATGGTCTAAGGGACGTCCGAGGGTATCTAGGTGCACTATGCTATCCCACAAAACGCAAGGGGGACTGGGGGTGCCTGACATACATAAATCCTATAAAGTCGCCCAGATTGCTCAACTGGTCCCTATATACTCCCCTTCCAGGCCCCCAATGAGGATTTTCCTGGAACTTCCCGACTGTGCACCAATACCAATTGATAGCTTGCTCTGGATGGATCAGGGACATAGGCCCAAGACGCTCAGCCCATTGATGAAGCATTCTCTTGCCGTATGGGACTGGGTGAGGTATTCAGCTTCCTTGATGTCCCCTCATACCCCTCTGGTTCATCTATGGGATAACCCAAACTTCCCTCCGGGTGAACAGAATAGACTAGCCTTTAAGTGGTGGCAGGACCGGGGCATATACAAGATTGCGGACCTACTCACTGCGAGGGGCTTCAGGACCTGCAAGAGAAGTATAGTATCCCCGGCAGGGAATTCTTTTGCTACATCCAGTTAAGACACTGGATCCTGCCTCTGACAAAACTATACCCCCCCCATTCCGGATGAGGACCCCCTCCAAGGAATTATGTGCTAATAACCAGTTACAGAGAGGGACAATCTCTTTACTATACTCGGCATTAAATGTAGCCAGACCGGAGATGCATGGATACTTAGGTAGCTGGGAGAAGGGCCTGGGTCCATGCCAGAGAGAGAGGGGATGGTCGGAGATATGGTCCAGCATCTCTAAATGCTCAAATCAACGTCCTGAGGGTCGAAACGGCCTACAAGGTGATGCTCCGCTGGTACCTGGTGCCGAGCCGCCTGAGCAGGATGTTCCTGGGACAAACCAGGATGTGCTTTAGGGGCTGCAGTGCAGAAGGGGACTTTCTGCATACGTAGTGGACTTGTCCCATGTTAGCCCATTTCTGGAACCAGGTATATAGGCTGGCTAATGGAATGTTCCAAACCAGCATGAAAAAAGACCCCTGGGTTGCCCTTTTGCACTGCAAGCCCCAGGCGCTCACCAGCAAACAGCACAGACTTTTTGTCTACCTCCTCCTAGCGGCTAAACAGGCCATAGCTAAAGCCTGGAAAAGACAATTTATCCCAATCTCGGAGGTGTCGGCTAGAATGAACGGGTTCCTCATCAACGAAAGATTATCCAGCATTCTGACTGACTCCCACGATAAATTCCTCTCAATATGGGAGCCCTGGGTAAGATTCACCTGGCCTGGCGAGCCCCCTGCAGAGGCTGTAGTGACCATACGCGTTGGCTGGCAGAGTACGGGAGCTCCTTGATCCTTCCCCACCCCGATCCCTCCCCCCCTTCCCCCCTCAACCCTCTCCCCCCTCTCCCCAGTTTTTTGTTTTTCCTCCCTTTAAAATATGATCCTAACAGGTTTTCAGCATTTCTTTCCCGTCAGCATGCTTGACCAAGCCTGATAGTCCTACGTGGAGGTTGTGGGGCTGCGGGCGTACAGGTGGCGGTGCAGGCCGTGGGGTCTGGGATCCTGCGACCTGCATGGTCTCAGTTTGGACATAAATATGCCTCGGGTCAAGTTGGTCGTGCTAAGATGTTGAATGTCCCTCATTTTGCCATTTTCTTCTTCGCTCTGTATGTATTATGGATTGTTAAAACATCAGTATGATCTGTGTGTAAACTTATGCAACATAGAATGTTAATTTCTCCCTTTACCTCCCCTGTGTGGGATGGCACTATAATGCATAAGCTTCGTATCTGTACTGTTGAAAACTCCAATAAAAATATTGAAACAAAATAATAATCCAGCCAAGTAACTGATTGGTGGTTGTCTGGCAACTGCCTACTTACTGGAACGTCAGATCCAGTCCCTTGTGCCACCCTTGTACGGGTGCGTGCTGCTTGGGAACGCCTGCTTTGCCAATCTAGGCAGGGGGTAGTGTAGTCACCCAGCTGGTCCAGCAGAAAACTGTTTCCCTGCATTGAGCTGCCAGCGGCTGTGCTTGGTGGCTTATGTGCAGTGACAGCTCTGCCCCCACCCATCACTGTAGCTTTGCTGACGGCGACTCTGCTCCCTCCTCCTGCTCTGTGGTGGCTTTCTCCGCAGGTTGCAACATAAAAAGACTTGCCCAGGCACGGGGGCCCCCACTACCACTGATATTTTCATTGCCGGCCCCGTAGCCCGTCAGATCAAAGACTGAAAAGCATCCTGAACCAGACCACAACCCAAAGGTTGGTGGAGACCTCCTTTGAAGGGCAAGTGGTGGAGGCCCCGGGGCTCGCACCCCTTGCGCCCCCCTCATAATCCGGCCCTGCCCTCCAACACCCTATTGGAGCTGTTTTTAGTTTGGTCCCACATAAATAGGCAGAGTATTGAGGAAGAGGGGTCGACAAAACAGGGAGGGCAGGAATGGATGGATGGAGAGAGAGCTGGGAGGAAGAGGGATGGATAGGCAAAATGAAAAGGACAGGAATAGCTGGGTAGAGCTGGTGGGTGGGGGGTAGATGGGCAGAGCTGGAAGAAAGATGGATAGACTGGCAGAGCTGTAAGGAAGAGGGTTAGATGGGCAAATCTGGGAGGACAGGAATGGGCAGAGCTAAGGGTAGAGGGGTGGATGGAACAGAATTGAGGGAACAGGGTTGTGGGGCAAAGTGGAGGGGACAGGGATGGATGGAGCAGAGAGACAGAGAAAGGAAGTGTATGTGTCAGAAACCGCTTACATGGGCCCCGTTCCAGCGCCGTCTCCGGGCGGCCGGCCGCAGCAGCTCCTGCTTGGCGGCCGCGCCGGGCAGCGGCTCGTGCGGCGGCTCGTGCGGCATCGAGCACGGCCGCCCTCCTTCCTCGCCCCCACGTCTCCTCCTCTGCGCACGCGCGCGAGCACGTCCTGCATATGCCCTCCGGCGGCGCTGCTGTCAGCGCGGCTGCCGGAGGAGGAATCAGTAGAGCCTACGGGCTCAGCTAGGGGCTCACAGTTAAGGGCCAATGAGCCCTAGGTTATGTTAGGGCTTGCCAATCAGCCCCACAGGAGTCTCTTGGGCTATACGCCCTTTCCTAGTGTCTGCCTATGAGCTGTAAGTTCCCAGTTGCACCAATCACATACACCTTCCCTTCATATCTGTCCCTATAAAAGGTTTCCCCCCTCAGTTGCCCAGTGCCTGTTATAGCGCCTTGTACCTCGCTTTGACTCGTGATATACCTTGATCTGATCTCCGTTGCCGACCCCTGCCTGAACCGACTATTCTCAATCTGACCTCCGTTGCCGACCACTGCCGGAACCCACTATTCTGATCTCCGTTGCCGACCTCTCCCTGAAACCGACTATCCTGATCTCCGTTGCCGACCCCTGCCTGAACCGACCATTCTCGATCTGATCTCCGTTGCCGACCTCTGCCTTGTACCTTGACCTCGAGCTGTCTCTCCCCTCTGTACCGCTGTGAACTCTGACTCCCCGTGTCAACCTCTGGCCTGTGTCTGGACTTCCTCTACTCTCGCTCTTAGCCATTGGTTCTTCAGACCTCTATACCTGTAAGCTCTCATCCTTTGAGCCATTGAAGTCCTGGGGGCAACCGATCCCGGGCAGGCGTATTCTGCATCCCGGCAAGCGGGGGATCCTACAGGTGAAGCTGGCTGCGGAGATTGGGGGTTGAGGGCTTACCTAGAGGGCTGGAGTTACCAGAGCGTGACAGTATGCAGTTCTTCAACCACATTGTGCCAGCTGTCAGTGGGCCTCCCTGGGGGGTGGGGTCCTCGGCAGCTGCCCAGGTTTGGCAGGTGCTGACGCCGGCCCTGCTCACCTGCCCCTTCACACCATCTGTGAGCTCACTCACCTTTTCAGAGTAAAGCCTGATGGGGGACGGGAGACAGATGTGCAACAGTTTAAATTTCTGTATTAGGAGTCATAGAGACCCCTCCACCCCCTGCCGCTCTCCTCTACCTCTCGCAAAACCCCTCCAACCCCTGCTACTGTAGTCTAATTTGGAGTGGTTAAGGGCGTGGCATCTGATTGTCCCTCTTTACCGTCTTCAAAAGTTGGGAGGTATGGCAACTTGCAGCCGGGATAACAATTTGGCTTGCTTTTAGTATAACTTTAATTTGATTGTGGAGAGGTCGCCCTGCCCATGGTTACCTGTAGCAACCAATCAGATGACCTTAGCTGCTGGCTACGTAAAAGCCATTTCTTTCATTTTTACTGGATTTCTATGGAACAGCAGGTAAGGTTGTTAGTGGGACCTGCCTCCCTCCAGGCCAGGGTTTGCCTGCTTTGCCTCAGTCGCCCAGGTGACTGGGCCTTTCCCATGTAGATGGTGGTGAAGCCATGCGGTCAGCCTAACAAAGCCTTTGCTGCATGTCTGTTAGGACTGGCATGAACGGGGTCTAGAACAAGCAATCTGCCATACATCATCTCTCCAATCCCGCTGCTCTAGCCATTGTGCTATCTGCTGTGGTGTTATTGCTGTGTGTCTGTTGGAGTGGTATGGTTCTTCCCTGGGTCCTAGCGCAGCATCGTTTAACCTCACCTGGCATTAATCATGCTGTTGGGTTTCCTATAAATGCATTTGCTTGGCCCCCGTCCCTGTTTTGGATCATTGCATTGTCTTTTCGAAGCCTAGCCGTGCTCTCCAACCCCTGTGATACCTCCTAGTCCTTGTGGGGCATTTGTTCCTTCCTGTCTTGTGATTTGGTCCTTCATAGTTCATGTCTTGTCTGTATTGGGTCTACTGCCCTTCCAGTGTCTTAGCAGTGTGGGTATTGGGCCTACGCCCCTTCATTGTCGGTCCAGTAACTGGGGCCCAGTTCCACTACAAGTCTGCACTGGGGCCCAGCTCCACTACAAGCCTGCACTGGGGCCCAGCTCCACTACAAGCCTGCACTGGGGCCCAGCTACACTACAAGCCTGCACTGGGGCCAAGCTCCACTACAAGCCTGCACTGGGGCCAGGCTTCACTACAAGCCTGCACTGGGGCCCAGCTCCACTACAAGCCTGCACTGGGGCCAGGCTTCACTACAAGCCTGCACTGGGGCCAAGCTCCACTACAAGCCTGCACTGGGGCCAGGCTTCACTACAAGCCTGCACTGGGGCCCAGCTCCACTACAAGCCTGCACTGGGGCCCAGCTCCACTACAAGCCTGCACTGGGGCCCAGCTCCACTACAAGCCTGCACTGGGGCCCAGCTCCACTACAAGCCTGCACTGGGGCCAGGCTTCACTACAAGCCTGCACTGGGGCCCAGCTCCGCTACAAGCCTGCACTGGGGCCAAGCTCCACTAAAAGCCTGCACTGGGCCCAGATCACCTGTTTCTGTCTTGTGTACATCTGCCCTGTGTTCCCCCTTCCCAAGTCTGCGACCACCAAGGGACTACCCGGGGCCTGCGTATGTCCACCTTCAGGGGCACTGCTGAAGAACTGGCTGGATTATGGGCTCCCCGAGTCCCGGACCACCCACACCCCAGGTGATCGGCAGCTTGCCTCTTTGGTCACACATGTGGGTTGTCTGTCCTTTATTCTTCTTTTACCAGTCAGCTACTTAGTTTCCTTTGTCCCCAGATATTGACCCCTGAATATAACCTCCAGGGAGGAATTAGCTGCCTGGCTGAGAGCCACTTCCCTGTCCTGAGTTCCGATCCTTAAACCAGCAATTTTCCAACACACCTTGAATGAATAGCGATGTTATTCGCCTGTGCATGACAATGCCTAACAAAATGATTTTTTTTTAAACTGGTGAGGAAACCGCTGTTTATGTTGCTGGATTTATTGAATCTGTCATTATATTCTGAATTGAAGAGACCCTTACAGGCAGCACCCCAGGGTGGAAGAAACCCTTACCGTTTTGGTTGCTATAACCTTCTTCAGGAGGGAGCGGAAGCCACACGTATAGCCAATAGCACCAATAGCACCAATGCACAGCAAGCCCTCTCCAAAAAAATGAAGTATAGTGCCACAGCTGATCAAAATACCATCTCTGTCTTTTTAATCAATACAAGTGATCCAAGCTACATTGTTGCATGTTACACCTCAAAGAGGAACAAATGAGAACTTCGAGTGACCAGGGGGGACATGGACCCAAAAGAGGGACAGTCCCTCCATATCAGGGACACGTGGGAGGTATGCTTTAGGAATGCATCAAAGTTTGAATTTACCCTTTCAGTGGCCTTTGCTTGCTCCTCTGGAGCCTGTAAAAGGATTTGGTATGCCCAGCCACATTCCTGCAGTGTCCTGGCTGTCCATATGACATTTTGCCCACCAATGGAGTCAGCTAAAAATTAATTTTGTCATGAATGACCTGCCACCTCACCCCATTATTTCACAGCAACTTGCTTAGGCTGCCGAAGGATGTATGGTTTCAAAGCCTATTTATGGGCTACAGGGAAACCTTTCAATGACTTAGAAAACAATTTGGAAAGGAGCACACCTTCCTCAGCTGAGGAAGGGGCTTTGCTGCCCCGAAACGTCCCCTGTATGTGAGCGATCCTCTCTCCACTATTGCTCTCTGGTAAACATTAACTGCCTGCTTTCTATGTATATGTATGCTGTATCATGATTCAGTCCACGTAAACTTATTTGATAACACGCTGTATTGACCTCTGGCATTATTCTGAGTTGGCAACTATAGCTAAAATCATTTAACCCCTGCGCGTTTGCAATGTGATAGGCATATTCAGTTGGCTCAGTATGTGCTTATTGCTACAAGTCCCACGATACTGTTGCTTATTTCACAGCGCAACCAGTAGGTGGCAGCATCTGGGCACTTATGGATACCATTCAACCGGACCTTCAGCGTGATTTAATGAAAAGCCCAAACTCTTAAAAAACAGTTCCCCAGCATCTAAAATTAATATATTTTACGTTTTTAGTCACTAACTTATTATTCTTTCCCCCACTGGGCTGCAACTCTGTTCAGGAATTTAGGATACGGGCGCCACCATCTTGACTCAGAAGCATCATACTTACTGAGGAGAGGAGAGTGGGATAAGGTACAGGGGGTGGGTTATAGCTGTGCTTTGCTCAGACAGAGCAGAGCTGGGGTCAGGTAAAGGTCAGCAGTCCCAGAATGCAGAGCAGCACAGTCAGGAGGCACTTCCTGTTTGTAGGCTGCCTGATAAGATGGCGGCTTCCATAAGCCGCCATCTTGGATGTTTAAAGGCTCATAACATGCAGTGGATGCAGGTAGGATGATTTTTAATGTGGACAATCTGTATGTACAGGGTGTGGGAAACATATAAGATAGACTCTTATTCAGAGTGAAGGTCCGCTTTCAGTTAATATATGACTTTTGGTCAAACATGTTGTGAAAATTGTGATCGATACAATTTGAGAGAGATGTTATTTGACTTGAGCTCCCTTCTCTTTAATGACTGTCATGTAAAATATGTGATCTTTGTAAATTCTTTTTCGCTTATAAACATTTTTTGCATAATTTGACTTTCAGTCGTGGTGTGCGTTCCTGAGTGTAAATATATTAAACCTTTTAATGACCCCATCTGTTGGGGGGGGGGGGGGCGAGCAAGAGGTAGGTAAATTCAGGATGAGGGTATACTTCTAACCTGAGCTAAATCCTGAGAAAAGTCCTCGCCCACAGATAAACTGAACTAACCTCATCTGTCTCCCTCTGTCATCTGTGAGCCCTGCAATTAAAGAGATACTCACATTTCCCTAGCAGAACTCTATTCAACAGTGGACAGGAAGCAGCTGCACACACATGCAGTAGGCACAACACCTTTAATGTGGGCCAATAACCAGGATTTTCACTATCCTGGTGATTCATCGGTGCCACAGTGGCATAGCCACAGCTAGTCAACTGTCCCTGCTGTCTTTTAGACTCCAGGGCTGGCCACAGGGCTGTATTGTCTACCTTAATAGTACTTGTGTTTCACTCCAGTGTGCAACTTTTCCCAGTCCCCTCGTCTTACAGAACTGCAGAAGGAAAGGGTCAGTGTCTATCTGATTCTGGAGCTCATGGGTGGTGGGATTAGGTAGATTGGGGTACTCACAGACCCTGACAGGCATAGTATTAGCAGGATGTTTCAGGTCCACTTAAACCAGAATCTTAATTTAATAAAAAGCCCAAACCCTCAATAAACAATTCCCCAGCATCTAAAATTAATATATTATTTTAAGTTTTTAATCATCATTATTCTTTCTCCCACTGGGCAACTCTCTTCAGGACTACAGCCGTCACCATCTTGCCTCAGAATCACCATTTGATGAGGGGCGAAGAGGGGAGCTGGTTAAGGTACAATATTCGGAAGAGTGAAAATCACAGGTGTGGTTCCTACTACAGGCACTCCCCTCGATGAAAGCCTAGAACAGGGGGGCCAAGCAGACAAACCAATAGAACTGATGGTTCTAGAATGTTCATTTTGTTGAATCTGCTGAATCTCTGTCCTCATGGTTGAACAACCACTTGTATGCTTACCCGCAGGAGGCCAAAAATCTTTTTCAATACATCCACCTTGAAAAATATGAGGCAGATGACAGGAGGAGCCTGACGTGGATGAGATTGAGGAAGGGGTGTGAGACTGCCCTAGAGGATCCTAGGGAGTTGACAGAGCAGAGGCCACCCAAGTGGAGGCATATTTGCTGCAGTTAAAGCCAAATAAACAAACGAAAAAGTCAATTAAAAAAAGAGAGTTAAAATTTATTGCATTGTGGCATTAGTTTTTTGCTTGCTTTTTTCTTAAATTATTCAACATCATCAATACCCAAAGCAAAATGTGTATTAAAAAAGCACATGCTATAATTATTCAACATAAGCCCAGAGTGGGACTTCTGGCCTGAGGGCATCCAAAAATTGGATAGGCTGGAGGAGGAAGAGTGGCCACTGCTGGGGATGCCCTTGCCCTCACTCTCATTGGAACAAACAAGAGCTTTAAGACCAGTAAGAGCACTGTTTTACAGGATGATCTGGGGGTTTTCATGCAGTGGAGAAACCCCAAGTGTGATGCCCCCTGGGGCACTGAACAAGACCCAGGATAGTAAAAATTCTGAGTTTTGTTCTGCTTAAAGGGTAACAAAAATGAAATAGAAGACAATGGAAAACAAAAATGGTCTCCTGCACTTGCAGTTACATATCCCCTTCACGATGGGTAAAAAGTGGGCCCAGGTTTATGGGCTGAATCTGCAGTACCTCAGCCCAGTGCATGATGGGTGGAAAACTTCAATACAATACTTCAATACTTTATTGAACCGCCAAGTAAGTACAGTGTACAGACAAATAACAAACAAACAAACAAGAGGGCCGCACTAAACTATATGCCAAAAATAACCAACTATGATGTATAATATAAAAAATATAAAACGTGGTGTGCACACCAATCTAAACACCGACTATGACAAAGGACAAGCAAATAGGGAGGGGACCAAAACCTCCCATAAGGTGTAAAAGAAAAAGTGGCACCACCCCACAATATATCTAAGAAATCAGAATTTATTAAATTTTAACACATGATGAGCTACAATTTAAAATCACATATAGACATTAACATAACAGACATAAAACAACACCAGAGGGCGCCAGAGGTCCTATACAAAGTATATGGTGAGAAGAATTCATTCCAAACATTATTTAAACAAGATACATAATAGGTAATCTATTTAATCACATAATCAAAAAAGTGCAAAGTGCTATATAAGTGCAAAGTGCAAACCACTTGAATATATTCTAAAAAATGGATCAAAATCTACCAAAAGGTCCCAGCCAGGTGTAAAACAACGCACCTGGGTGGGCACAAGAGAAAGCAATAGTGAGTATGCAAACCGACCAGGGGCGCCCCCACAAACCGTCGCCAACGCGTGTCGTAGTGTATCCACACTACTTCCTCAGGGCAAAGTGCTGAAGGGGGGGACCAGACCCAAGTATATAGGGGCATAAGAACCTCCTACTACTGCCTATTGACCAGTAAAAATCAGTAAAAATCGCGCTTGTGACCCAGATCTGAATACACTCCTCCCTCAGTATTCCCAGATCACCACCCACACCCCAGGTGCAGATCAAATGTACCCCCCACTCTCTTATCCATACCAAAACACACCTGTGTACCGGCGGCGGCACTATTGATGTTAGACAGCATAAAACAGTGGAGTCCGCACTCGCACACTCCGGCCGGAAGTGCGCGACGTGCAGGCAACACATCAAGGATGTCTATATGTGGCCAATGTCAGTGCCAATAAAGTTAGCTGTATGTTGTCAAAGTAACCTAAGAGGCGGCGCGCGCACAGCACGCCAAGCCTCCATCTGGGTGCCAGTCACACACCGGGACACAGGCGCGTTTACACTGAATGCGCAGGCGCAGCACAGCCAAACCTGGCCACGCTGAAACTCCACTGCGCATGTGCATAAATGACATAAAGGAGAGGGGGTAACCAAGGCAACCAGCAGGGGGGGGGGCGATGCCAGTGGAGGAACGGATAGTAGGGCCAGCGCATTCAGCCGGATAAACGGCTGGGGCACACAAATAAAGGCAAGCAGCCTACTTGGAACTGGGCCCACTCCGCAGCACTAAGACGGTTACACAGTTAAAATCTCTAAAGCTTACTACAACTGATCATAAAGCTCTAATTAAATTTATACATACAAAATGCCTAAGTAATACTATAGAAAGATAGTTTAGAAAAGTATCAGCAGCATATTAAACATTATGGTCATCAAGCAGAACATTATAGAGAAATTTCTCAATAGCATCCAGTATCTTGAATACATAAGTATCTGTGGGCTTCAGACTTAGTCTGGGACGACACCAATTTATGATGTATGGACACCAAGGGTATATGGACTGGTAGGCACATTTATACTTCTTCTTTGCAGAAAGATATATATTTAAATCGCACAGCAGAGATAAATGTTGCTCCATAACACATCCAGAATTCATAGCTCCCTAATCAAAGGCAGGTAAGTATATTCAGCCCACTTTTGTTCAAAAGAGCAATAAGGGGACCAGAGGATACATTCCAATGTTATTAACCATTAGCCCTATTAGTCCAAAGAATAGGAATCATCGTTCGGGCCCCAAACATGCAGATGACACCACCAGGGCATCATTCACCTGGGCCCAAGTGGTCACCACTGCTGTGTCACAAAGTCCTCCAGATTTATCTATTATCGATATCCTGTTTGAGAAATACAATTCAGCAGAGACCCAATACTTCAGGACAACATCTGGGGTTTCTGAGCAGACGTAACATACGTATGTCTTGCATGTAGGTGCTTGCTAAACGTAGATATAAGTAGATCATATGCGGTCACATCCAGTGGGGCGGCAGCTGTCCACATTGGCCCAACGTGTGGGGGCATCACCTTGATGTTCAACCGGCGACTACCACCGCGGCAACGTTATTCTCATTCAGCGCTATGGCAATCCCCGGTAGATCACAGCGGGGTCAGGATGTATCCACTGACAATATCCCACTTGGAAGATCATATCTATAAGGAATGTGATATATATAAGTGATAAGAAAAACATTTAAAAACAGAAAACCACACTTAGTGACCTATAGAGGGTGAACGACAGTGTACAGACAAGGAATGCTTTTTTGGTAAGGAGAAACTCCATGAGAGCTATAACAATTACATAAATAACAAAGTAAAAAGGAATAATGATACAGTTCAGGTATCTAAATTGACTAACAATTGTCAGTGATGCAGGACAGGATTTAATAAAGTGTCTCTCATACTCTGGGATTATTCATCGCCAAGACTGCAAGTGGAAAAAAACTGTTTCTGTGTCTAGAAGTTTTGGTAGCATGAGCCATAAATCTGCGGCCAGATGGTAGTAACCTGAAGAAGTGATGACCCGGGTGCGTCACGTCGCCATAGATCTTCTTTGCCCTTGAGGAGATTCTACACATGTGTTGATCATCCAAGGAAGGTAGGGGGGATCCAATCAACCTCTCCGCAATCTTGGTAATTCTTCTCAGCCCTTGCTTGTCTTTTGTTGAGACCCCACTGTACCACACTGTACATGAGCTGGTCAGGATTGATCCAATGGCACCGTTGTAGAATGCCTTCAAGATCTTTTTGGACAATCCGAATTTTATCAGCTGCCTGAGGAAGAATAACCTCTGTTGGGCCTTCTTTAGGATAGCAGACGCTTGCATGCTCCTGCTATCCTAAAGAAGGCCCAACAGAGGTTATTCTTCCTCAGGCAGCTGATAAAATTCGGATTGTCCAAAAAGATCTTGAAACGGGCTGTGCACTGCTGTGGCTGGGTCAGAACCTGCTGCTGCTAGGCCAGGGACCCGACAGGCTGCACGCTGTTGGCACCTGCTACTGCTTGACCAGATTCACAGGCTGCTCGCTGTGGCAGGGTCGGCACCTGTGGCTGCTGAGCCAGGGACCATGACAGGCTGCATGCTGTCGGCACCTGTTACTGCTTGACTAGGACCGCAACGCAGTCTGCTTGCTTCCTTGGGGTTGGTGCCTGCTGCTTGGCCAGAGCTCCCATGAGTCTGCTTGCTGCTGCAGGGTTGTGACCTGCTACTGCTGGTACAGGGCCCCAAAAAATACTGTGTGCTTCTGCGGGGTCGGCACCTGCTGCTGCTGGGTCAGGGCCCCATCATGCTGCTCACTACTGCAGGGTCATCACCCGCTACTGCTGGGGCAGGGCCCCAAGTAAACTTCTCTGCCATGAGGTCTTAACCTGCTGCTGCTGGGCTAGGGCCCCATCAGGCTGCTTGCCGTGTCACAGTCGACACCTGCTGCACCAGGGCCGCCAACAGGCTGCTTGCTGTGGCACCTGCTGCTGCTGGGCCAGGGCCCCTGACAGGCTGCATGCTGTTTGCACCACCTACTGCTTGACCAGGGCCCAGAGACAGGCTGCTTGTTGCCCTGGGGTCGGCACCTGCTGCTACTGGGCCAGAGTTTCAATCAGGCTGCTCACTGCTGCAGGGTTGTTGCCTGCTACTGGTGGTCAAGGGTACTAAAAAAGACTGTGCACTGCAGCAGGGTCAGCACATGCTGCTGCTGCTGGGCCAGGCCCCCTGACAGGCTGCATGTTGTTTGCACCTGCTACTGCTTGACGAGGGCCCAGAGACAGGCTGATTGCTGCCTTGAGGTTGGAGCCTGCTTCTGCTGGGCCAGAGCTCCCATGAGTCTGCTAGCTGCTGCAGGGTCGTCACCTGCTTCTGCTGGTGCAGGACCCCATCAGGCTGCTCGCTGTGGTGGTGTCAGCACCTGCTGCTGCTGGGCCAGAGCCCCCATCGGGCTTTGCGCTGCGTCAGGATCAGCACCTGTTGACATACTGCATGCTGTTGTCACCTGGCACTGCTTTACCAGGGTCCAGAGACAGGCTGCTTGCTGCTTTGGGTTCGGCATATGCTGCTGCTGGGCCAGAGCTCCCATCAAGCTGCTGACTGCTGCAGGGTCATCACCTACTACTGCTGGTCCAGGGCCCCCAACAGGCCATGCACTGTCAAGCTTCTTGCTGCCTTGGGGTCGGCGTCTGATGCTGCTGGGCCAGAGCTCCCATCAGGCTGCTCACTGCTGCAGGGTCATCACCTGCTACTTCTGGTCGAGGGCCCAAAAAATACCTTGTGCTGCCATGGGGTCAGCACCTGCTGCTGCTGGGCCAGAGCCCCTAACAGGATGTGCGCTGCAGCAGGATCAGCGCCCGCTGCTGTTGGGCTAGGGCTCCTGACAGGCTGCACGCTGTTGCTACTTGTCCAGGGCTACAGGTCAGGCTGCTGGCTGTGGCAGGGTCAGCACCTGCTGCTGCGGGGCCAGGGCCCCAAATAGGCAGTGCACTGTGGCTGGGTCACCACCTGCTGCTGCTTGGCCAGTGCCCTCATCAGGCTTTGCACTGCATCAGGGTCAGCACCTGCTGACATACTGCACGCTGTTGGCACCTGCCACTGCTTGACCAGGGCCCAGAGACAGGCTGCTTGCTGCCTTTGGGTCAGCGCATGCTGCTGCTGGGCCAGAGCTCCCATCAGTCTGCTTGCTGCTGCTACTGCTGGTGCTGGGCCAGGGCTGCCGACAGGCTGCATGTTGCTGGTACCTAATACTGCTTGACAAGGCAGATTCGCTGTGGCAGATTCGGCACCTGCGGCTGCTGGGCCAGGGCCTCCAACAGGCTGCACGCTGCTGGCACCTGCGACTGGGCAAAGGCCCTCGATAGGTGCACACTGTGAGCACCAGCTACTGCTGGACCAGGGCCCCAAGACAGGATGCTTGCTTCCTTGGGGTCAACGCCTGCTGCTTCTGGTCCAGAGCCCCCATCAGGCTGCTCGCTGCTGCAGGGTTATCACCTGCTAATGCTCGTCCAGGGCCCCAAAAAGGAATGTGCGCTGCTGTGGGTCAGAACCTGCCGCTGCTGGGCCAGGACCTCATCAGGCTGCTCGCTGTGGTGTGATCGGCGCCAGCTGCTGCTGGTCCAGGGCCCCGAAATTTTGCTCTGTTGTGAGGTCGGCACCTGCTGCTGCTGGGCCAGGGTCCCTGAGATGCTGCACGCTTTTGGCACCTGCTACTGCTTGACCAGGGCCAGGAAACCTTCTGCTGCCTTGTTGTCAGCGCCTGCTGCTGCTGGGCAAGAGCTGCTCGCTGGCAGGCTGTTTGCTGCTGCAGGGTCATCACCTGCTACTGCTAGTCCAGGGCCCCCAACAGTCTGCGGTGGGGTCTGTCTGTGGTCTGTTTGCTGCGGTGGGGTCAGCACCTGCTTCTGCGGGGCCAGGGTCCCCGACAGGCTGCACGCTGTCAGCACCTGCTACTACTTGACCAGGCACCCGAGAACTACTGCTTGCTGCCTTTGGGTCAGCACCTGCTACTGCTGGGCCAGTGCCACATCATGCCGGTTGGTATAGCACGGTAGGCACCCGCAACTGCTGGGCCAGGGCCCCCAACAGGATGTGCGCTGCGGCAGGGTCAGCACCTGCTGACGCTGGGCCAGGGAATGGGCCCCAACAGGCTGCACGCTGCTGGCACCTGCTTCTACTTGATCAGGCACCCGAGAACTACTGCTTGCTGCCTTTGGGTCAGCACCTGCTACTGCTGGGCCAGTGCCACATCATGCCGGTTGGTATAGCACGGTAGGCACCCGCAACTGCTGGGCCAGGGCCCCCAACAGGATGTGCGCTGCGGCAGGGTCAGCACCTGCTGACGCTGGGCCAGGGAATGGGCCCCAACAGGCTGCACGCTGCTGGCACCTGCTTCTACTTGATCAGGCACCCGAGACAGGTTGCTTGCGGCCTTGGGGTTGACTCCTGCTGCTGCTGGGCCAGAGCTCCCATCAGGCTGCTCACTGCTATAGGGGTATCACCTGCTACTGCTGGTCCAGGGCCCCAAAAATGACTGTGCGCTGAGGCGGGGTCAGTAGCTGGTCCTGCTGGGCCAGTGCCTCTGACAGGCTGCATAATGTTGGCACCTGCTCCTGCTAGTCCAGTCACCCAAGACAGGCTGCTTGCTGCCTTTGGGACAGTGCCTACCAGGCCAGAACTCCCATCAGGCTGCTCGCTGCTGCAGGGTTGTTACCTACTACTGCTGGTCCAGGGTCCCCCAAAAAAAGCTGCTCTGCCGTAATGTCAGCACCTGCTGCTGCTGGGCCAGGGCCTTATCAGGCTGCGTGCTTTGGCGGGGTTGGCACTTGCTGCTTCTGGTCCAGGTTCCACAACAGGTTGTGCTCTGTGGCGGGGTTCAGCACCTGTTGCTGGCCAAGGTCCCCTACAGGCTGCATGCTGTCTGTACCTGCTACTGCTTGACCAGGCACTCGAGACAGGCTGCTTGCAGCCTTGGGGCTCAGCACCTGCTGCTGATGGGTCAAAGCTCCCATCAGGCTGCTCGCTGCTGCAGGGTCGGCATCTGCTACTGCTGGTCCAGCGCCCCTAAAAAGACTGCCTCGCTGTGGGGTCGGCACCTGCTGCTGCTGAGCCAGTGCCACATCAGGCAGCTCGTTGTGGCAGGTATGTCACCTGCAGTTTCTGGACCATGACCCCCGACAGGCTGCACACTGTCAGCGCCTCCTACTGCTTGACCAGAGCCCCAAGACAGGCTGATTGCTTTCTTTGGGTTACAGCCTGCTGCTGCTGGGCCAGATCCCACAACAGGCTGTGCAACTGCTTGACCAGGCACCCGAGACAGGCTACTTGCTGCCTTGGGGCTCAGCGCCTACTGCTGCTGGGCCAGAGCTCCTATCAGGCTGCTCGCTGCTGCAGGGTCGTCATCTGCTACTGCTGGTCCAGGGCCCAAAAAAAAATGCCTTGCTGTGGGGTTGGCACCTGCTGCTTCTGGGCCAGTGCCACATCGGGCATCTGCAGGCAGTTTCTGGACCATGGCCCCCGACAGGCTGCATGCTGTCGACACCTACTACTGCTTGACCAGGCACCCGAGACAGGCTGCTTGCAGTCTTTGGGCTCAGCACCTGCTGCTGCTGGGCCAGAGCTCCCATCAGGCTGCTCGCTGCTGCAGGGTCGTCATCTGCAGGTCCAGGGCCACAAAGAATACTGCATTGCTGTGGGGCTGGCACCTGCTGCTGCTGGGCCAGGGCCCCCACAGACTGTGCTACTGCTTGATCAGGCACCTGAGACAGGCTGTTTTCAGCCTTGGGGTTCAGCACCTGCTGCTGCTGGGCCAGGGCCCCCACAGGCTGTGCTACTGCTTGATCAGGCACCTGAGACAGGCTGTTTCCAGCCTTGGGGTTCAGCACCTGCTGCTGCTGGGCCAGGGCCCCATCAGGCTGCTCGCTGTGGTGAGGTCATCACCTGCTGCTGTTGGTCCAGGGCCCCGAAATAAAACAACCCCACTACTGTGGGGTCAACACCTGATGCTGCTGTGCCAGGGCCACATCAGGCAGCTCGCTGGCTGCAGCAGGTCATCACATGCTATAGCTATGCCATGGCCCCAAAAAGAGCTGCTCTGCCAGAACGTCAGCACCTGCTGGGCCACGCCTTATCGGGGTGCGTGCTTTGGCAGGGTTGGCACCTGCTCCTTCTGGTCCAGGTTCCACACCAGGTTGTGCTCTGTGACAGGGTTCAGTACCTGTTGCTGGGCCAGGGCCCCTACAGGCTGCATGCTGTCTGTACCTGCTACTGCTTGACCAGGCACCCGAGACAGGCTGCATGGTTCCTTGTGGTCGGTGTCTGCTGCTGCTGGGCCAGACCTCCCATCAGGCTGCTCACTGCTGCACGGTTGTTACCCGCTATTGCTGGTCCAGGGCACCAAAAAAGACTGCCATGGGGTCGAGTCCTATTTTTGCTGGGCCAGGGCCACACCAGGCTGCTTGATGTGGCGGGGTCAGCCCTTGCTGTAAAGGGGCCAGGGCCCCCAATAGGGGTCGGCACCTGCAGCTCGGCCAGGGCCTCATCAGGCTGCTTGCTCTGGCAGGGTTGGCAAATGCTGTTGCTGGCAATGGGCTATCCTGTGAGACTGCAGACTGGACTAGCAGGGATAGCCTGCACTGGATGAAAGGTGAGTATAGTTTTTTTTCATTTTTTGAAAGAAGTATGGCTATTTAATTGCGTGGTCACTTTAAAGTCCCTGTCCAGGCAAACTTTAAATTTAGCCCACCTTAACCGTCTTGGGAACAGTAAATGATGATCCATTCAAAGCACCTGAAAACATTACTGAGGTAATGGCTGAGCTTCGATGGTCAAGTCTTGGTGCCACTTTAGGAGTCTTTGCTATTGTCAGAGACAGCTGTGCAACCACTGTGGCACTGAAGGAAATGGAGGCAAGGTACATGAACAGGTATGAGGTGAGCTGCGTGCTGGCTAATTATTGCCATTGGGTTTAGAGTAATTCTAAAAAGAGTATTAAGCTTGAAACAAGACAAAACCTGTACTATGTGAGAATTGCATCAATCAAGAGAACTACAGGGAGCCCCATTCTTTGTAGGACTGTGGCAAAATCGATCTTCACAACACAAACATGTAATTAGAGGGGCATAGCTATGAGTATATACCACATCTTGCCTGCGTAAGGAAGTTTGAATTAGATATTGTTCATAGTTTTATGGACCATCAATATTAGAACCTTGGTCTGAAAGTCCAATGTCATCATGAGAGGTCCTATGTGTTTTGGGTTGCTTCTTAAAGCGGACCTTCACTCTGAATAAGAGTCTATCTTATATGTTTCCCACACCCTGTACATACAGATTGCTCACATTAAAAATCATCCTACCTGCATCTACTGCATGTTATGAGCCTTTAAACATCCAAGATGGCGGCTTATGGAAGCCGCCATTTTATCAGGCAGCCTGCAAACAGGAAGTGCCTGCAAACAGGAAGTGACTGTGCTGCTCTGCATTCTGGGACTGCTGACCTTTCCCTGACCCCAGCTCTGCTCTGTCTGAGCAAAGCACAGCTATAACCTGCCCCCCTGTACCTTATCCCACTCTCCTCTCCTCAGTAAGTGTGATGCTTCTGAGTCAAGATGGCGGCGCCCGTATCCTAAATTCCTGAACAGGGTTGCAGCCAAGTGGGGGAAAGAATAATAAGTTAGCGACTAAAAATGTAAAATATATTAATTTTAGATGCTGGGGAATCGTTTTTTTAAGAGTTTGGGCTTTTCATTAAATCATGGTGAAGGTCCGGTTTAAGAGATGATTCCACTGTCATGTGTCCCAAGGCTACGGGGCAGCCAAGAGTACTGCACAGCAGAAATCTTGGGACACATTTTGCCCCATTGTCGGTGCAGAAAATGCCATGCCGTCAAAAAATCTTTCCCATGGCTCCCTCACCTATTTAAAAATTGACAGCCTCATCCCCAGCATCTCTGGGCTGTGGTGAACTTCCACTCCTAGCCTTTGGGATAGGCTGGGGACGGGAGCGAACCCATGTCTGGGGATGCAGCCACTAGCGCTTATTGCCAAACAGCTCTGATTCGAGGAGACCAAACACATGGACTGTAGAAAAGGTCAGTTTGTACTGAGTGATCTGGGGGGGGGGGGGGCAATCAACAAAACCAGGGGTATTCAAAATCCTAGCTTTTATTCAGCTTAAAAAATGTATTTGTGAATTAGCAGGGGTCCAATTGACCCCTATACTAGTTCACACAGTAGGGGAGCTGCAAGCCACCTGCCTGACAAGCAATCTGGTGGCCTTCAAGTCCCCTCTGCCCTATTACCTTATGGCATAACAGCACCACCAATGACATAGGGGCTGGTGCTGCACCAGGGTCATGGTCCCTTGGCTCTGTGATTATCAATCCCTATGCTTGGTGTGCCTAGCTCATTAACACCTTGGAAGGAGGGCCTTATGCAGTCCCTGCACACCACCCATAGTCTTTACAACCACCACCTTACAGCTATTTTACACCACCAACCTAATGTGAAAAATATTTCTCACCCATTTTTACAGTAGGACCTATCGTGGGCTGCTGCTGAAACTGTGCCCAGGCTTTATGCTTAATGCCTTCCATGGGGGATCTCTACTGCCTCTTGTTTTATCCCTACCTTGTTTGGTATGCTAGTAGTCTATGTATGTTCCACCTTCACCAAGCAACTGTCAACTGTTTATTTAGCAGCATAAATGGATAAATATGGGCTGACAAGTTCCAACAGTTTCACTACTGTGTGCTGATTCAGTTCATTTTACAAGGCAGGCAGCTGAAAATGTATACATAAAAATAGAATACTATAAGAGTACTACTTTACAAGTATAAAGCTACAAAAATTGTCCCATGTTACTAGCACAAAGCTTATAGGAGCACAAAGTTCTCATCTTGCTATCTTACAAAATGTACATCAAGTTGCTAGTAATAAATGCTTTGTATGTCTGTGGGATCACACTTCAGTGTATTTTACGACATATCTTCACAGATCAATTGTTATCCTTCCTCCACTGCTCAATCCATTGTAAAATCTGATCCAAGCTGCTCTCGAGATCCTCTGGTGTGTTACTGGAGAGCTGGTGCACAATTTCTGACCGGTATGACTCTGCCGCCTCCTCATAAATTGTCTGGAAGATTTCACACTGGATGTTGTCTTGCAGTTTTTTCTCCTTGTAACCCCTGCAGAAAAAAGTTATATCAGTTTAAGAGAATTGACGCAAAAGACAAAAAACAAAGGGTAGCACCAAAGAATCAAATTATGTGCTTACTATGACTAAAGCAAACGCAGAGGGGGGGTTTATACAAAGTAAACCCTTTCCATAACCCCTCCAAATAGGAGCACCAAAACACCATATAAAATCCAAAGTTTCTTTTATTATAGCAATATCAAAAATGTGAATGTTAAAAACAACACACTAACAAAGACAACACTTTAAATAAAAACACAACTACATTCGTCCAATAAGCTCTATGCCTTATACAAATTGATGTACAAAACAAAAATTGCTATCTAGATATTAATTATTACAACCCTGGAAGAAAGCTGTCAATATCTAATGATTTGCCTATTAATTATCTAACAAAACTTTTTTTATATATGTGTATATGCTGCAATGATTTATTCTATTTATTATACATAATTTAATAATATTATATTACCTTAACTTAAATTAATTATTATTTCTGTATTATTAATGGTATTTAATTTTTGTGCTGGCACAAATCCCCCCAAAAAGCCCAAATTATTTAAACCAAATTTTTTTTTAAATAAATCCTACAATGCTGACTAAACTACATTTACTCCTACAACAGTATTACCAAAAATAAGTGTCAAACACCAGTGAATATGGCACAACATCAATTATGGACTCAAAAAGAGAGTGAAAAAAAGTTAGGTACCTGGTAACTTTTTTTCTAAACAACCCTAAGGGCAGCATATGCCTGAGACCTCCGGGCTCCTCCCATCGAGGGGAACAGATGACCACCAGAGATCTGAAAGAGAGAAAAAGAGACATAGACCCACAACTCCACAATCATAATAACAGCCTACATGAAATGCAACCCCCATGTCCATAATTATAAGGGAGGGAAGCTGGTGTATGCTGCCCTTACGGATGTTTAGAAAAAAAGTTACCAGGTACCTAACTTAAGTTTTCTTAAAACATCCTTCGGGTAGCATACGCCTGAGAGATAGGCGAGGACTACCTCATTGGGTGGGAAGAACCGCACGAAGAACACCTGCCAAAAGATTGATCTTTCTGAGACAAGAGATCCAAACAATAGTGTCTTGCAAAGGTCTTAGCCAAAGTCCAGGTGGCCGCCTTACAAATCTGTTCCATGGAGACCCCAGCTTGCTCCGCCCAAGACGTGGAAACACTCCTAGTGGAATGAGGCGTTATCCCACTTGGTAAATTGACATCTCCATAAGCCAGTTTAATGGTACTTTTCATCCATCTTGCCAATGTAGTTTTTGAGACCCTTAAGCCCTTCCTAGGGCCTGAAAAGGAGATAAACTGTCGGCCTTCCTGAAATCCTTGGTCTGATGAAGATATTGCAGTAGTTGAGATCTGACATTTAACGCCATCAGCTCTGGATCTTCCTCCGTGTTGGAAGGAATAACGATCTCCTGAGATCTGTGGAAATCTGACGCAACTTTAGGAAGGTAGCAAGGGTCCACCTTCATCACGATGCGATCTGGAAAAACCTGGAGGAATGGATGTTGACATGACAAGGCTTGAATCCTTCGAGCCGAGGTAATGGACACTAAAAATAAGACCTTCCAAGTTAGCGATTTGATGTCCAGGTTTTTGTTGAGATAAAAAGGCGGAGAACTCAACATAGACAAAACTCTCGCCAGGTCCCATTGCGGAATCACCTTGCATGGAGCCGGCTTAGAGCATTTGACTGCCAGCAGGAACCTTTTAATGATAGAAACAGAAGAAAGCTTCATATCCAAGAAGACTGACAGGGCTGCCAGTTGAACCTTTAATGTATAAACGCTAAGTCCCATGTCGACTCTTTGATGGAAGTCTTCCCATTCTCCGTCTTCCAGGACTTAAAGGTTTTCCATACTTATATAAATCCTCCTGGTTACCATCTTTCTGCTTGCAAGAAGAGTATTTATCACCGGGGCTGAAAATCCTCTCCTTTGCAGTAAGGAGGCCTCAGGGTCCAAACCGTCAATCTCCACCATTGGGGGTTTGGACAAAATACCGGACCCTGGGATAAGAGATGAGGACTTACAGGAATCTCCCAAA
This sequence comes from Gastrophryne carolinensis, assembly GCA_027917425.1. Lineage (NCBI taxonomy): Eukaryota > Metazoa > Chordata > Amphibia > Anura > Microhylidae > Gastrophryne > Gastrophryne carolinensis. The sequence continues at coordinate 566,048,120 of CM051234.1, read as the reverse complement.
GGTCCTGAACCGACAGTTCCACCAGCGTTGAAAACCAAGATCTTCTTGGCCACCAGGGAGCTACCAGGAGAACTGTAGCTGGTTCCTTGACGAGCTTCTTCAGCACCATTGGAATCAAAAAGTACCGGAGGGAAGGCGTAGGCCAGATTGAAATGCCATGCCTGTGTCAGTGCGTCCACTCCCAACGACTGATCTCTCAAATTCAATGAAAAATATCTGTCCACCTTGTGATTTTTTGCCAACGCAAATAGATCCACCTCCGGAACGCCCTTCTGTTTGCAAATTGTCTTGAAAACTTCCGGATCCAGAGACCAATCCGATTCCCTTATCTGTAATCGGCTCAAAAAATCTGCCACCTGATTCAGGGTTCCTTTCAAGTGAACTGCCGTTAGGGACTTCAAATTGATTTCTGCCCATGACAGAATCTCCGCTGCTATGGCCATCAGCTTCGAGGATCTTGTTCCTCCCTGATGGTTTATGTAGGCCACTGACGTAGCGTTGTCTGTTCTGATCTGCACATGCTTCCCACGCAGGTGTGATTCCAGGGCCCATAAAGCTTCCTTTATTGCAACCAATTCCCTTAGATTGGATGATGACTGACTCAGAGCCCTTGACCACTTCCCTTGAGCCGTCCCTGACTTGAAATGTGCCCCCCAGCCCCAGGCTGAAGCATCCGTAGTCACAATTATCTCTTTGGGGTCCCCCCAAGGTAATCCTTTCAAGAACCGACTTTCTTCTAACCACCAATTCAGAGAATCCTTTACTTCCTGCGAAATTGATAGCTGTAGATCCAATCCCTGCTGGGTTCCGTCCCAGTTTCTCAGAATATGTCCCTGGAGGAATCTGGAGTGAAGTTGACCCCATGTTACCGCCGGGAAGGATGACGTCAGGAACCCAAGCACTCTCATTGCTTGTCTTATAGAGGGGATTGTTCCCGAGCAGATAAATCGAACTGCCTCCTGGAGAGCCACAACTTTTTGATGAGGAAGAATAAGGACCTGACAGACCGAACTGATCTCGAACCCCAAGTATGTCATAACCTGCGAGGGAACCAGAGAAAATTTGTTGAAATTCACAATCCAACCCAGGTGAGTTAACAGATTCATGGTGAAATGCAGATTCTCCCATAGTTTGTCCTTTGACCGGGCAAAGAGCAGAAGAGTCGTCCAAATAAGCGACCACTCCTATCCCTCTGCGTCTCAGATATGCCAAGGGTTCTGTCAGAACCTTGGTAAAAATTCTCGGAGCTGATGCTAGACCGAAGGGTAGGCAGACAAATTGGAAATGCAAAATCCGGTTTCCGTCTCTTATTGCAAATCTCATAAAAGACTGAGCCAGGGGGCTCATTGGAACTTGCCAATAAGCGTCCTTTAAATCTATTGATGCCATGAAGGCACCTCTGAGAAGCATATTCTTTACAGAAAAAATTGTTTCCATCCTGAAATGTCTGTACTGGACAAAAAGGTTGAGACTCTAAGTTCAGGATAAACCTGAACCCTCCCGAGCTCTTTCTTTTTAGAAAAATGCTGGAGTAAAACCCTCTCCCCTGCAGAGGCAAAGGCACTGGAACAATGACTCCCCTTGACTTCATGTCCGTCAGACTCCAAAAAATTGCTTCTCTTTCTTCCCTGCCCCTGGGCAGAGAAGAAATCAAAAATCTTGAAGGAGGGGTTTGAGAAAAATCTATGTGGAAGCCCTCCGTAATACCATTATTTACCAATTACAATGAAAGGGCAATCCAACAGGCCTAGCCAGGCAGTGCAAAACCTCCTTAGCCTGCCGCCAATAACAATATTGGTGTCATTGCTTCTTGGGTCTTGCCTGATAGGTTCCAAACAGGGTTGAACCTTTAAAGTTGCCCTTTTTTGAAGTACTGGAAGAGGAAGAGACCCCTCTAGCTCTTTTAGGAGCACCCTTGTTAAGAAAGGGACGCCTAAAGGAACTTCTGGGAAAAAACATTCTATTAGCTGAAGCCCTAGGACGAGGCGGAAAACATTTATTTCTGCCTGCCGTCATATCCAAGACTTTACCTAAGTCTGAGCCAAACAGAAACTCCCCCCTAAAGGGCATAGCACAAAGTCTCACCTTTGAACCAATATCGCCAGACCAGGTCTTTAACCAAAGAATCCTACGCACGGAATTGGTTACAGCCAGATTTTGAGCTGAAAATCTAATAGATTCAGCCATGGCATCCGTAACAAATGCACGTAGCTGAAAAGAGAATAGGTAAAGCCTTCAAAATTTTATCCAGACTAGTCCTCTCTAAAAGACAGTCCTTAAGTTGTTGTAGCCAAAACCCCAAATTCCTGATAACGCAATTGGAAGCCAAATTTGTCCTTAACAAATTTGACTCTACCTGCCAAGCCTTCTTCAGCAGTGAATCCATCTTCTTATCTAGGGGATCATTAAGAACCCCAAAATCCTCAAAGGCTAATCCTGCTCCTTTAGAAACCTTGGCAAAAGGGGCATCTAATTTGGGACATTTTTCCCAAAGTTGTGAATCTTCTTCCAAAAACGGGTACCTACGTTTAAGGCCCCTAGATGTAAATACCTTCCTAGAAGGCTCCTTCCACTGTTCCATTATCATATCCTTAAGATAGTCATGAAAAAGGAAAAGAACAGGAAGAATCCGGAGCCAAATCAGGATAGAAACTATCCTGCTTTGATTTCAGGCCCGCAGCCTTTTCTTCTATACCCATAGAAAGCTAAATCATGTGCAAGAGAAAAGGAAGATCCCCGGGAGGAAACAAATACCTGTTCTTGGCCAGAGAGGAACTCGAGGCCTGATCGTCCTCCTCTCCCAGGGAAGAAATCTCACCTTCCTCTGATTCATCGTCAGGAACAAAAGTTTCCCGAGAGACAAAGAAAGGGGGATTCCCCATCTGACCAGAAAACAGGGATGCATCAAGGTGACCTGCCGCTGGATGTGAAAAACCCTTTTGGTTACTAGCGGTTTCTGGGGCACTCTGTGTCATAGGAGAGGAAGAGATCTGGTCTTTAAGTTCCCTCATCAAATCTTCATTATGTTCCTTATTAACCACTTTATCCGTGCATATCTGACAAAGAGGTTTAACATCACATAACGGGCATCTTCTACTCTTTTTACTGGATTTTGATCCAGAAGAAGAGGATTTAGATACACTTTTGGAAGCTTTGTCCGGGGTTTTAGACGGGGCAGAGCAGGGCCTCCTCCTCCCAGAATCGTCAGCCGGCGTCATGCTGGAAGAATCCATGTCCACATAAGTAATTTCAGTGGAAGAATCCTCTTTCAATGGGATCCAACAAATCATCCTGCGTCTGTTCTGCCATACTTCTGCACCCAGTGATTAGCTTCCTGAGTCCGCCTAAATAGGGTAGGGACCCAATTCCATATTAAAGTATTAACCCTTCATAGTAAAAATAGAAGGGGAGGCCATAATACATTCAAACACCAAAACACTGTGCTATCACTTTAAGAAAAAACACGTGTTGTGGGAAAAGCAGGAAATTCCCCAGGGTGCCGGGATGTGACGTCAGCAGCCCTGGGAGGAAGAAGCGTGGGACCTAATTTCCGGGAACATCATATAAAAAAACATAGCCAGTGCGCAAGAAAAAAGGTATGAGCAGTACATCACCCTTCAAGCCGGCTTGCCTCCCGCCGCAGGGAACACCCGCTGAAGACCGCCGCCCGGCGCTGAATCCTGGAGGCCCCATGCGGAGAACCAATCCCGCCCACCTGCAGCAAGGTAAGCCGAATGCGGAAGTATCGGCAGGCGGGGAAGAGAGCGAGAGAATGCGTCATTCTCCTCTCTTCCCCGCCTCTTAAAGGTACCAGCACAAAAAATGTCAAACTGTCAAAAAAGTTAGTTAAAAGGTACAGGACAACCAGTGCAACCAAACATAGGGGGATTCTTCCTAATGTTCCCAAAAAAATTAGATCCCAACTTAATAAAGGTATAGGGTCCGGTAACCCCAGCTTCCCTCTAAAAATCATCCTCAGAAAGAGGGAATCCCTTACTTACCCTCCTTTGAGAAATCAAAGAATGGGATTTCGCCAATAATCCCATAGGGTATCCCGGGCCCCAGGCAGAAAGAATGCCTTCGGGACAGAGAAATGGACCCCCCGCTTACAGGCCCATAGTACCGGAAAATACTTACCTGAACCAATCGATCCAGGAGCTAGTGGTCCTACCTTGAGGAGGAACACGGAAACAACTGGGGAAGAGAGGGAGGAGTCAAGACTTTATTTTGGCTGGTGGTAATGCGTTCCCCTCGATGGGAGGAGCCCGGAGGTCTCAGGCGTATGCTGCCCAAAGGATGTTTTGAGAAACATCTGTTATAAAGGAAACATGATTCCATAACATAAGCAGCAATACAAATACAATACAGGCAGCAAATGGTTACCATGGGAAATTATAGGTCATAGGACGAATGCAGGTAGGTCCACCTTCTTTTACGCGGCCTCCCATGCCGCTTCTCTCGGGTGAGGGGGACTCAGGTACTCACCCTGCTGCTATTTATGTCCCTAGCTTCCCCACTGTGTAAAACCCCACAGGTTACCCAAAATCCCAGCTTCTTTCCTGGTCCAATGGCGCATGTGCGAGCGCATCCCCGCTATCGCTTCAGCAGGGTGTGTGCCTGCGCCAGGCATTTGCAAGCGGCCGGCGCAGGCACGTGCCCTGTTAAAGATCAGGTGACTTGAGGGGCTTCACACAGGGGGCATCCCTGATACGGGTGTCTGGGGGCCAAAGACCAAAACCCAGGATAGTCAAAATCCTGGGTTTTTGTCCACTTTAAGCAGGGAACCTGAGGGGGGGGGGGGGGGTGCAACTCTTCTTTCTCTCACAGCAGACATGAGGAAGGAGCTACCACACAGGCAGTATAGCCGAACCCCTGCGGGGGCTGGGCAGGAGACAAAGGCCCTGTTTGAATTAGCTTGAACAGAGATTGCCACCTTTTTGGATCAAGAGACTCTGCTTACAATCTGGACATTGTAACTTTCCATCAAATTCACACCGTTCATACTTTTTATGTAACACAATTGGCTCCATTTTAATATACTTGTCCATTTTTGGTTTTGGCCCAAAACTTGATTTGTGAATTCCAATAGCTGAGATTATATATGGATGCCTCGATATTCTTGGTAAAGTACAAAAACAAGGAATCAACTTTCTACAGTACTCACCCGCTGCGTCTTGCTTCCTCCATCTCCTAACAGGCTGCATCCTCTCTGCAGGTCCCCAGCTCCCTCATGGTCTTCAGATGCTAGAGTGGCGGCTTAAGCTGCCACCCCCTGGGCAGCTAATGCGAAGGGGGCCAAAGCAGAGACAACACCACCTGGCGGGGTACAGAGGATGCAAGATGAAAAGCGGAGGTGTTGTTAAATGTATTCAATCGGGATGCCCCGCTGTGTGAAACCCCCCCAGGAGGCCCGCAAACCTTACCCGAATCCCGATCCAACGGCGCATGCGCAGAGCACGCTGGTGGTCGCATCTCGTGCTTCTCTCTAGCAGGGTGCGTTCCCCCACTTTGACGTGCATGGCTCAGCGGCTCCGAGCGTGCTGATTGGATGAGCGCCCGCGCATGCGCCGTGGGGGCGGGTGAGGTGAGTTGATCTGGGCGTTCTGGGGTGGATTCCCGGGGAAGTGGACCAAAACCCAGGATAGTCAAAATCCTGGGTTTTGGTTCACTTTAAAGTAACTTATAGTTTTCAGTTTATCCAAACCTAAAGCGGAGCAAGTAAAATATGACTTAAACCAGACCTACACAACAAACAGTGCTCAAATGCATCCTTCCCCGAGGCAATAGAGATTGCTGCCCATACAAATTAATTTACCTTTCTCTAACCCCTGATGTAGTAGATATCTGAAACAAAACGCGGCCCATGCATTTGCAGGCCACCTGCAAACAGGAATTGCTGCTGGGCTTCCTGTTACTGTGCATTGTCAGTTATGTCAGTTGAATCCAGGCAGCAGCATGGCTGAGATGCTGGGTGACGAAACTCCAAAATGGTCGCTACTTTTCTTCTTCAACTGTGCCAAGCTGTTCCAGTTTAAGAAAAAGTGGACATCCTGGAATCTAAAAGAGCCAGCTTTTCCCTGCTAAGTGAAACCCCCCAGTTTGCCCATGAAAACCCACCTTTCCACACTCCAATGGCGCAGCCAGGTAGCGCTCATTGATTTTGATAGGCTGGGACTGGAGTGCACGCTCCCCATTCAAGTCAAAGAGAGCTGCCGAAAGATGTAGTTACAGCAGGCAACACTTTGTTGGGTGAAATGCTGCGCATGCGCAAACGGCGAGTGGAAAGGTGAGTTTTTATGGGTGAAAGGGGGGGGGGGGGGCAGGGTACACACAGTGCGGCATCCTGGTTCAGGATGCCCCAGGGGCATGGCACAAAACCTTGGAAAGTCAAATCAAGAGACGCCCATTACAGATGATTGCTAATATGTGTCTAACCTAAACAGCTATCTATGAAGTCTCTCCTAACCCAACGTATCTATACATGTTTTTATGGTAAGTTTAACCAGACACGTTCTGATGAGTTTTTTTGGGCAGATATCTCACCTGCTCTCTAACCTGCTGTACAGTACAGAGTTGTCAGTTCTCAGCACAAACACTATATGAAACCATCTCTCAGGAAAAAAGTCACAACCGTGATAGTCTACAATGACACCGCCAGCACTCATTCTATCCTCCAGCTCATCCACCACCTGTAAAGAGAACAGAATAGAAAAAATACATTGAATGAGATGATTCATTTCACTGTGAGGCAAAGGTCAGTTATCAGCATAGTAGGGGCAGGAGAGAAGAGGGGGGCAGAGTAAGGGTCTAGTAACATCAACAATGTTAAGAAACATGGCGAGTTTGCTCTGTCAGCAGCAGTCTACAGATGTTAAAGTGGACCAACACCCTCCCAAGATCTGCCCGGGAATCTATAAGATTCCCGGACCGAACAGCCCCCTGACTGCGGGGCACCCCGATCGGGGGTGCCCTGCTGTGTGAAACCCCCCCCCCCAGATCCCCCAAATCCCTACCTTATCCTTGATCCAGTGGCGCCCGCCGCTGCCTCCCTCTAGCAGGGCGCGCACCCTGTAAGAGTGACGCGTGGGAGGTGGCGGCAGGCGCGCTCTCTTGTCCATCGGCGGGGATTGGCAGCGGCGGTCACGTGGGAGCGAGGAGAGGTGAGTTTTTCGGGGTTTCTGGGGGGTTTCAGACAGCGGGGCACCCCAGATCGGAAAACACCCTTGGGTTTTGCTCCTCTATGTCCGGAAATCCAAACTGGGATGCACCACTCTGTGAATCCCCCACAAAACTCGCAATGGTTTGTCTTGCTATCCCTGGGCATGTGCAGCATGTACGCTGGAGGTTCAAGTTAATGCGTTACAAAACCTATGGCCCTTGAGTCCAAGATTCCAGGGCCAGGTAACAGCTCACTTGCGCTTGGAAAATCCTGATTTCAGATTCCTTGAGGTATGAAACCCTGTTTCACCTTATACTCACCTCAATTTCAACGATCCCATGGTACATGTATGGGCCCCTGCCAGCATCCTCAGCACACCTCCTTCCACTTCAGTGCACTGTAGATTTAGCCAATGTGGTATTCATGCTGAATTTGATCCCCGAGCAACTCCTGGATTAGCTAGGGGTAGGGGCTACTAATCTGATATCCATTATATGAAGCTGAAGTAATCAGGATTTACAACTGTTCACCTTCTATTGCTCTCAATAGCATGGTACATGGTAACATGGTACAGTGCATTTTTGTCCAATACTTGAGTATTTGAAGAAAAAAAAATAACTTACTCTGTCTTCATCAAGGATAGGGCAGTCATACTCTTCATCATATCCTTCATATAAATTGCCTACAATGACAAGGAAATATCAGAGCTTGTCTGTATTAAAAATAAATAGCCTATACTCGCCTTACACCCAAACTATGCTAGGAGCTAAAAACAGCCAGAAGTCCCCCATTCCATGGCACAAGGTCCACACCTGCAATGCTGAGATAAAAGCACTCAGCATGACTGGCCTTGGCACCATCAGCCCCCAATGAGAAACTGTAGAAGGTAGCACAGGACACTTTAATGCATTCAGAGTCTGCCTGGTTATTTTCTATTTCAAAGTGATGGAGGTCAAAATAGTCCCATAAAACGCCCCTGATTTTATTTTTAATTAGGTATGTGCATAAAATGTAGCAAAATACTCACCAGAGGTTCCAGTCAGCAGCCCTGGTGGTCAAAGTCCCCCTGGCCACTCTTCTCCTGTGATGCTTCCTTCTTTTTGGCATTCCCTTAAAGTGATTCAGCACACAAACAAAAAGAACTTTTTTTTTTGTTTTGTTGCCCACAGCTGATCGGTGCTAGTCTGGTGATCAGCAACTCACCTGGTTGTTAGATCCCAGTCTGTGCCACTTTACCGTGCTGCCCCGATGAGACATAATTGGTGGTATGTTGTGTTTGCAACCCACCATAAGTCACAGGAGTGCTGCCAAGCTCTCTCCATTCGTTGCAATTGAGGGGGCCAGCTGAGCCCTAACATGCCCCTCCATTGTGGTGAATGGGGGTAGGTGGCATGGAAGCACCAGTGACTGATATTCTAGCCGGAAGCGGCACAGACTGGGATCCAGCAATAAGGATAGTTGCTGATCGCCAGACATACAAAAGGTAAGAGAGGTGAAGGTCCGGGCTGGGGGCTGGCGCGGTGGTGGATAGTTAGAAATCAGCGCACTGAGGGGGGGCTATAGATTCCACAGGCAGAACTAATAAATGCTTCTTGCCCCCCCCCCCCCCCCCCACCCCCCCCACTGAAAGAATTCGACTGGGCACTGAGGAAGAACACATAACCTACAGCTCTGGCCCACGGTATACCATGCATTCTGCGCAGGCCGTGTACAGGGGTGGACTAGGGACCAAAATGTTACTAGCAGTAAGGTCTGGTAACAAGAATGGATAAATAGGGCTCGGGGGAGAGGGATGAATGGGAGAGAAGCTGTAAGGAAGAGGGATAGATAGACAGAATAGGAAGGGCAGGGAGGGATGGAGAGAGAGCTGGGGGAAGTGATGGATGGGCAGAACTAGAAGGACAGGAATGGACGTGGCAAAGCTGGGTGACAGGAATGGATGGGATGGATGCGGCAGATCTGGGGGGACAGGGATAAAGGGGGCCGACCTGTGGAGGCGGGATTGGATGGAGTAAAGTTTGTGTGTACCTTGCAATGCAACTTCCCACCCGTGCATTACCTATTACAATGCTAGGTGTCAGGGAGCATGAAACTGGCAGGGAGACTAAGCACTACATCACCAATCAAGTAAAGGGGACAGTGCTGAGCACGGCAACACAGAAGCAACTGAGTGCAGGGCTGTCAGAGCAGGGGCCCGGAAATCTGGTGCTGAGGTCCGCATTCGACCCTGGTCCGCCGTACGGCTGCACTAGGGGATATAGCCAAATCAGCTCATGATGGTTTTGGTAAGCCAAGATCAGCCTTTCCACTTATGATTGCATGGCGGGATTTGTGCTCGCTATCGGCCACTGCACCTACACTTTGCAAGCTTCCACTCAACACGGGTGTGAAGGTGGCCTTTTTTCCCCCCTTTTTGTGTTGTATTTTAGCATTGTTGGAACAATGTTCAACAAGCTCCCGCACACGCCTGCCATTCAAAGGAGCTAAAGAGGAGGAAGCTTTGGAACCACATTGGATGTACATGCTCAATTACATGCTTGAGGGTGGTGGTAAGCGATTTATTATACCTGGATACAGGATCACGTTAATGCACACTGTCAGAATCATCAGTCTCAAAGCCCACACAACTGGGGAGGGATTGTAGCCATTTAGTGAATCACCTGCTACATAGGCTTTGGCCAAAGTAGTCACACAAGAACCACAGGAAATCTGAAGAGCAGCAGCGTTAGCTTATTTAAAGTGGACCAATCACCCCCTGCAGCTGGCCTGTAATCTAAAAGAGTGCGCACTCCACAGAGGACGCACCTATGCCGGCAGGAAGTTCAAATCTGCGGCTTTATGCCATGCATTACTATGTGTCGCATAAAGCGCTTATTGGACAAGCACATGCAACGTGGGAACAGCGGAAAGGTGAGTGTAAGTCGGCAAACTGGGGGGCAGGGACCAATCACGGAGATAGTCAAAATCCTGAATGTTTACAAAAGGCCAGCACACCATATAAAGCAAGTAAACTTGTATTAAGTAAGCATACAAGGTAATGAAGCCATATATCAATCCATGGCATATAATCCAACTGTGGGGAAAATTGATGGGATATCCAGACAGCAAACAAAGTCTCTAAAGCCGACGTTTCGGGGGTAGCAAACCCCCTTCCTCAGGGCAGACAATCAAACCGTCTGCAAAGGACAAGGCATTTAAATAGTAACCATGTGCTGTAGTTCCCGCCTGACGTCATAATGACGTCAGCGGGTAAACAGAACAAATGTGGAAAACATGTGCAAGGATAAGAATGAGTGTGGACCATGTATGCCACTACTATAAACAATATAATAAACAAGCACAAAAACCAACTCACCTGACGCCGCCGGGGCCCGCAGCTCGGGGCCCCATCACCGCCGGACACCGATCGCAAATACGCGATCGGCGGCTTCCCCGCCTGCCCAGGGGAAAGGAGGCATGACGCCGGGCCTGAAATCTGCCTGGTAACAAGTGACGTGGTAGCCGGCGCAACCCGATAGGGCCGCGCCAGGCTCCACTGTCACAACTCGCAGGAGCAGACGTCGTAGGAGCCGAGCGTCCGCTGTCATGGAAACCACTCCTAGTCAAAATCCTGGTGATTGGTTCATTTTAATGATTATATGATGTAGATTAGGTGTAGGTATGAGCAAAAAGACAAATGGCCAATAAAATCCATTTAGGTGTTTCTACAAATATCCAATAAAATCAAACTAAAAAAGACAGGGCATGCATCCTTTTTCTGGGCTATTGTCTGGTCAGCATACAAGCAGTTAAAGTGGAATGAAAGAGTGGGATCGGCCCGGGAATCTATAAGATTCCGGGGGCGATCCATTCCCTCCCCCCCGGGCATTTAAAACCTTACTTCCCAGTCCGATGACGCATGCGCGGACCGCAGCCCCGCTATCCCTCTTGCAGGGTGCGTGCCTGCACCGGCCATTTGTGAATGGGCGGTGCGGGAACGCTCCCTGTTAGAGGGAAGCATGTAATGCGGCTGCCAGCGCACTCTGAGCCGCTGTGCTAAAACGTCGGTTTAGACGTATATATAGCTCAACGGCTCCGAGCGTGCTGATTGGACGAGTGGCCGCACATGTGGCGTAGGACCGGGGTGAGGTGAGTTGATGTGGGAGATCTGGGGGGTTTCACATCCTGGGTTATCTCAGTAAAAGTACCAACTAAAAGCTGGTTCTGTGGTTTAAAAAAAAAAAAAAAGAACTATATGAACATGGAAATGTATAGCCCTGTTTATGCAGCAAACAGTAGCAAACATAAACCATGTCATGTTGCGAAATGGGAGGGGGGCGGCATAAAAAACAATTAAAAATATACCCCCTAACAACACAACATCCACTGCTCCAGAAAGCAGGCCATTTGGTAGTGTCACAATGATCCCTGGTGACGTTGAATGCTGAAGGATGTACAGGATTACTCACCTTCTTTTGCCAAGTCCCCAACATTGATGTAGGTCAGGCCACTTCTCTCTGCCAGCTCCTTACCAAGAGTCGTCTTCCCAACACCGGGCGTCCCTGCAAATCAATCAACACAAATTACCAGTTTGTTGGATGTGAGTGGTAAGGGTCAGTAACAGGGCTGGCTCAAGTTTATTTGGGCCCCTTTGTGGTGTGTCATGTCACCATTCCTCCACTGCTACCAATTTGCCCCCCAGTTCTTGCCACCCTGCCCACTGCCACTAATCTTCTGGTCCTTGTCACCCTCCAGCATTTACTGTTTTTCCGCACTGCTACTGATCCAACACCAATGCTTACAATTGTCCTTGCCCCCCTCTTCACCACCACCCTTCTGTGAAGGGGTATGAGGAGTGGCATTCAGTAGGCTGTGAGGGGGTATGAGGGGTGGCATTCAGTAGGCTGAAAGGGGTATAAGGGGTGGCAGTAAGTAGGATGTGAGGGGGTATGAGGAGTGGCATTCAGTAGGCTGGGAGGGGGTATGAGGGGTGGCATTCAGTAGGCTGAGAGGGGTATAAGGGGTGGCAGTCAGGATGTGAGGGGGTATGAGGGATGTCAGTCAGTAGGCTGTGAGGGGGTATGAGGGATGGCAGTCAGTAGGCTGTGAGGGGGTATAAGGGGTGGCAGTCAGTAGGCTGTGAGGGGGTATAAGGGGTGGCAGTCAGTAGGCTGAGAGGGGTATAAGGGGTGGCAGTCAGTAGGCTGTGAGGGGGTATAAGGGGTGGCAGTCAGTAGGCTGTGAGGGGGTATAAGGGGTGACAGTCAGTAGGCTGTGAGGGGGTATGAGGGGTGACAGTCAGTAGGCTGTGAGGGGGTATGAGGGGTGACATTCAGTAGGCTGTGAGGGGGGTATAAGGGGTGGCAGTCAGTAGGCTGTGAGGGGGTATAAGGGGTGGCAGTCAGTAGGATGTGAGAGGGGGTATAAGGGGTGGCAGTCAGTAGGATGTGAGAGGGGGTATGAGGGGTGGCAGTCAGTAGGATGTGAGAGGGGGTATAAGGGGTGGCAGTCAGTAGGCTGTGAGGGGGTATAAGGGGTGGCAGTCAGTAGGCTGAGAGGGGTATAAGGGGTGGCAGTCAGTAGGCTGAGAGGGGTATAAGGGGTGGCAGTCAGTAGGATGTGAGGGGGTATAAGGGGTGGCAGTCAGTAGGCTGAGAGGGGTATAAGGGGTGGCAGTCAGTAGGATGTGAGGGGGTATAAGGGGTGGCAGTCAGTAGGCTGTGAGAGGGTATAAGGGGTGACAGTCAGTAGGCTGTGAGAGGGTATAAGGGGTGGCAGTCAGTAGGCTGTGAGAGGGTATAAGGGGTGGCAGTCAGTAGGCTGTGAGGGGGTATAAGGGGTGGCAGTCAGTAGGCTGTGAGGGGGTATAAGGGGTGGCAGTCAGTAGGCTGTGAGGGGGTATAAGGGGTGGCAGTCAGTAGGCTGTGAGGGGGTATGAGGGGTGACAGTCAGTAGGCTGTGAGGGGGTATAAGGGGTGACAGTCAGTAGGATGTGAGGGGGTATAAGGGGTGGCAGTCAGTAGAATGTGAGAGGGGGTATGAGGGATGGCAGTCAGTAGGCTGTGAGGGGGTATAAGGGGTGGCAGTCAGTAGGCTGTGAGGGGGTATAAGGGGTGGCAGTCAGTAGGATGTGAGAGGGGGTATGAGGGGTGGCAGTCAGTAGGATGTGAGAGGGGGTATGAGGGGTGGCAGTCAGTAGGATGTGAGAGGGGGTATGAGGGGTGGCAGTCAGTAGGCTGTGAGGGGGTATAAGGGGTGGCAGTCAGTAGGCTGTGAGGGGGTATAAGGGGTGGCAGTCAGTAGGCTGTGAGGGGGTATAAGGGGTGGCAGTCAGTAGGCTGTGAGAGGGTATAAGGGGTGACAGTCAGTAGGATGTGAGAGGGGGTATGAGGGGTGGCAGTCAGTAGGATGTGAGAGGGGGTATGAGGGGTGGCACTCAGTAGGATGTGAGAGGGGGTATAAGGGGTGGCAGTCAGTAGGCTGAGAGGGGTATAGGGGTGGCAGTCAGTAGGCTGTGAGGGGGTATAAGGGGTGGCAGTCAGTAGGCTGTGAGGGGGTATGAGGGGAGGCACTCAGTAGGATGTGAGAGGGGGTATGAGGGGTGGCACTCAGTAGGATGTGAGAGGGGGTATGAGGGGTGGCACTCAGTAGGATGTGAGAGGGGGTATGAGGAGTGGCAGTCAGTAGGCTGAGAGGGGTATAGGGGTGGCAGTCAGTAGGCTGTGAGGGGGTATAAGGGGTGGCAGTCAGTAGGCTGTGAGGGGGTATAAGGGGTGGCAGTCAGTAGGCTGTGAGGGGGTATAAGGGGTGGCAGTCAGTAGGCTGTGAGGGGGTATGAGGGGTGGCAGTCAGTAGGCTGTGAGGGGGTATGAGGGGTGGCAGTCAGTAGGCTGTGAGGGGGTATAAGGGGTGGCAGTCAGTAGGCTGTGAGGGGGTATAAGGGGTGGCAGTCAGTAGGCTGTGAGGGGGTATAAGGGGTGGCAGTCAGTAGGCTGTGAGGGGGTATGAGGGGTGGCAGTCAGTAGGCTGTGAGGGGGTATAAGGGGTGGCAGTCAGTAGGCTGTGAGGGGGTATAAGGGGTGGCAGTCAGTAGGATATTGATGTGGCAGTTACATGTAGCATGTGGGTCTGGTGTGACAATAACCAGACAGGAAGGCCTGGTAGCATATGGGGGGGGGGTTACCTGTGAGCAGGATGTTGGGGCTCTTCATGGCGTCTCGGGTCACACACGTGCTGTAATATCGGGTCACGCTTGCTCCCACAGCTTCAATCACGAGGAGGGGGCGGCCAGCATGACGTCACATGCAACCAGTAATTGTAGCGTACTTCAGGCAACTCTACACCAACGATTAGTGTTTGAAACTGTAAATGTCTTCTGTACTGAATGTTATGGGCAGAGTTTGAATAGTTTTAATGATATATTCTAATATTTCTGAAACCTGGTCTTTCCCAAAACAAACATGGCGGCATGCTCAGACTCATGGGCACACAGTTGCGATTTTCAATTTGCCGGCTGCGTCATGCGGGCGTCGGTGACGTAGTACTCGGGCGACTTGTGGCTGAAGAAGTAAACTGTCTAGCGAAGTGACAATTCGGTGTCGGCTGGCGGAGGGTGAGTGGCGCGACTGGCACATTGGTGGCCGTTTCCTGGGCGATGATCCGTTATGCTTCAGGCTGTGCCCGGGGGCTTCATGTGTGGGGTGCCATTATTTAATAACTTCCTTTATTAATATTCCCGAGGAACTGAATCACTTTGCCCCAAGACTCCTTTTCTGCTGCTTCGTGACAAGTTTACATTCCCAGGCCATGTCTAAAGGATTAAAAGGACCAGAACCCACCAGTGATGCAAAACCAAATGATCCAATCTCCCCACTGATTGTTCTTTTCCTGGAAGTTATCTTCTCTTACAATGACATGTTAGAAAGCAGCTTTCTGTTTTATTCCTTGTCTCTTACATCATCAGATTGCAGCTGCTTAAAGCAGACCTTCACTCTAAATAAGAGCCTAAGAGTACATACAGATTGCTCACATTAAAAATCATCATACCTGCATCTACTGCATGTTATGAGCCTTTAAACATCCAAGACGGTGGCTTATGGAACATCAGGCAGCCTGCAGACAGGAAGTGTCTTCTGACTGTGCTGCTCTGCATTCTGGGATTGCTGTCCTTTTCCTGACCCCAGCTCTGCTCTGTCTGAGCAAAGCACAGCTATAACCCCATCCCTCTGTACTTTATCACACTCTCCTCTCCTCAGTAAATGTGATGCTACTGAGTCAAGATGGCAGCGCCCGTATCCTAAAGTCCTGAACAGAGTTGTAAGGGACTAAAAACGTAAAATATATTAACTTTAGATGCCTGGGGAATTCGTTTTTTATGGGTTTGGGCGTTTTAATTAATCATGGTGAAGGTCTGGTTTAAGGATCCAGCCAGGGCTTCACGGAAATTGCTGGGATAGCATATAAGACGAGGTTGTAAAACTAGTAGCACCCCAAGATTCTGGTCCCCCTCCCTATGGGGCAACCTAATTTTGGATTAATTTCATGTGAATATTACTTTTCTGGTGATCTCATGGTACATGCGTGGGGCCACAGCAGCATCTCTCTGATTGCTTAAAGTAGACCAAAACCAAGGATAGTCAAAAGTTTTGATCCGCCCACGGCGTGTCCAAGAGCAGCGGCTCTGACGACTGCATCCTCTGCCTCCCTCTAACAGGGAGCGTGCCCGTGCCGGTCATTCCCAAATGCCTGGCGCAGGCCCCGATCAGGGTGCCCCTGGGGAAAGGACCAAAGCCCAGGAATTTTACTTCCCTGGGTTTTGGTCCTTGCCCCCGTTGAACCTGATTTGGGATGCCACGTTGTGTAAAAACCCCCCAGGGCACCCAGTAAACTCACCTTTCCCCAGTCCTACAGAGCATACACAGGCGCGCTCAGCAAGGACCGGCTAAGGACCGAGTCCTGCAGAGGAGAGCCGAGCACGCCGGCGGCCACATCCCGGCTGGCATCTTACAGGGTGCACAAATGACTGGGGGGAGGGAATCGGGTAGCCCTGATTGATGGTTCTATGCCGCTCATTAAAGAGGAACATCAGAGGCAGTTGGGGATTTAATAAAAACTCCCCAGACTTGGCTTACCTGCCCTTCCCTCCCTCTCCTCTGGTTTTTAATTTGGGACTTTTTAACTTACCTTCTGGCAGAATTGAGCTCTGGCATGCACCTGATCCCTTGGTGTCTTCTGCAGGGCAGCGCCATTTTAGAAGCCTTTAGCCTCCCAGCAGACACCGCACCACACTTCTAATCCTGCGCTTGCGCAGTGTCATTGCATAGGCTGCAATGAAATTAGGGAGTTAAAGACATGAGATTAGAAGAGCTGCATCTGGAGCGATAGTTGTGATGAGTACGGCAAGAGCAGCTGCATTCAATCAATGGACGGCTAAACCGGGAGGGGGGAGAATACGGAGCCGAAAGTCAGCAAGATATCCACGTTTTAGATAAAGCGGACATCCAAAAGTTATTGCAGGGGGTGGATGTGATGCTGAGCATTGAAAGCGAGTCTGTAGTTCCTCTATAATATGCACCCTGTAGAATGCTAATGGCAGGAGAGCCCGCACATGTGCTGTGGGGGTCGCAGGAGAGGTAAGCATACCCAGCATTCCAGGGGGATTCACACAACGGGGCATCCCATATCAGCAGCCAGGCATTGCATTAGTCATAGCTCAGCTGCAGTCTGATTGTGACGGTACCTGAGAAGTGTAATTCATTCATTGCAGCGTCTGCGTATGATCAGTCGGCAGTAGGGAACAAGTTCTATAGGTTTGATAAGGAAATGCAGTTAATGAAAGCCTCTTGAACTGCCCCTGGAGTCTAAGAGACTCCACAACCAGGTCCCTAACCCTGGGGGATGCCCAGTTGTGTGAAATCCTCCCCAGATCACATTATTTTCCGCAAACGTAAAAAAATTAAAAGCCCGCCCCTTCCTGCCAGGCCTCAGTGTTTTGTGTTTCCTCTCCCAGGAAACAGGCTGGATGACCTTGTCCCGATGTTTTGTTTTTATTATGGGGAGAACGCTGGGCCCGGACTCCCTCCCCTCCCCTTTCCATGACAGGACTATGGTGGTGCCACTCCCCCCCCCTCCTCCCTAGAGCTAGTCCGGATGGCAGTCTCCAGGGTAAGACCCATTTGTTGGGCTAGGCTACCCCTTCTTACCCCTGATGGGCTATGTGGGAATGTGGGAAGGTGTGGGGGCTGCTTGTTAGCCACCAGGGACATGGTGGAAGGTTAGTATTCCCGGGAGAGATGGAGCCTAGGCACGGTCTGGAGTGGAGTGGGCGCGCAAGAGGATTCCTGGACCCGCCTGGTCCTAATGCTGCCACATGTGCATAGTTACATGACCCAGCAATGAGCTTCCGGTTTAAGGCATGGTTTGCACAGGAAGAGCAGCGAAAATTCTGGGCCCTCCAGAGGTGACCAGGTCTGGTTGTAGGCCTTCCAGAATTTTCATTTACATCCTTCCTTGAGGGAGAAAGCCTGGCTATTCATCCCTGGGTGGCAGCGGTGAATCAAGGGTGGCGGCAGTGCAGCAGGTGCAGTAAGAAGGCGCTGGCTGCCTTATTTGCAGCTTATTGGGCTGCGGCTGTGCGTTCTCCTTGTCAGGATGGGTGGAGAGGATACTGCACAGCCAGAAGTGGTAAGCCTCCTTATAAATTATATATTTTTTGGTTGGTTTCCTATGTAATTTTACCCTGGGTACCTTCTAATATATTGTAATGGTTTTTTACAGGAGCCGGGCCCTACCGCTGTAGCAGGTGCATCTTCTCTGTCTGACCCGCCATATCTAGTCTCACGAGATCCTGTCCCTGACAGGCTAGCTTCCTCAGGTGACGAGGAAATCTTTGTGTTTTCGAATGAGTCGGTTCATTCGACTAGCACAGGAAAAGGTCCGGAACCATCTTCCTCCTCGGCTTCCTCTCATAGTACTAGGTTTAACTTTGCTATTGAGGACCCTCCGCTTTTGATTCAGGATTCCTTATATCAAGGATTGTTGGAAAGTAAAGATCCTTGTTTTCCTCCACGATGACTTAGCCAAGTAGCGCCTCCAGCCTAAATAGGAAACACAAACTGGACATGGTTAAATACCCCGCCCCTTCCTCCTGGACCTCCTGTGTTTTTGTGTTTCCTCCCAGGAAACAAGCTCGAATCTACGTCCCTATTTTTCCCCAGGGAATATGTCTGGTCAGGACTCCCTCCCCTCTCTCTAGCATGCTCAGGTGGTGCTCCGTGTGACCTACTGCTGCCAGAGTCAGGGGGGTTCCCCTCTTTTTATCCACCCCCCCTGGGAATTCCGTCCCCTGGGGCTAGTCCAGGTGGCAATCTCCAGGACAGGATCCAGCATGCAGTCTGGGCTTGGATCCTACCAGTTTCCCCTATGAACCCTCTTCAGGGGTAAGTACCAGGCTCACCTTTGGGGCAGGTTGAGCCCTCGCTTTTAGGATTTCTGTCTGGTATGGTATTCTGGAGCTGGGGCAGGCTCTGGCCCAGGTACAGGGGTGCCTAGGTTTAGCGGTCCGTGTGTCTGGGGCTCAAAGCCCCATGTGAATTCAGGCCAGCGTGCAGTGTTTCCATTTTGATGTCAGGGTGGAAGCATGCGCACAGGCAGGTTCCAGAAATGCGTCCCCGCCCCCCTAGGAAGCAGTGTGGGCGCCTGTGTTCAGAGCAACAATGGCAGAATCTGGAAGCTGCAGCCCCAGGACAGAGACCGTGGCTGCACATCTCTCGATAGTGACGAGTGTGGCTCGGACTGGCCTAGGTGTACTGGTAGACTTCCTGGCCGCAACAGTGGTCGGTATGGATGCAGGTGACAATTCACTGGATGGGGTACGTGACCCCCCCCCCCAGACTGTCCTTGCTCTGAGTTGATATGCAGGGGCAACTTTCAATGCATGATGAAGAGTTTAGTTGAAACTTTCAGCTCTAGAATGGCCAATACGTACCCTGTTTAAAAGAACCATATGACCCAGGAGACAAGGGCTAACTCAGATGCCTTCCTCCTAGCCGGAATGTCAGTCTCTCCTTACCCCTGACCTGAAATTAGAGGACAGCTAGTGGATACTGAAATCTTATGATGAGGAAGAAAAGGTATGTGCCTCTTCGAACGAGCCTATCCAATTATCGGGCACAGGGAGAGGACCAGAGGTATAAGCCTTCTCCCTGCCCTAGTAGGTTTAACTTTTCCCTTGAGGATACGTCTGGCCTGATTAGGGACATTTTATCCTCCCTTAAGATTAAATCAGAAGATAAGCCCCTCTTCATTCAGGATTCCCTCTACCAGGGTTTGTTGGAAAGAAGGGATCCCTGTTTTCTGATCCAACAGTTGCTAAAGGATATCATTGCTCGGGATGGAGGAATTCACAGTCTAGTCTTTCAAGTGAAGATTCCCTTTTAAGGAGTTGGAGATGGGAGATTTGGGCTAAGGTCTTAAGGTGGATGCTCCTTTCGCTCAGGTATCTCGGATGTCGCCTTCGAGGATATGGGGTCCCTCAGAGATCCTCTAGATAAAAAGTAAAATATTCTGCTTAGACAGCATGGGGTACTGATTCTTTTCAGTTTAGACCCCTACTTGCTACAGATTGTGTGAGTAGAGTTCTGGAACTCTGGTTAGGCAAGGTCAAGATTGGGATAACCAATGACGCCCTGAGGGTGGAAGTATTGGACATCCTGCTCTCTGTTTCCAAGGCAATGAACTTTATTTCTGATGCTGCTTCAGAGGTGATTATGGCCAAGGCTAAGAGTATGGCCTTAATTAATATGGAAGCTCATATTCCTGCAAGTGTACCCAAAGGCTGAAAGCCAAGGGAGGCTTCTGTTTTTCCTTCTGGCCTAGCAGAAGATCTCTCAGAACAGCTTAATTATTTAGACAATTCAGAATGTCCACAGGATAATTTTGTAGTAACCCACGGTTTCAGAGATCCTGTGAAAGCATAGGCTCCAGAGGCAGCTGGCCAGGGGACTCCCAGGGGATAGGCCAGATTCCCCTATCTCTAACTCATATGCCAGAAGCAAGGGGGGCAGTGCTAGCCTGAGACCAGGTATGCTACGGACTCAGGCATTGTGGAAATCGTCAGGGGGAATTGCTGGGTCCCTTCTCTTCTCACCACCCCCTCCCTTCTCCAGTACCGTAAGGTGGCCCAGGCTTCCAACACCTATGGCTTGTGAGACTCCAATGGGATGTGCAGCTGCGGGCAGTCGGGCTGCATTGTTTTTTTACCCGCTAGTATGTGTGTGTAAGGCTCGCGGGAGCCCAGGCTGTGGTATGTGCAAGCACGCCTCTTCCGCTTTTCAGTTTGGCCTGATGCAAGGGGGGGGGGGGGGATCTGCTGTATGGGGTGATTCCAACCGGCTACACTCAACATCAATGCTAGGCGCTGCTGTGGGACCCAGCTGATGCACATGCTCCTGGCTTAAAGGGGAAATAATATGTTAATGTCTCTTTCTGGCATTCCTCTCATTTTACCTTTATAGGGTTAAAAGATTCAGCATTATTTATTGAGCCTGGGGAATGGCGCCTCCACTCTACACAGGCTTCAGAATGGAGGATCAGGCGGGGGGGATCCTTGAAGGTTCCTGCTCCTCTATCATCTACTGTAAACAATACTAATAATAATAATAATATTATTAATAGTATCTCCTGGCTGGTGCAAGCCAAACTGTAAACAATATTAATCTCCTGCCTGCCGCTCGGCCAAATGTAAACAATATTATAACTAAAATATTATATCAATATCTAGATATTAATAATATTGTGTATATATTTATATCCTGCCCGGCTCGACTAAAATAGGCAACACATATACCAATATTATCAATATCTGGCCAATAATCGCGCAATGGATACACGCATAAGACTATAAGACTGTAGTTCTTTTGACTTCTGGTATATGCAAGAGACAATGAGACACGCAGTAAATAGAGAGATATATTGTTGACTAAATAACATAATGATGCAATCAAATCTCAAATCAAACACAATACATGAGACTGGCATACAGTTATGAGACAGGCATACATATATATACAGGGAAAGACACATTACCCTCCTGATACGGCACTCACAAGCTTCTCATCTCCAAGCAGTGTCCGCTCCAAGCCGTCTCCCCCGTCTTGCCTCTCCTTCTGCCTGCCTTCCTTCTGCCCCCCCTCCTGAATTATACTAAGAGTCGGCTTCTGGTATTCCTTTGATCTTTTACGACCCTAGTCTTCTTCTAATCTTGCCTCTCAATCTTGTCCCAGCCCTGCTTTATTGTTGCAGGATGCTGTCCTATCTGATTGATTGGAATACAATTCCTGCCCGGCCACCTGTGCATGCTGGTATTGTAAACTATTTGCTGTATATTCCTATACTTAAATATGCAACATTATTAGCAATATTGATTTTCCATAAAGGCCCCTTATTTACACTACTATGGGAGACTCTGAGGAGTCCAGCTCTACTCCGGTAAGTCCCTTTTTATTTATGGGCACACTCTTGCAGTTTTAAGGGCTATAGGAAGCCTCTTTGCAAGCCCTGTACTGATAAAGCTGTGAGAAAGGAACGCCAGCCCAGCATGATGGATATGATGAGAGTTATGAAGGATCATATTTACTTTTCCTTTGAGAACCTAAGGACCCCACCGGACTCGGCTGGACGTAAGGAGTTTGTTGGGTATCCCCTAGACCACCACCCTTTTTCTAGAGGGCAGGAGTCGGAGGTCTCTGATACCCCCCTTTCTGATGGGGATGAGGGCCCTCCCTCCCCTTCTGAGAAGGGCCTTTGTTCAGGTTCTGATTAAGTTTAACCAGTGAAATTTTCCCTCCAGAGGATTTACCATATTTCCTGCATATGATCCATCTTTCTATGGGCATTAAGGATAGGAGTTGCACCCTAAGTCTAAACATGGGTTCCATCCCAATTTTGTTCATGATTCCTCTATGACCTTCCCCATTCATAATTCAGTTAAGAGGGTTTATAGACCAGAGCTCTTAAGAGGCGCTATACGTTCATTGAGGAAGACTCACATATTTAGCATAAATGCCCCAAACTGGATGCCCCCTTTTCTAAGGACTCCATGGGGGTGGGTCTAGACTTTGAGGACTTTGGTGTCCTCAAAGATCCTTTAGACATCTATCTTGAAGTAAGCATGGCAGGCTGAATCTTGTACTCTCAAACCGACTCTAGTCTCTACTTGCGTTGCCAGAAATCTTAATTATTAGGTTCAGTAGCTTAAATCAAGTCTCTTGAAGCAAACGAATATTAATGAGATTATGAAGGATATATATATATATATATATATATATATATATATATATATATATTTTATTATTAATTATAATATTTTTTTTTTTTTAAGCAGCCTCTTTTCTGTCTGATGCCACGACAGAATTGGTGAGATATCTGGCTCCGGCCATGACCCTCACCAATTCGGTGTGTAGGACTTTGTGGCTGTGTACCTGGTCAGTGGAAACAGGTTCAAAGTTGCACCTGTGCGCCATGCCTTTTAACTGGGAATTCCTCTTTGGCCCGGAACGAGAGAAAGTGTTAGACTTCTGAAATAAAGTCTCTTCCCACTAAGCCTAGGGATTTTAGGAATAGGATTTTTTTTCTAGTCGGTCCTCTTATAGACGGCCCTTTCTTATCATCGACTCCTTTAGAGGCAAATTTAGAGGATCCACTCTGTTTGGCACCCACCAGTCAGTCCCTAAGAAGCAATGACATCGGGCCCTTAATAGTTTCCCGGTTAAAACAATTCCACATTTGGTGGGAGACTCTACTGAATTGCCCCTTTATTTCTAGAGGAATAAAGATGGGTTTCTCAATAGAATTCATGCATGTCCATCTCAAGAACTTTTTTGTTACTTCTCTCCCCGGGGACAGGGAGGAAAAACTGGCCATTCACAGCAGTCTAGATTCTATTTTGGATATGGGAGTCCCGGGTTCTCGCCCAACAATTGGGGGAAGGTTTCTACTTGAACATTTTTCTGGTACAGAAGACCTCTGGAGGATTTTGCTTCACTCTCAGTTTGAAGCAGCTTAATCTGTTGGTGCGCTACAAACTCTTCCTCATAAATTCCATTTTTTCCAGTAGACCATGAAGGATGCCTATTGGCAGGTACCTATGAGCTTGTCAGCTCAAGTCTTTTTGAGATTTGCACAAAAGTTGGGGGACCAAATACTCCACTTCCAATTTGCATGCCTACTTTTCAGGCTGGTGTTAGCTCTGAGAACTTTTATCAAAGTTCTAACAGAGCCTCTAGCTGTGCTAAGGCAGAAAGTAGTTGGGATAATAGCATATCTAGACAACGTTCTCCTCTTTGCCCCAGATCAGGAGAAGTTACTCCAGGATCTGCAACTGACATGGGATTTTTTGCTGAAGTTGAGTTGGATCCTGAATTACCAGAAGTCCAGTCTAGTCCCTTCACAGGTCATGACTTATCTGGGGTTCGAGATCAATACAATCCTTCAAAGAATCTTTCAGTCTCAGTCGAAGGTAACGATCCTTCAGGAAGCCGCTCAGTCCCCGTGTTCCAGTCAGTCGATTTCGGTTCATCAAGCTATGCGGGTCTTGGGGCTAATGACCTTATCCTTTCCCCTCTGTAATATGGGGTCACCTACACTTAAGGACTCTACAGCTGCATATTTTAAATGCTTGGGATGGGTCTCAGGAATCCATAGACAGAATAATCGAAGTCTCAGATTTAGTGGGAATCTCGGGAATCTCTGAGTCGGTGGCAAGCCAAGCACAGGTTTGTCAGTGGCCTTTCCTGGTCATTCCCCCAAGGCAATGGTAGCGAGGATGGGTGCTTCTTCATGTGGTTGGGGGAACATTGCGGATCCCTGACCTGCTGACGAGAAATGGTCCAGAAAATTGAGCCTCATCAAATCTCAAAGAATTGATACCAGTGAAGCAGGCCTTGCTTGCCTTCTTTCCCCACCAGAAAGGTCATCATGTACAAAACAGAACAGACAATGCGACTACTATGGCATATCTGAATTGTCAGAAGGGACATCTGTCCTGCAACAAGCAGCAAAGGAAATTCTGATCTGGGCAGAACTGAACCTTTTATATCTGTTTGCCATCCACCTGAAATGTTGCTAAAATTAGGTGGCAGATTTTTTGAGTCGCTTGAGCCGCAGTCGGAAGCAAAATGGTCAATGAACCAGGAGGTGTTCAATCAGATTTGTGTCCTGAGGAGACCTCCAGAGGTGGATCTTTTCACCTCTGGTCAAAACAACAAGCTGTGGAAGTTCTTCTCCCTCAATCTCTTCTGTCAAACTCTAGGAATAGACGCCCTGGGTCACCAGTGGTGTTTCAGTCTGGTTTTTCCTCCAGTTGGGATCCTCCCTCAGGTTTTTAACAAAATATCCTGCCAGTCAGCTATGGTTCTGTTTTTGGCCCCATGGTGGCCGAAGACACCATGGTTTTTAACTCTAAAGATGCTCTCGCTCCAAGAGCCTTGGGAACTCCTGGTGAGACCAAATCTATCCCAGGCACCAGCGCTTTGCCAGGATCCGCAGAAGTGGCATTTGACACTAATGTACCCTGAGATTGCGATGATCTTGAAAAAGGAGTTTTCGAGGGAGGTGATCAAGACTATGCTTTCCAGCAAAAAGGAGGCGACAAGGAAGATTTATTTGAAAATTTGGAAAACCTGGAAGGTTCATAATCAGATATTCCATTCTAGTCTTCCAGTCGTATTGGATTTCCTTCAGGAAGGACTCGTCTTTGGTCTCCGCATTCGTACCCTAAAGGTCCAATAAGCAGCACTTTCGGTTTTTATTTGGATAGGAGACTTTCATCTTTAGCGTTGGTCAGGTGTTTTTTGATAGCTGTCAGGCAGTCCAGACCACTCTGATTGATGTTAGATCCTCAGTGGGATCTCGCTCGGGTCCTTAGAGCTCCGGCTGCACTACCCTTTGAACCTCTGTCGACATAGAAGGCTCTCTTTTTGGTGGAAATAACTTCAGCCCACAAAACCAGTGATATTCGGGCTCTATCCTGCCATCACCCCTTTCTTCAAGTTTTCCAGGATCGTTAAATATTACAGGTTGATCCTTGCTACCTTCCTAAGATGTCTTCCGACTTTCATCAGATCCAAGAAATTATCCTTCCATCCGCTGGGGATAGTGATTCTTCCACGTCTGTCTTTGGATGTCAAGGCCTGTTTGCTGGAATACCTTTGACAAACAAAGGCTTGGAAGCAGATGACGTCGGATCACAGGAAGGATCAGCGTTTTTCTAAGGCAACATTGGCCCGATGGATGAAGAGCACTATCAGTTTTGCTTACAATGGATCTCCTTCTCTAGGGCAGATCACAGCTTATTCAACAATAGTTCTACATCTTGGGTGGAGCAAGCTGGTGCCTCTATCGGCTAAGAGATTTGTTTATCATTACCACCTAAATCTACTTACCTTGCAAGATCAATCCTTTGGCAGGACTGTGTTACAGACAGCTTTTTCCACCCAGTAGAGGTGGTATCTCACTTATCCTCTGTGGTATGCTGTCCTAAGGATGTTTTGAGAAAACTAGTTAGTTAGGTTAGTTACCTGGTAACTTCTTTTCTAAACATTCAAAAAGGCAGCATAAAGGATTCCTTCCCTCAGGCCATGTTACTGATTTACCAGTTAGTGCTTTGTCTTTGTTTTTCAGATCTCGTAAACTACTGGTGTCTGGTGGACGAGCTATAGCTTTTGTGTGTTCTGTTCGTCATGTGTTCCTACCTTGGTACGGAGCCTTAATATCTCAGTGGTTGTTTAGAAAAGAAGTTACCAGCTAAGTAACTTAAGTTTTTACTCCCACGTGTTTTTGGTCCAAAAAAAATTTGTCGATCAGATACAAGAGATTCTGTATGGAATCAATTTTTGCCATTACCATTTTTATCCTGTTTCAGGGTGTCTGGATGGCCTCTATAAATCTCCAGGATGAATACCTGTATGTTCCTATTGTTCCAGCTTACAGAAGGTTTCTGAGATTTCCCTTTTTTGTCTTTCCTCTGCATCTTGGATCTTTTACCAAGATTTTTGCAGAGGCAATGGCATATCATAGGTTAAATCGGATCGGCATTGTGGCATACCTGGACGATCTCCTTCTATTTACTTCGTCCAAGGAGAGTTTGGAGAACAATGTAAGGATATCATTGTTCCTTCTTTTAGATCTGCGGTGGATCATAAACGGGGAAACCTGTCTATCCCCTCAGACTTCTTGCATTACCTACGGTAACTGATCGACCGCTTACTAGAGAGAACCTTTCTTCCACTAACCAAGATCGAAAGGATTGGCTCCCTGTCCTCTTGCATTCAGGATCATAGGGCTCTTAGGGCTTATGTCTTCAGCAAAGGAAGTTCAGCTAGCCCTGAACCATTTTGAGCAGATAATAAGGAATCCATATGTTCTTATTGTCTTAGACAATGCCACAGTCGTGGCTTATCTCAACCATCAGGGTGGCACAAGATCTATCGAGTTAATGTCTCTTTCCGAGACAACCTATACCAAGATGGAAAGGTCCGTAGCATTCTTGCGAGCAGTACACATCACGGGGGAACTAAATGTTCTAGTGCACCTCCTCAGTTGAGTTCAGCTCATGCAGGCAAAGTTGGAGTTAAGCCAGAGGGTCTTCAAGCAACTGGTAGACCACTGGGGCTCCCCCCAAAGGGGGATCTTTTCGCCACAAGCAACAATTCCAAATGCTGACTTTTTCTCTTCATAGGAGTCAGGGAGCTCTGGGGGAGGGGGGTGCCCTGGGTCAGAATTGGGGAGCATTCAATCTATGTTAAGCCTTTCCCCCATTACAGATCCTCTGGCCATAATAAAGATCAGTTTAGACCAGGTGAGGGTGATCTCGATTGCCCCTTGGTGGCCCAGGAGACTGGGGTTGTCCTTTCTAAGGCAGGTGTCTGTAGGGTGTCCGGTAAGACTTCCTCCAGCGCCAGATCTGCTGTATCAGGGTCCAATGCTCCACCCTTGGGTTCAGAGCCTCCATTTGACAGCAGGGATCCTGAATGGGGCCTGCTGAGGAGTAAGGGACTTTCCAGTCGGGTCATTAAGGCCCTTCTCCTGAGCAGGATGATGGTTGCCCGCAAGCTCTATGGTAAGGCCTGGAAGAAGTTTTCATCTTAACTTAAAGGTTCAGGTGGCAGCACTATCAGTATTCTTAGACCGTAGACTTAGACAGGAGGATCTGATCGAAAGGTTTTTTTGTTTTTCTGTCTATAGGAAGACCAGTGAATCCAAAGGCCTTCCCTCTCTGGGACCTTTGATGCCGGGTATATAAGTGACCCCTCCCCCGCCGTCCAGCAAATTTATATCGATTTTTAACATTGGGCCATTTTTCACGATAGTGCTCCTTTTAAGGGCCAGCAGCAGATGCATCTGTTAGATGCCAGAATAATTCTGTTGACATACTTGGATTGCACCTCGTAGTGGAGGAGATCTGACCATTTGTTGCTTTTGTTTGGTGGAAAAAAGGATTACAAGCCTCCATCACCAGGTGGATATGAAAGAAAGCCATTTAGTTAGCTTACGAAGGTTCCGGGGGACAGGCCCCAAAATCCCTGTGAGCACACTCTACTACAGCAGTTTCTTTTTCCTGGGCAAATTGGTCAGGAGTCTCTCTGGGGGAGATTTGCAGAGCCACATCTTGGGCTTCCCCACACACAATTTTTGAAGCACTACAGAGTGGAACTTTTCTTGTCTTTTTCTGACAAGAAATAAGGAATTTGGCAGGAAGACTCTACATTTGATTTCCCCTCCCTGAGGTAGAACGGTACTTGGTATTTAGTATTTCTCGCTTATCATTGGCCAAGCCGTCCTGGAGGACATTAGGGGAAAACCCCAATTAGCTTACCAGTAATGGTATTTCCTATAGTCCTCCAGGCCCGACCCCTTTACATCCATGCTAAATATTTTTGATATGGTTTAGACATGTTTCTTTTGGGATTCCTTGGTTAAAACACTGAGGTCCAGGAGGTAGAGGCGGGGTAATTAACCATGTCCGGTTTGCGTTTCCTATTTAGGTGGAAGGAGCTATTCGGCTAAGACGTCCTGGAGGATTACTGGAAACCCATTTCTGGTAAGCTAATTAGGTTTTCCTGTACACCAGTCCCTCAAGGATATTATTGGTAAGGAATGGAGGAATCCAGAATCACAGTTCTTCTTTCCTAAGTTCCTTCAGAAGAGGTTTTTCCTTTTGTGAATCCTGACATAGAAAATTGGTCTAAGTGTCCCAAGCTGGATGCTTCCTTGGCTCAGGTGTCCCGGAAATCTGATATTTCTTTGGGTTCCCTTTGGGATCTCCTTGATGAAAGGGCAGAAATTTTACTTAAATGGCCCTGGGATGTGAACGCTTTCCAGTTTGGACCTCTGCTGGCCACGGATTGTGTGAGCAGAGTTCTAGAGCCTTTTGTGGAAAAGGTCAGGAGTGGAGTTTCCAGTAACGCCCTGTTTTGCTTGGGTGTAATTTTCTAAAAATTCACAAGTATATTTGCAGCCCTTAAATGTATATTTCAATTTAAAAAGCTCAAATATATGTATATCTCTAAAATTACACCACGTTGTCTAAGTTCATTTGTCAGTAACTCCCAGGAAAAGCTAGATGATGCACTTTAAAGAGGTTTTTTTATACCTTGCTTGCAAAGAATGTACAAATACAAAAATTCTACAATCACTGTTACAACACAGAAAACTCAACAGGGCAAAATCATATATTAAAGTGGACCAACACCCAGGGGTGATCGGCCCGGGAATCTATAAGATTCCCGGGCCTATCACCTCACCCAAAAAACCCCCAAACTCCTTACCTGATCCGCCGCCTCCCGCGCGCCCCTCTAGACGTGCCCGCACCGGGCGTCTGTGAATGGCCGGCACGGGCGCGCGCATGCCGAGAGTGGCGCGCGGGAGGTGGCGGCGGACACGCTGTCTTGGACGCCGCTGTCACCCGCTTGGACGTCGGCGGGGATTGGACGGGGCGGTCACGTGGGAGAGTTTTTTCGGGTTTCTGGGGGGTTTCAGAGAGCGGGACACCCCCGATAGGGGTGCCCCGCCGAAGTGGACCAAAACCCAGGATAGTCAAAATCCTGGGTGTTGGTCCACTTTAAAATAGATCATTCATCTGTTTTATCTAGTCCAGGCAGAAATCAGCAGGCCTCATCCTCTCCTGGCTCCATGCTGGCTAAACAAAAGTGGACATCCTATATAAAGTGTAATTTTGATAGTATAAGATTTTTACAATTTCTTTGGGAACAAAATCCCACCTGTGTGGTATCCCATCTGAGGGGAAGCTAATGTTCAGTTCAGAGTTAGAGAAGGTTTTAACTTGTTCCTCTGAGCAGGGGATGAAGTTCCCAATCAAAAGGAAGAATCTTCTTCCTCAGTGGGATCTCACAGTCTCGGATGCCAGGAGGCATTGGTCCTCCCAGAGACTTAGAGACAAGGGATGTTTATTGTTCAAACCTCCTCATCGGCCAAAGCAGTCCTGACATATTTCTAATAGGGGCGAGACTTCTGTTTTTACTCCCTGCCTGACAAAATATCTTAGAAAACCCTTTTATACTTCAGATTATTCAGGGGGTTATCACTTGGGGTTTTCTATGAGACTCCAGGACTTTTTGACAAATTGTACCAAGGACCCTGTAAAGTCACAAGCCTTACCCTTAGTGACTTCTCAACTAAAGGAAAAGGTCGTGATAGAGTACGTACCCTGGTACCTGAGAAGAACAGGCTTTTTACTCTTCTTGGTACAGAAGACGTCCGGAGACTTCCAATTGATCCTCAATTTAAAGAGCATCAGGCACAAGAGATTCTGAATGGAATCCATTTTTACCCTAAAGGACATATTGTTTCGAAATGTCTGGATGGTATCAATAGACCTTTCAAGAAGCCTACCTTCCTGTCCCCATCTTACCTGCACATACAAGATATGTGAGGTTTGCGGTAAATATAGACGGGGTTGTCCATCATTGGAAGTTCCAAGCAATGCCTTTCGGTCTTTCATCCGCACCTCGGATTTTCACAAAGATACTGGCCAACCCAATGGCCTATCTGAGACTCATCAGATAGGTATTGTAGCGTATCTAGATGATCTGCTCTTTTTTGCACCGACCAGGGAGACATTAGACAACAATGTGAAGACAACATGGTCTCCTGTCCGAGCTTGGTTGGGTAACAGACAGACTAAAGTCAAGCCTGATTCCTCAGACGTCATATACCCATCTGGGTTACCAAATAGATAGCTACCTAGAAAGGACCTTCTTACCACAGTCCAAAAATAGAGAAGATCGCCTTCCAGTCCTTCAATGATCAGGGTCACCCTACTCTGTCCCTAAAAAAGATACTGGTGCTTCTGGGCTCATGACATCCGCAATACCTGCAATCACCTGGGCCCAGTTACATATAAGAGAGCTCCAGGACTTCTACCTTCAGTCTCGGGACAAGGACCAGAAGTCTCTGGACTCTATAGTGACTATTCCTTAGTCAGTCTGTCATTCTCTTCAGTGGTGGACAATTCCAGAGAATCTTTCCCGGGGTAAGCCTTGGCACCAGGGGGATCAAGTCTGGATCACTACAGATGCTAGCTCGCTCGGGTGGGGAGCTTACACTCCCTGAAGCCACATTCAGGGAACCTGGTCCGGTCCCAAGGCCAGGAAGTCGCCAAACTTCAGAGAATTGATGGCGATTCAGTTAGCTCTGAATAGCCTGCAGGAAGATATAAGAGGGAAAGAAGTCATGTTCATTTCGGACAATGCCACTGCTGTGGCTTATCTGAAACATCAGGAAAGGTACAAGATCCTTCAACCTCAGGTCTCTGACAGCAAAGATTTGCTTCAGACTGGAAGATATTGCAGTTTCCCTATGAGTGGCCCATATCGGGGAGAACTAAATGCGGCAGATGACTTCCTCAGCAGGGTAAAACTCAGGCAGTCAGAGTGGTAATTAAACCAGACAGTCTTCAATGACCTGGTAAGTCCCTGGGGTTCTCCATAAACAGATTTTCTTGCCAACAAAGCAAACTCAAAATGCAGAGCCTTCTTTTCTCTAGTGAAAAATGTCTTGGTTGAATGAATAAGACCTTGCTCCAAAGCAGAAAAGAGGCTACCCGTAAGATTTAGGGGAACATTTGAAAGAAGTGTTCTTCCTTTTGTTCCCTACGTAACCTGGTTCGTTTCAGCAATCGGCACCCTAAAAAAAAAAAGTCCCAGCTCTTTTTGTATTTTTTTGACCAGACAAGAATTGATCGAGAGATTTTTTTGTCTCTATTGCTAGATGGCTGGTTGATTCTAGGGCCTTTCCTCTTTGGGATTTATCCTTAGTCTTAAAGGGGCTTACACTTCCTTCTTTTGAGCCTCTTAAATAGGTGGCAATAAAGGTTTTGTTGCTCAAAGTGGCTTTCATTTTAGCTATCCCTTCCACAAGAAGAATTCGTGATTAACATGCCTTATCCGTTAAGCATTATATGAGGATTTTTCCTGACCACATTACAATTAGGCCAGATCTATTGTACCTACCAAAGATTAACAAAGATTTATAGGTCTGAGGAGGTCTGTTTACCGGGGTAGTTAGAGGATTCAAATATTAATGACCAGCTGCATCTGTTGGATGCTAGATAGATTTTATTGACTTACTTAGATCGGACCTCGGGATGACGAAGATCAGGAAACAGTGCCCTTTGCAGGCAAGACTAGAGGGCTACAGGCTATTAAGGCTTCCATTGCAAGATGGATTAGGAAAGCTATTAAGTTGGCCTATCAGATTTCAGATGTGTAGGGCCCTCAGACCTTGTGAGCACATTCCACCAGAGCAGTTTCCCCTTCCTGGCCTAATTGGTCTGTAGACTCTTTGGAGGATATATGCAGGGCAGCCACATGGGCTTCACCGCACACCTTCCTAAAAACACTACATAGTCGACCTATCCTCCAATAGAAAGTCAAATAGGAGTTTGACAGGAAGATCCTGCAGGCCATCTCCCCATCCTGAGGCAGGACGGTTCTATTTTTATTACTCGCTTATCCTCGGCTAGCCATTCTAGAGGGAAAACGCCAATTGGCTTTCTTTTTTTGTTTCTCTTTGTAGGGTCTTTAAAACCCCATTGGGATGCCCCACTGTGTGAAACCCCCAAGAGGGCACATTCATACTCGCTGGCTTTCGTCCAATCAGAGCCCCCCCTGCTGAGAACGGCTGCATCCGCTGCTGCCCCACGCTCCTGCCTGGGTATGCGGCTGCTTTCACAACACATGGACCTGCCTTGATGAATTATGTCAGTTCAGCAGACGGCTCTAATTGGACAAGAGCCCCCACATGTGCCATTGGCCTGGAGAAAGGTGAGCGATTACCAGCGCCCTAAAAAAGTTCACACAGTGGGGCATACCGAATTGGGATCTTTTAAATTCCAGGGCTGGACACAGTGGGTTTTGTTCCGCTTTAAAGCAGACCTTCAGTCTGGAGGTCTGATTCCGATTGGGCTGGGACTTGAGGGACCCATATGATTACCGCTTGCCAAATAGGCTCGCCGGGTAAGTATGCCCATGCTGTGTTCACTCCCTTCCTGATCAATAGCCGATGTCACAAGAAGCAGCTGCTCCACCAATACAGTGGGCCATATGAAGCCTAATTTCAGGCTTCTTTTTTATACTGGTGCAGAGGGGCATACTAGAGATCTTCTTTAAAGTAGACCTACACCCTGCATCACCCCCACCCGCCCCACCTTGTCTATCCATTTAGGCAGTCGGCCTCCTGTATTGGCCTCATTCTTTCATTTATAATGTCTAATTTAAAGTGCTTGTGTTACAGAAAGTCACTGACCAGAGTCGTGTTGCAGCACTGAGCTGATGGGAATCTCAGATCTTTATAATGTCAAAGGCATCATGCAGAAGAAAAGTCACTTCTGCTAAGGTAAGCTTTATGGAAAATAAGAACATTCTCATCTAGTACATGAACTTCTGAAGGTGGACCAGAAAAACGTGAGGTACTAGAAGGGTGCCCTTAAAGCAGAAGTCCAGTCTTATGTATAATATATGGTTGTGCTTCTACTTTAAAGTTCTTAAAGTAGACCAAAAGTTAAAAAATAGCAAGTTTAGTTAATTGCACCCCTAAATCCCCAATCGGTGACATAAATTATTTGAGGCTGCTTAACTCCAAGCAGATGTTATGGAATAGCAGGCAGATTTTTAATGCTGTAGAACTGCATGGCAGCGGCCATATTGCCACATACATGAGCCTAGCTTTATATTAAACCCCAATCCCACAGTCAAAATCACATATCCGTGCAATCATTCTTTATTTTTAGCAGAACTCCTTTAGCTGTGAAGACCCATTGCTCTTCTGCATTACTGAATTGTATCATTTTAGAAGATACATATTTACATTGACTGAATGGGAGTGCGGTAAATCCAGTTCGCAGTGAACAGTTATAAAGAAACATTGTTGCAGTGTTCCACACACACATCCCTCTTCCCCTAATGTTTTGCATTTTATAGAGAGCAGAGTTAATCGGTATGGTGTTGTTGCTGCCTAATTAGAAGCCTATTTATTTTACCTGAGGCCAGCCTTCTAACTTTTTACCAGACTAGCCAGAGACTGACACTGGTTAAGGAAGTATTGCTTTGCTATAAATAAGATTGTTTTAAAGTGAGTTTAGCAGCTCTTGCGAGGTTGTATTATAAGTAAGGGGACTATTCAGTAAACCGTACCAACAGTCTGACACAATTGTAAAAGAAAGGTAGCAGTCATTTTGGAGTTTCCTCTCCCAGCATCTCAGCCATGCTGATGCTTGGATTTAACTGACATAACGGATAATGCACAGTAATAGGAAGCCCAGTAGCACTTCCTGTTTGCAGGTGACCTGCAAATGCCTGAGCCGCCATTTTGTTACTAAAATTTACTACAGCAGGAGTTAGAAAAAGGTAAATTTAATTTTTATTTGTAGCAATCCAAAGTGCTGGGGGGGTCTGCTTTAAGGGACTTTAAGTGTTAAAGTGTTTATTGCTTAAGTATTATAGAGCTAAAATAAGAAGTTAAAGTTGACCAAAACCCACCCTGGAGTCTTTGCGTCTCCAGGACAGGCATACTCTCTCCCCCTGGGGCACCCTGATCGGGGATGCCCTGCTATGTAAAACCCACAAGGTCACTCAGAAACTCACCTTCTTTCCTTGTCCAATGGCGTGACCAGCGGCAGCATCCCCGCTATCCCCGCTCGTTCCTGTGCCAGGCATTTGTGAATGGCCGACGTGGGCACGCTACCTGTTAAATGCTAGCAGGGGTTGCGGGCGCTGACTGGACGAGAGGCTGTGCATTCGCCGTAGGACCAGGGACAGGTGAGTGAAATCAGGGGGGTTTCACACAGCGGGTCATCCCTGATCAGGGTGTCGTGGGGGCAAGGACCAAAACCCAGGATAGTCAAAATCCTGGATTTTGGTCCACTTTAAAAACCAAAGTTGCTGCAACTGTAAGCACTTAAATTGTTTTCACTGCTATTTTTGTAACTGGGATAATGGCCAGCAACATTGGAGTTCTACTTCAGTGCACAATTTGTCATATGTGTACACTTCAGGAGCAGCAGTTCCATGGTGAATACCGCTACATTAACCCTTTGAGTGCCGGCCTACCGAGATTTTTTGTCACTCTGTTGCCGGACTACTTTTCACGTTTTTGCGCTACACGTGTTCGACCTGGATTTTTGAAGGGATTTCCAGGGATTTTCCAGGAAAATTATATATTGTTTTTTTCAGCAGAGTCTGGGCTTCAACATGAAATGTCTTGTTTGGCCTTTTTTTAGTGTATTCTCAATACTTTTGGGTGAAATATGTGCAAAAAAATAAAAAAAAAACTATTTTTTACAATTTGTAGTGTTTTTTTGTAATAAAAAATGTAAGTTTGTTAATAAAAGATTATTGCGTGTGAAAGCCTTATTTCTCCTGGTTACAATGGTAACACATATGTATTGGTTTTCTGCCCAGGAAACTCCCCAAACTGAAACAGCAGTTTAGGAGATTTCAGATAGAATACAACTATGCAATATGATTGCATAGTTGTAAGGGGTTAACTTAAAAAAAAAAAAAATTACGTAGGGTCTTCCCTCCCAGGGAGGGGGGCCTCATTTTTGGGGGGAATTTTAAGGGTTAAAAACCCTTAAAATCCCCCCAAAAAATGACGTAGGGTCCCCCTTACCCAGCATTACCGACCCGGACCAGCTATGGGGGCTTGTAGAACAGGGCACAGAGGCCAGCGTTGGCCCCTGGCCCTGCAGGCTACTAGCCCACATAGCCACGTGGCCCGGGCCCTTCTGCCCCCCCCTTGGCCGTTGGGGAGGCAGGTAATGGGGAGCTGGGGGTTATGGCAAGTCACCCGCTTGCCGCAGGTGACCTGCCATACCCAGAGCCTTGTGAACTGGTATAAGGGGTCTCATGGACCCCTTACCAGTTCACAAAGGGTTAAGTAAAAAAAAAGACACCGGACAAAAAATTCTTTATTATT
Organism: Gastrophryne carolinensis; assembly: GCA_027917425.1. NCBI lineage: Eukaryota > Metazoa > Chordata > Amphibia > Anura > Microhylidae > Gastrophryne > Gastrophryne carolinensis. The sequence goes on along the minus strand of CM051234.1, from coordinate 566,012,491 downwards.
CTTTTTTCACTTATACTTACCTCCCATCCAGTGTCCCGCGCTGCTGCAGATGACAGTTGTCGGTAGTGATCAGAGCAGGGAGGCAGGGAGATCAGAGCCACCCTGCCTGCCACCCTCCCTGCTCTGATCGCTACCGACAACTGACAGAACGGAGCCCGGGTGCCGGTAACCCGAGGAGCGGGATGACTTCATCAAGTGGGCGGGGTTAGGGGCGGGGCAGCGCCGGCCGAAGAGGATGGTGAGGGCCTGTTTCTGGGCCTTCACCCGAAGCGTGGAAAGCCCAGGGGGGGGGGATCGGAGCCCCCCCTGGTGAAGAGAAGACCCGGGGAGAGCCATCGCGCTGCGAGGTGAGTAAATGGCGCCGGCGGGGGGGGGGGGGGCTATTACGGGCCCCCTCCTGAAGATCAGAGGCCCGGGGGCGAAAATCTAATACTTGATTCGTGTACAGAATCGCTGGCACTTTCAAATGAGGGGTCAGGTAAGTCTGTATCTTTTTAACTTTTTTTTTTATGGGGCTCTAAATTCAGCTACGTGACTCTCACGTAGCTGGCACTTAACGGTTGGAGAGGCAGCTACGTGAGAGTCACGTAGCTGGCACTAGAAGGGTTAAATGTGAGCATACTGCAATCTTGGAAGTTTGAGTTAGAGACCTGGAGGTGCAAAATGCAACACTGAGGGAGACTGACAATAAGGGCATTCTGCTCACCCAGAAGACCTTCACCATGATTTATTGAAAAGCCCAAACCCTTAAAAAATGATTCCCCAGCATCTAAAACTAATATATTTTAAGTTTTTAGTCACTTACTTATTATTCTTTCCTCTACTGGGCTGCAACTCTGTTCAGGACTTTAGGATACGGGCGCAGCCATCTCAGAAGCATAACACTTACTGAAGAGAGGCGAGTGGGATAAAGTATAGGGGGGTGGGTTATAGCTGTGCTTTGCTCAGGCAGAGCAGAGCTGGGGTCAGGAAAAGGTCAGCAATCCCAGAATGCAGAGCAGCACAGTCAGAAGGCACTTTTTGTTTGCAGGCTGCCTGTTGTTCAATGAGCCACCATCTTGGATGTTTAAAGGCTCATAACATGCAGTAGATGCAGATAGGATGATTTTTAATGTGAGCAATCTGTATGTACAGGGTATGGGAAACATATAAGATAGACTCTTATTCAGAATGAAGGACCGCTTTAAGTGGGGTAAAAACAGAGGGTGGAGTAATGGGTCTGGAGGAGCAGATACGTATCTGGTTAAATGTAGGTAGAGGGAGTAGAAAGGGAGCACAGAAAAGGAAGGCCATGGCTGTGTCTGTGCACCATAGCAAAATTGCCAATTTGGGTAATGGTGCAAGAGTGTCTCGCATATACTGCTCTCCCTAACAGCCGCGAGGACAGCCCAGCTAGTAAGCGGGTGGTTGGGACTGCAGGTAGGACTAGACAGTTAGTGGTAGTAGAGAATTCTATTATCAGGCAATCCAAGGGTCTTACCAACCAGTACCAGCACACTTTCTGAAACTGATACACCAGGTCCATGAATTACAGGGTATGATTATCGAACCCAAACTTATTAGAGGGGATGACAGGGAACGCAGACTTTTCCAGAGAGAGACATTCTGGATACACAACCTGGGTACCGTACAACCCCGGGGCCTGAATACCTAATTTCCACCGTTTCCTGGATCGGAGATGATTGGCTTTGTGGACAGCTGGGGGATATACTTACCTGGTTTGCGCCCCCGCTAGAGTTGGGCTATGTTTCATAAACTTTACCTTATCCCCCCCACATGTTATCTGATTTCACTTCCTTTTTACTTCAGGTCATCAGGAGACTTCAGTAACGATAGGGTTAACCTCTCGGCGGAAGGGGCGTGGACTGCAAGACGAATGCGTGGCTCCTCCTCTTGGCCTATATTTTTCTGGCTAACTTTCTCCAATCCAGTTTCTTTCTTGCAGTTGGAAGTCCTCTCCTATTGACTTTTTGGGGAGGATTCATCTATGCATGCGCTGGGGGATCCCAGACGTAGATCACTTTGCATCACGGCACAATTGAAAAGTTCAGAAGTTTATGTCCCTTTCTAGGGATCCTCTAGCAATAGCAACAGATGCCCTGACTCCTCAGTGGTCAGCATTCAAGCTTCTTTATGCATTCCTTCTGACTCCTGGGTCGAGTACTACAAAACGATAGCTCGCAAGAGAGTTACAACCATTCTGGTAGCTCCTCATAGGTCAAGGAGAAGCTGGTTCTCAGACATAATAGGGATGTCAGAGGGCGACCCGTGGAGGTTACCCGATGATCCAGATCTTCTCACAAATGGGCCTCTAAGGCATCCCAATTCTCAAGTGCTGGCTTTGATGGCCTATTGAAACCTCCATCTTGGCAAAAAGGGGGGGTTTCTGCCAGAGATATCCAGACTATGCTTCAGGCTAAGTAGAGGTCTTCATCAATGATCTACTAAAGAGTCTGGTGAGCATTTATCACTTGGTGCGAATCCAGAGGGTTCGTTTGTAGAACTTTTCTGTTCCCAGAATATTGAGCTTGTTGCAGAAAGGTTTTGATGAAGGTGTGCAATTAAGTGCCTAAAGAGACAGATATCTGCTTATCTATCTTATTCTTAGTATACAGTACGTCCTGCTCCAAATCTTACAGTTGGGATATACTCCGCCAGATGGCGCTGGACTGCAGAGACATCGAAAATAGGCTCCTCCCGGCCCCTCAAATACCCAGGGACCTCCCACAAATCCCCAGAATTTCTCTGCAGTCTGGACTGCTAAGGACGAGAAATGGCTCTCTACTTGCAGGTGAGTGGGGCAATTAGCCTGCGGCCCTGTAGGACTATTCCCACCCGTTCCACTAGTAATATGCCTCCCAGCCTTGGCTGCGCTGGTCGGGTGAAGGTAGGCAGCACCGCTGTTGGGTGCTTAGGAGTGCTGCTCCACCGCAATCCCCCACCAAAGGGTAGGCGGTTCAGGCTTATGGTGAGCCTCTATGGGATGCCCCTCCCGCACTAGTGCCCCCTGCCCATCGGTGGGCCCTGTTTAAGTGCCCGCTGTCCTCCCTCATCCTCCTTGTAGCCTTCGGGGGAAAAGAGGGGGGTGGGGTGTGTAAATGTGTATGCTATGAATTCTGTGTTTTACACTCTCTTTCCATTCTGTTTAGTCTTGTGTCAGCCGCTGCGCTGACTTTGCCTTTACTTGGTTCGGCGCTTGGCGGCGGCATTACCTCAGGCGCTGGTGCGCCATCATTGGCTGCCTGCACGTTCTGGCTTCGCACTCTTCGGGGGGCGGGGCCTGTCTATGGCGCACTCTGCGTCATCGCTGATACCGGGCCGCCCCTCGAGGTATACCGATGCCATCTTTATCCTGCTTGGTTGGCCCATGCGCGACGGACCCCTACCTACCGCGGTCCGTAAGTGCCCTCGCGGGCGGCTTTATATCTTTCACTTTTGTTACTGTGTGCTTACAGGTCTTGTCTGCTTATGTCTTTCAGGTGGGGCGAACCCTTTTGGCTTCTCCCGGCCCTGTATTAGTATATAACTTGTAGGCTTTGGAAAAATAATACTCCCACTTCCCTAGCGGGTTATTGGGGCATCCGGGGTTGCTATATAGCGTTATTTCCTATCGGCGTATAGCGCCGCTATAATCACCATATGGAGGCATCCCAGGATGATGTGACCGGGGTCCCTTCGGGACAAGACCGGCTGTGGGTAGCGTGTGGGCAGCCTCATGCTGACGCTGACAAGACACGGGTCTGTGTACCCTGTGCTGAGCAGGTGCTTGCATTGCAATCTGGCCTGCCAGTGGCTGCACCTCGTTTCACTTCGCCTACTCCCCCAAGATTAAACCTCACTCCTGTTGAGTTGCATACTAGTGGGGATTCTCAGCCTGATGTGTCTTCTAGACTGGCTACTGTTGAGCAGTTGATTGCTAAGTCCTTAGCACGTAAGGCCCCTGCTAAGAAGCGGCACTTGACTCCTAGTGTTCGCCTAATGTTCCCTATGGGAACTGAGGAGTTTTGGAATCTTTGTGGCTATACCCCGTCTGATGAAGGGGAGCTCTTTTCTGATTCAGGCTCATCTGATGAGAGACCAAGGGGTCATGACGATTCTGGCTCTGACCCCTGGGCCCCGGATGACACTGACAGATTGACCCAGATTTTTGAGGTTCTGTCCATCTCTCCCTGTTGTGGCTCCCAGGCAAAGAGGGGAGCTTTTCCATACAGCAAAATCACGTTTGGAATTTCCCGAGCAGGTACATTTCCATAACCTTGTGCTCAAGGAATGGGAGCGCCCCAGTAAACTTCCCGGGGTTCCAAATAGTTGGGATAGGAAGTATCCCTTTCCTGCTGAGGTGGTTAAATGTTGGTCATTCCCCCCCCCCCCCCCCCCCGAGGTGGATGCCCCGGTCCTAGGGCTCTCTTACATCTCTGTCATGCATTCTCCTGACTCTACTACCCTGCGGGATGCTGAGGACCGGCGCATTGACCAGCTGACATCCCACGCCTTTGCATGTGCGGGGACTGTGCTGCGCCCGGTGTGTGCCTCAGAAATGGTCAGGAGGTCCCTCTTGTGGTGGATGGACTCAAGCAACCTGTTGGGGAGCAGATCCTTTCTTGCCCCTTCCTGGGAGACGGTCACCACGGAGGCCAGTCTGTCAGGTTGGGGGGGTTTCTGGAAGTCCCTGCTGTTCCAGGGGAGGTGGGGCTCTCAGGAGGCCCACACACCTATCAATGTCTTGGAACTGCAGACGATCAGGCTAGTTCTGGCTCACTTGACTACTCACATTCGGGGCCTGCCTGTTCAGGTGCGCTCGGACAACCAGACGGCAGTTGCCTACATCAATCATCAGGGAGGGACCCGGAGCAAGGGGGCCCTCCAGGAAGCGTCTCTGATCCTGACTTGGGCGGAGGCCAATGTCCCCTGCATACCAGCTGTGTACATCCCAGGGGTGGAGAATCGCCTGGCGGACTCTCTGAGCAGGGGGACCTCTCGCCAGGGAGAATGGTCCCTATGCAGCAGGGTGTTTCAATCTCTGTGTCACCATTGGGGCCAACCAGATGTGGATCTGTTTGCATCACAATCACAAGCTCACAGCTTTTGTCTCTCTGTCCCAGGATCCTCTGGCCTTGACCTCGGATGCGCTACCAATGTCATGGCAGGATTTTCAGTTCCTGTATGTCTTCCCTCCAATCCCCCTGCTGGGCAGGGTTCTGCTCAAGATTGCTCTGGAAGGGGTACCAGCAATTCTGGGGGCCCCCAGGTGTCCAAGAAGAGTGTGGTTCGCAGATGTGGTACAGCTGGCAGTAGATCAGTACGCTCTGCCCTTGGTTCCAGATCTGCTCACTCAGGGCTCACTACGCCATCCCAATTTACAAACTCTGGCTTTGACGGCTTGGCTGCTGAAACCTCCATCTTGATGGAGAAGGGGCTGTCTTCTCGGTCTTCCTAGATTAAAGCTAGGAAGAAGTCTTCCTCTTCCATTTATTACAGGGTTTGGCGTGCCTACATTGACTGGTGTGAGTCTAAGTCTCTTCCCTGTCGTGTGTTCTCTATTCCCAGGATTCTGGAGTTCCTGCAGCATGGGTTGGAGATGGGGCTTCAACTCAGTACTCTGAAGGGTCAGGTTTCTGCCCTGGCTATTTTCTTCCAGAAGTCCTTTGCTCAGCACCCTCTGATCAGGACTTTTTTCCAGGGGGTCACTCATGTGCGCCCCCCACGTAAGCCCATGGGGCCTGTTTGGGATCTGAACTTGGTTCTGTCAGCCTTGCAGGGTGCTCCCTTTGAACCTGTGCAGGATGCTACCTTGGCCATTCTTACGCTCAAGGTTGTATTTCTGGTGGCTATCACTTCTTTTGGCTGCGCTGTCCATTCAGCCCCCCTACTATGAGAGACACCAGGACAAGGTGGTGTTTCGTTTTAAACCTTAGTGTCTGCCTTTCATTTGAATCAGGATATTGTTCTTCATTCTTTGTGCCCTAATCCTAGCAATGCTAAGGAGAGGGTTTTGCACTCTTTGGATGTGGTTAGGTGTCTGAAGTACTATCTGGTGGCTACTGCACCTTTCAGGAAAACTGATGCTCTTTTTGTGGTCCCTTCTGGTCCTAGGAAGGGTTTGGTTCCTGCCAAGTCTACTATCAGCAAGGGGATTCCTCAGGCTGTGATTCAGGCCTACTCTGCTAAGGGGAAGAATCCTCCCTTCCGCCTTACTGCTCATTCCACTCGTGCTATTGGTGCCTCTTGGGCTTTTCAGCACCAGGCTTCTGTTGAACAAGTTTGCAAGGCTGCTACTTGGTCTTCTGTTCATACCTTTTCAAAGTTTTACAAGGTTGATGTTAGGGCCTCAGCTGATGCTGCTTTTGGCCGAAAGGTTCTCCAGGCGGCAGTGGTTTAAACTGCTGCTGATTTTTCTTGGGGATCCCACCCTACTTTATGGACACTGATATTGGATGTCCCAACTGTAAGTATTAGATTTGGAGCAGGATGTACTGTATACTAAGAATAATACAATTCTGTGATTACTCACCTGTAGAATTGGTATTATAAGTATACAGTACGTCCTGCTCCAACCCACACTTGGTGAATCACTTGAGAAAGATCTGGGGGTACTGGTAGACCACAGGCTAAATAACAGCATCCAGTTCCTAGCAGCTGCTTCCAAGGCCACCAAGATATTATCATGCATTAAAAGAGGCATGGAATCACGGGATAGGGATGTAATTTTGCCTCTTTACAAGGCAATAGTGTGCCCTCCCTTGGAATATGCCGTCCACTTCTGGGCACCAGTTCATAGAAAGGATGCTCTGACTATGGAAAGGGTGCAGAGGAGAGCCACCAAACCAAGAGGAATGAAGGATATTAGTTATGAGGAAAGATTGCGAGAATGAAATCTGTTTAGTCTTGAGAGGAGATGACTGAGGGGGAGGGACATCATTAAACCGGTCCTTCAGCATGATTTAATGAAAAGTCTTAACCCTTCAAAAATGATTCCCCAGCATCTAAAATTAATATAGTTTTAAGTTTTTAGTCACTTACTATTTATTCTTTCCCCCACTGGGCTACAACTCTTTTCAGGATTCTATGATACGGGCCCCGCCATCTTGCCTAAAAAGCATCACAAATACTGAGGAGGAGAGGAGTGCGGAATAAAGTACATGGGGTGGATTATAGCTGTGCTTTGCACAGACAGAGCAGAGCAGGGGTCAGGAAAAGCTCAGCAATCCCAGAATGCAGAGCGGCACAGTCAGAAGACACTTCCTGTTTGCAGGCTGCCTGATGTTCCATGAGCCGCCATCTTGGATGTTGAAAGGTTCATAACATGCAGTAGGTGCAGGTAGGATGATTTTTAATGTGAGCAATCTGTATGTAAAGGGTGTGGGAAACATATATAAGATATGCTCTTATTCAGGGTGAAGGTCCACTTTAACTTGTATAAATAGGCAATACAAAAAATATGGAGAAACACTATTTTAGGTAAAATTCTCTCTAAAGACAAGGGGCACGAAATTCAATCTCCGGAGGCGACAGTCATTTTTTACCATAAGAACTATAAATCTGTGGAATAGCCTCCCACAGAAGCTTGCTACAGCATCAATCGCTGACAGGATTAGATGCTTATTTAGAAGAAAATAACATTACAGTTGCTATTAGCTGTTATCATTAAAAAAAAAAAAAAAAAAAGAAAAAAAACCTTCCCCTATCCCAACACCCTTGGTTGATCTTTGACGATCATATGTTTTTTTCATCCGTATTGACTATGTAACTGGCCGCTGGTGTTCAGATGGGTCCGAAAAATGAGAGGTGAGTTTCAGGGTGCAGGGGGGAGCTGCACCAAATGGGATGCCACCTGGATACGAGCTGCATCAGTTGCGCTGAAAAAAGTTTGCTTTAAAGCCTATTTTATACTATGCTATAGAAAACTAACTGACAAATATTTTATTTTACAATAAATCTACCCTTTTGTAGTCAATGGGACTGAGGGGGAAGGGGGGAGAATGTGTAGCTCTCATCGCTTTTAAAGATTCCAACAGCCACTTTAGATGGCTATTGGACCTCATAATCCTACTGAATGCTACAGTGATAGTCACAGCGGTGCATCCAGATTGCTGGAGCATACACCCTAGCAATCACAATTCACATATCTTCTTTGTTATCTTCATTGAAATTGCCCCCTCCAGGGGAAACGCAGATCATGTGACTGGCAGTGGCCAGTCACCGGACTACTGTCATTCTCCCCGGCACACTCAAAAGTATTCCCATTGTTACACATGGCAATGTTCTCATCTTTTCCTTCCTCGAAAAAAAAGCTTTGTTGCCAGTAATCCTAAAATATAATTTTACCTCTTGTTCTGCTGTCCTCTGTGATGGAAGTGGCAGGGTTAGATAATGCCATGCACCGTGTGGATTGCATTGGAGAAAGCTGGGGCTGAGTGACTGTGTGGAGGGCTCGATTCTAGCCTACCACTAAGAAAGGGGGTGTCAACCTGACATGAGCCTCAGGAATCGATTTGTGGTCAGGATCAGGGTGGAGGCACTAGGAACAAGAAATGTCTCTTCCTTTCAGTGACTGGAGCAAAGAGACAGCGACAGCATGGGACTGGCACTGGATCAGGTAAGCTGCCAGGCAATTGATTTTAAAGTTTTATTCTGACTCACCAAACGGTAGTAATGTGAATCCTGTGGACAGCTCCACCTTGTCTGTGTGTGTCCATAAGGCTTGGCAGATAGCTTACTTGGCTGCTCGTGGGCTTACATAGACAAGTTTCAAAAGCTTTATTTCAGTACAGAATCTTGCAATAAGCACCTCTTGCAGCAGGAATCTTGAAATGTGTGTTCAATAACCAGGAAACCAAACAGCAGCAGGTAAAAGGAATGTAGTCTGCAGGAGGGAGCAGTAGGTCTGCACTGTTTGGATGCAAACTAGAGAATGGCTGAGGGAGAGGGGAAGAAGGGAGCAGCTACTTGCATCACAGCAAGACTAGGGGAGCCAGAAAAGGGCAAATGCAATTATAGGCACACTGCTCAGCCTAAGTGAATAAACACCACATCAAGCATCAAGTGTCCCCGGGTAAAATAAAACCCATGTAGTGGGACATAAGTATGACTGGTCAATCCCTTTTTGAAAAAAAAAGCAATGAGTGAATTGAGTTTGTACTGAATATTCGTTTCTGTACTTGTTTGGAAGCTTGCTGCGGTGTAGAATACTCCTATCGCTTTGCTTTTCTTCTGTAGATCACAGATTGGGTGGAGCCATCATTTGAAGATTTCTTTGGAAACACAAGCAAACTTCGGGCACCTGGAGTAGCTAAAAGAGGCGACAACAAAAAGGATGAGGACTGTGTATTAGTCTCCAAATCTCAAGGCAAAAAGAGAGCAAACCCATTCTCCTCAAACCAATCAGATGATCGGATTAAGCCAGCTGCAAGCCAGATTCAGGATGAACCATGGATTGATAAATACAGCCCTGAGACTCAAGTAATTAAAACAGTGTGTGTGTGTGTGTGTGTGTGTATATATATATATTTATATTTCACCCTGTAAGGCCCACTTATTTTTGCCCCAAAAGTGAGGGGGGGGAATGTCAGTGTGTCTTATCGGGCGAATGTTTAAGCGAAAAAGAAATGAAAACTCACTTTTCCTTCGCTCCCTCACTGCTGGCTAGGCCTCCATAGCCATGGGAGGGCAGAAGATGGTGGAACGGATGATGGACCATGCAACCAATTCCTGCACGCTGCCTGGGAGGGAGGGGGAGAATGCCACACTGCCTATGTAAATGGGATGATAGGAAATGCCACACTGCCTATGGGAAATGAGAGAGGGGATGCCACACTGCCTATATGGGGAATGGGAGGGGGGAATGCCACACTGCCTATGGGAAATGAGAGAGGGGATGCCACACTGCCTATGGGAAATGAGAGAGGGGATGCCACACTGCCTATGGGAAAGGGATGGAGGAAATACCGCACTGCCTATGAGAATGGGATTGTGTGGAATGCCACCCTGCCTATGGGAATGGGGGGTGCCACACTGCCTATGGGAATGGGAGGGGCAAATGCCACACTGGCTATGGGAATGGGAGGGGCGAATGCCACACTGCCTATGGGGATTTGGAGGGGGAAATGCCACACTGCATATGGGAATGGGGGGATGCCACACTGCCTATGGGAATGGGAGGGGCGAATGCCACACTACCTATCGGATTGGGAGGGGGAATGCCACACTGCCTATGGGATGGGGGAAATGCCGCACTGCCTATGGGAATTGGATGGGGAAATGCCACACTGCCTATGGGAATGGGATGGGGAAATGCCACACTGCCTATAGCAATGGGAGGGGGAATGCCCCACTGCCTATGGGAATAAGTAGGGTAATGTCACACTATAGGGGGAATAGGAGGGGGCATGCCACACTACCTATATAAGGGAATGGGAAGGGAATGCCACACTGCCTTTGGGAATAGGAGGGGGAACGCCACACTGCCTTTGGGAATAGGAGGGGGGATGCCACACTGCCTTTGGGAATAGGAGGGGGGAATGTCACACTATCTGAGAATAGGAGGGGGGATGCTACTCTGCCTGAAATGGGGGGATTCTGCACCTTGCCTGTTATTTAGCTCTTAGAGGGATGGTGGTTTAGCACAACATTTAGTTCAGAATATTTATTATTCTTAGTATACAGTACGTCCTGCTCCAGATAAGAATCATTACACCGCAAAATTGGCTCCTCCCGGCCCCTCAAATACCCAGGGACCTCCCACAAATCCCCAGTTTTTCTCTACAGTCTGGACTGCGAAGGACAAGAAGATAGCTCTCTCTTCTCGCAGGTGAGCGGGGCTATTAGCCCTGTAGGACTATTCCCACCCGTTCCATTATTAATGTGCCTCCCAGCCTTGGCTGTGCTGGTCCGGGTGATGGTAGGCAGCACCGCTGTCAGGTGCTTAGGAGCGCTGCTCCACCGCAATCCCTCATGCTGAAGGAATGGGAGCGTCCCAGCCGGCTCCCCGGAGTCCCTAAGAGTTGGGATAAGAGGTATCCCTTTCCTGCTGATATGGTGAAGCGTTAGTCATCCCCTCTAGAGGTGGGTGCCCCGGTCCTAGGGTTATCTAACACCTCTGTCATGCATTCCCCTGACTCTACTACGCTGCGGGATAGTGAGGACCGGCGTATTGATCAGCTGGCGTCCCAAGCCTTTGCCTGTGTGGGGACAGCACTGCGCCCGGTCTGTGCCTCTGCCATTAGAGCTGTGGCTATTAGGACCCTGCTTAGAGGTGTCTTAGAGGGTGCTCCTGATGATGTATCTAGTGAGGAGTTTAATGCACTCTCTCGTTGTGAGGTCTTTGTGACTTATGTCCTCTCTGCCTTTGGATGATACCATTAGGATGTGTGGCAGAGCCTCTGCCCTAGTGGTGGCTATACGCCGCTCGGTTTGGCTGTACAGTGGGCTGCTAACAACGCTGCCAAGAAAGCTCTCACTGGTTTTCCCTTCAAAGGACTACGCCTGTTTGGGGACCGCCTGGACCTGTTTGCTAAGGGAGGCAGGTTACCCCAGCGCAGGCGGCAGTCTCGGCCCTTTCAGGGCCAGGGCTCCTTTTCTTCCCCCTACCGTGGAGCCAGACAGGGGAGGGGGGGTATCTCTTACCGGGGCCCGAGGAGATATCTGGGGTAGGAGCAGAGGACGTGGGCACCCTGGCTCATCCTGGGGCTCCAAGCCTAAGTCTTCTCCCAAGCCCCCTCAGGCATGAAGGGGTGCCCTTAGCCATCCGGGTGGGGGGACGGCTTCAGCACTTTGCTCACGTCTGGAGGCTTCATGTCTCAGACCGGTGGATTCAGGAGGTAGTGTCCTCCGGTTACAAGTTGGAGTTTGCTGCCTGCCCCCCCCCCAAGATTAATCAGATCCCAGATGTCTCAGGACCCCATGTCGGCTCAGGCTCTAATTCTGGTGGTGCAAAGCCTTTTGGAGCTGGGGGTCATCTGTCAGGTCCCCTTACGAGAAAGGGGCAAGGGGTTCTATTCCAACCTTTTCATCGTGCCCAAAAGAGATGGGTCAGTCAGGCCCATCCTGGACTTGAAGATCCTCAACAAATTTGTCAGGTGCAGGCGCTTTCGCATGGAAACTTTGTGCTCTGCTATTAGTTCCCTGCCTGATGTCTGTGGACATCAAGGATGCTTACCTTCATATTCCTGTTTTTCCAGGTCATCAAAGATTCCTCAGGTTCGCTCTGGAGGATCAGCACTACCAATTTGTGGCATTGCCCTTCGGTCTCACCTCAGCTCCCAGAGTGTTCACCAAGGTGCTGCCAGGGGTGATGGCTCTGCTCAGGGCATTCGCGTGCTACCATATTTGGATACAGTTCAGGCAAGGATTTTTCTTCCTCAGCAGAAGGTGGACAGTCTACTGGTGCAGGTTCAGTCCGAGCTTCGAGGCGGTTCCTTATGCACAGTTTCACATGAGGCCTCTGCAACTCCACCTCTTGTCAGTATGGGACAAGGATCCCGCGTCCCTGGACCAGGTTCTTGTTCTATCCCCCCTAGCCAGGCCGTCCCTCTCATGGTGGCTGGACTCCAGGAACCTGTTGGCGGGCAGATCCTTTCTGGCCCCCTGCTAGGAGACAGTCACCACGGATGCCAGTCTGACGGGTTGGGGGGGCTTATGGAAGTCCCTGCAGTTCCAAGGACGGTGGGGCCCTCGGGAGGCCCATACACCCATCAACATTCTGGAACTAAGGGCGGCCAGGTTGGTGCTGGCTCACTTGACCCACCACCTCCGGGGTTGGCCTGTTCAGGTGCGCTCGGACAACCAGACAGCGGTTGCCTACATCAATCATCAGGGAGGGACCTGGAGCAAGGGGGCCCTCAAGGAAGTGTCTCTTATCCTGTCCTGGGCGGAGGACAATGTTCCCTGCTTCTCAGCTGTGTACATTCGGGGGGTGGAGAATTTGCAGGCAGACTCCCTGAGCAGGGGGACCTCTCACCTGGGAGAATTGTCCCTCTGCGAGAGGGTGTTTCACACTCTGTCACCGTTGGGGCCAACCAGATGTGGATCTGTTTGCGTCCCGTCACAATAACAAGCTCCCGGCCTTTGTCTCCCTGTCCCAGGACCCTCTGGCCTTGGCCACAGATGCTCTAGCAATTTCATGGCAGAACTTTCAGCTCCTGTATGTCTTTCTCCCATTCCCCCTGTTGGGCAGGGTTCTGCGCAAGATAGCTCAGGAGGGGGTACCAGCTATCCTGGTGGCTCCCAGGGGGCCAAGAAGAGTGTGGTTCGCAGACGTGGTGCAGCTGGCAGTAGATAAGTACGCTGTGCCCAGGGTGCCAGACCTGCTCACTCGGGGTCATCTACGCCATCCCAATTTACAAACTCTGGCTTTGACGGCCTGGCTGCTGAAACCTCCATCTTGATGGAAAAGGGGCTGTCTACCTCTGTTGTTGACACCATGATAAAGGCTAGAAAGAAGTCTTCTTCCTCCATTTACTATAGGGTTTGGCGTGCCTACATTGACTGGTGTGAGGCTAGGTCTGTTCCCTGTCGTGTGTTCTATTCCCAGGATCCTGGAGTTCCTGCAGCATGGATTGGAGCTGGGGCTCCAACTCAGTACTCTGAAGGGGCATGTCTCTGCCCTGGCTGTTTTCTTCCAGAGGTCTTTTGCCCAGCATTCCCTGATCAGGACTTTTTTCCAGGGGGTTACTCATGTGCGTCCCCCATGTAAGCCTATGTTGCCTGTTTGGGATTTGAACTTGGTCTTGTCTGCTTTGCAGGGTGCTCCCTTTGAACCTGTGCAGGATGCTGCCCTGGCCATTCTTACTTTCAAGGTTGTCTTTTTGGTGGCTATCACTTCTGTTAGGCGTGTTTCTGAGTTGGCGGCGCTTTCCATCCAGCTCCCCTACTTTGAGAGACACCAGGACAAGGTGGTGTTTCGCTTCAAGCCAGATTTTCTGCCTAAGGTTGTGTCTGCCTTTCATTTGAATCAGGACATTGTTCTTCCTTCCTTGTGCCCTAATCCTAGTAACGCTAAGGAGAGGGTGTGGCATTCCTTGGATGTGGTTAGGTGCCTGAAGTACTATCTGGTGGCTACTGCACCTTTCAGGAAAACTGATGCTCTTTTTGTGGTGCCTTCTGGTCCTAGGAAGGGTTTGGCTCCTGCTAATTCTACTATAAGCAAATGGATCCGTCAGGCTGTGATTCAGGCCTATTTTGCTAAGGGGAAGAATCCTCCCTTCCGCCTTACTGCTCATTCCACTCGTGCTATTGGTGCCTCTTGGGCTTTTCAGCACCAGGCTTCTGTTGAACAAGTTTGCAAGGCCGTTACTTGGTCTTCTGTTCATACCTTTTCAAAGTTTTACAAGGTTGATGTTAGGGCCTCATCTGATGCTGCTTTTGGCCGCAGGGTTCTGCAGGCGGCAGTGGTCTGACCTGTCTGTTGTTACCTTTGGGGATCCCACCCTACTTTATGGACACTGCTATTGGATGTCCCAAGTGTAATGATTCTTATCTGGAGCAGGACGTACTGTATACTAAGAATAATACAATTCTGTGATTACTCACCTGTAGAATTGGTATTATGAGTATACAGTACGTGCTGCTCCACCCCACCCTTGGTTTTTTCTTGGATCCCCTGTATGGTGATTGTTATCATTGTTATAGTTACTAGTTTGGGTTAATTCTCCCGGCTTCTCGTTAACTGCTTTTCAATACTGGGGATTTGTGCGAGGTCCCTGGGTATTTGAGGAGCCGGGAGGAGCCTGTTTTCGATGTCTCTGCAGTCCAGCGCCATCTGGCGGAGTAATACCCAAGTGTAAGTATTCTATTTGGAGCAGGACGTACTGTATACTCATAATACCAATTCTACAGGTGAGTAATCACAGAATTGTATTTTTTTTGGCCACTGTTGCGGGGCGAAACCCAGCTAATGCACATGCTCTTGGCTTAAAGGGGGAGCACTCTGCTAATCTTAAATGTCTTTTTCTGGCCTCCCTCTCATTTTACCTTAAAGTGTTAATATACTCAGCAGTTAGGAACCTGCCTCCTTGCTTATTTATTAAGCTTGGGGAGGGTCGCCTCTACCCCACACCAGACTTCAGAATGTCCATGTTCAGAAGTCCCTGCTCCTCTATCATCTACTATGGGAAACTTTGCTGCGGATCAACATCCTTCCAACCTGATTGATCCAATTTCATCAGAAACTCTGTTTTCCGCTCAATCTGGGAAGTCCTTTTTTTATTTATGGGCATGTTCTTGCTGTTTTATGGGCTACTTTGAGTTATTATGTTTTTGGAAGGTTGTTATATAGGATCCTTACAAATTTCTAGTCCTTCTTTTGTATTTTGGACCAAACCCTATAAGAAAGTGTCCTAGATTAAAACTGTCTCCAAGTCTAAGGATAAAAGTAGGAGATGCCCGATATGTAAAATCAAGCCACTAGATTCCTATAGGAAGCCTCTTTGCATGCCCTGTATGGATAAGGTAATGAATAAGGAACGTCAGCCATCTTTCTATGGGCATTAAGGATAGGAGTTGCACCCCTATGTCTAAACATGATGGTTTCAATCCTAATTTTGTTCATGATTTCACAATGACCTTCCCCATTCATAACTCAGTTAAGGAGGCTATCCTTAATGAGTGGAAGGGTCCAGTTAAGAAGGTTTATAGACCCGGGGCTCTTAAGAGGCATTAATTGCATGCCCCCTTTTCTAAGGTCTCCAAGGGGGTGGGTTTAGCCTTTGAGGACTTTGGTATCCTCAAAGATCCTTCAGACAAGAAGATAGATTCTCTCTTGAAAAAAAAGCATGTCAGGCTAAATCTTGTATCTTCAAACCGATTCTAGCCTCTACTTGCTTTTCCAGGAATCTTAATTATTGATTTCAGCAGCTTACATTATATCTCTTAAAGCAAACGGACATTAATGAGATTATAAAGGCTTTACCGATTCTCTTCTCAGCTGCCTCTTTTCTATCTGATGCCATGGCAGAATCAGTGAGATTTGAACAGGTTCAAAGTTGCACCTGTGTGCCCTGCCCTTTTTAACAGGGAATTCATCTTTGGCCAAGAACTAGAGAAAGTGCTAGACAGGTCTGCTGACAGAAATAAGTCTCTTCCCATGGAGGGTAGGGATTTCAGGAATATAAATATTTTTTCTAGTCAGTCCTCTTATAGATGGCCCTTTTTTTTATCAAGGAAAACAATTCCACATTTGGTAGGAGGCTCTACTGGATTGTCCAGGGGAATAAGGAAGGGTTTCTCAATAGAATTCAAGCACATCCCTCGCAGGAACATTTTTGTTACTCCTCTCCCAGGGGGCAGGGATTCTATGTTGGAGTGATTGTCCTGGTTCCCCGCCACCAATGGGGGGGGGGGGGGAGGGTTCTGCTCAAGCATTTTTTTTTTGGGTAAAGAAGCCCTCCGGAGGATTCAGTTTTATTCTCAATTTAAAGAAGCTGAATCTGCCGGTATGCCACAGACTCTTCCACATGGAGTCCATCTTCTCTGTGAGTCCACAGAATCTTCCACATGGAGTCCATCTTCTCTGTGAGTCCTTGCTACATTGCTAGGATCCTTTCCGACTTTCATTGGAACCAAGAGAATATCCTTCCATCTGCATGGGATAGTGATCACTCCAAGGGTTCCGTAGATAAGTCTTTGGATGTCATGGCCTGTTTGCTGGTATATCTTCGACAAACAAAGTATTGGAGGAACGCCAATATCTTATTTGTTTCCTTCTCGGGTCACAGGAAGGGTCAGCTTGTCTCCAAGGCAACATTGGCTCGATGGATTAAGATCACTATCAGGTTTGCTTACAACGGATCTCTTTCTCCAGGGCAGATTATAGCTCATTCAACAATAAGTATTTCTACATCTTGGGCGGAGCAAGCTGATGCCCCTATCGAACAGATCTGTAGAGCGGCAACCTGCTCTTCAGCTAAGACATTTGTTAATCATTATCTCCTGGATCTGCTCACCATGCAAGATCAATCCTTTGGCAGGAGAGTGTTGCAGGCAGCCTTTCCCACCCAGTAGAGGTAGTATCTTGCTTATCCTCTCAGTGGTATTCTGCCCTATGGATGTTTTAAAAAAACATAAGTTATTTACCTGGTAACTTCTTTTCTAAACATCCGAAAGGGCAGCATACAGGCTTCCCTCCCTCAGGCTACATTATTTTATGTTATCTTACTGATTTACCATTTGGTTCTTTGTCTGACTTTGTTTTTCAGATCTCTTGAAATACTGGTGTCTGGAGGAGGAGCTAAAGCTTTTGTGTATTCTGGTGATCATGTGTTCCTACCTTGGGGAGGAGCCTTAATGTATCAGTGGCATGCTGCCCATTCGGATGTTTAGAAATGAAGTTACCAGGTGACTAATTTAAGTTTTCGTGAATAAATAATTTATAACAAATAGGAAAAATTCAATTTCTGAGAAATTGGGAGGCGGATTTGGGAGTCTTTCCCCGAGGACCAATGTAGAAAACTCTTGGCCATGCCGCATAAGACGTCCATTTGCATGTGAATCCAAGAGTGCAACTACAAAATTCTGTTGCGCTGGTATAGAGTGCCTGTAGTTTTACATAAATGGTTCCCAGAGACCCCTGAAAAATGTTGGAGGTGTAATGGTGGAGTTGGTGATATGCTACACATCTTCTGGTCTTGTCCTGTTTTAAAGCCGTTCTGGGATCTGGTTAGGGGGATAGCGAGTAAAGTTACTGAAACCGTGTGCTTGCTCCACATGACCAAAGTCCCTTTAAAGAGTTATAAGAAATCTTTGCTGTGTCACATTCTCAATGCAGCAAAAACCTGCATCCCTCTAAGGTGGAAAAACCCGGACCCGCCTTCAGTAGATATGTGGATAATGAAGGTAAATGAGCTCATGCGGTTCGAGGACGTGATTCTCTCCAGAGAAAATAGATTCGAGAGTTTCATGATTACCTGCTTTGACTGGCTAAGGTTCTCGGAGTCTGCAGAGTGCAGAGCTCTGTTGGCGGGCGCCCGGGGATCCGCCCGCTCTCCTCCTCCCTCCCCCCTTCCACTTAGCATATTAATGACCACACAGACTCATGACCTGTTTTGTTTAGTTTTTTTTTTTAGTTTAGGGTTTATTCTGCTGCTGTATTGTACATGATGCTCATTGACATCCCTTTACAAGGGCTTGAAATGTGTAACTCTCAATGTCTTCTTTGTGATATGCTGTACTTTTTCTGTACCACTATTTCTGAAAAGGCAAAAATAAAGAATATAAAAAAAAAAAAAATAGGAAAAATTCATACCCAGCAGCTGATGTATATTTTGTGTGCACAGGTTGACCTTGCTGTCCACAAGAAGAAGATTGAGGAGGTTGAGGCATGGCTGAGAACTCATGCTGGCCAGAAACAGGTTGGTCTTCTCTTTTTGCACTGTAGTGCTTTCTACTATCTACTATCAATCTACTATCAAACAAAGAAGTAAATTCCAAAATGACTACCTCTAGTGTTTGCTTACACTGGCGGATCGGGGCATTCTGATCTGAAAGGCTCCGCTGCACTGCCCAATTCAGGGCTGGCTGATTCTCTCTTCTACGGTCCAGCTATGGCAGCTGAAAGAGTGACCACCACTGTCCATTTAAGCTCAATGTTTTGGTCTGGTCATCACGATGCGCCAGAACCGTCAGGGAAACTGGTTGCAACTCGCCCGAACCATTCATTGGTGCTTCTGTGTCTAGTTTGCATCCACCATGCCCTCTCTTCACCACAATAGAGGGGCTGTGTCAAGCTTTGGCACCCCCTCCATTGCAATGAATGAAGACAGCATAGCACTCCTGTGACTGATGGCGGGTGAGCTTGCCCAATACACTAGTAATTCTGACTTTTGTGCAAGGGCAAAGCAGGAGAGTTGCCGATTGCCCGACAAGGACTGATCAGCTGCGCGGGACAAAAGGGTAGTGCCCTTTTCTTATATTCTAAGCATACAGCACGTCCTGCTCCATCTATAATACTTACACATGGGTAATCCTCCGCCTACATATACCGAGGGACCTCCCACAAATCCCCAGATTTCTCTGCAGTGCTCACTGCGAAGACATGAAGTATCACGCTCTCGCAGGCGAGCGGGGCTTTACAGCCCGAGGCCCTGCGGGACTATTTCCACCCGTCGTCCTTGTGAAGAATTATGCCTCCCAGCCTGGGCTGCGTTGGTCGGGTGAAGGTAGGCAGCACCGTGTGTGCTTACGGAGCTAAGCTCCACCGCAATCCCCCACCATAGGGTAGGCGGTCAAGGCTAATGGTGAGCCTTCAGAGGATGCCCCTCCCGCATCAGTGCCCCACGCCCCGTATAGCGGTGAACCCCCATGTATTGGGTCACCTTCCTCCCTAGTTCCCCCCTTTATTGGGGGGAAAAAAGAGGGGGGGGGGCTTGTGTGTACGATGGCCTAACCTTGCCCTATTACACTAGTAAGCTTATAGCCCTTAACGGTTAACGGGTGTCAGAGCCGCATTTTACTTTGCTTGTATTGTCAGCTACAACGCCTTTACTGTATTTTACTCGGCGTGTACTGCGGCTCTGTTCGCGGACGCTACAGCGTTTATTTTTTCTATTCATCCTGTCATATTTGTTCTGAGGTAATTCACTCGGTCTGGTTTTCAGATGTTGCTAACTACTGTTTCTGATTGGCTATTTCTTCGAGCTTCGCGCTCTCCGGGGGGGGGGGGCGTGGTCTGGTTTGGCGCGTTCCGCGTCGCCTTCAGCTCTGACCCGCCCTTTGAGGTTCGCTTGGCGCCATTCCCTTCTTACGCGCGCGTGGTGAAGACTGTCCTCCCCTCGCTGCTCTGTAAGTGCCCTCATGGGCGACCCTTTCTTCAGCTTTTGCTCCTTCTCGCTTGGCTCTGACATCCTTGTTCCCCTTGTGTCTTTCAGACCGTGTATACTTCGGTGGCTTCTCCCGACCCGGTCTAGCGCCCGGTCCTGACCATTATAAAATTACTCCCACTTCCCCGCGGGTCATTGGGGCATCCAGGGTTGCTTTCTAGCGTCAATCCCTACTGGCTTATTGTACCTAATAATCACCATATGGAGGCATCTCAGGATATTGTGAACGTGGTTCCTTCAGGACAAGCCCGTCTGTGTGTAGCTTGTGGGGCCTTGCCTAGCAGCGGTGACAATGCACGGGTCTGTGTTCCTTGTGCACAGCAGGCGCTTGCAGGTCTTCCCACCTCTTCTGAGGCTGGGCCTGCTCCTCGTATCACTTCACCTACTCCCCCAAGTCTGAGCCTGTGACAGAGGCTCTGTCTTTTGGATGTCATCACTATTCAGTTGCCCACCGGGTCATTCACTGGCCTTTTCTTAATTAGGTTACAGGCAATGTCATTGTATTTTGACTGCCATTGTGTATTGTTGATTACGTCACAGTCAATGGCATTGTCCTGATTGAGTGTATTACAGCCTGCTATTGTTCTACTGATTGCGTCACCGGCAGAGTTGAGGGATTGTATGCCCTGCTGCTATTGGTCAGTGTGGTTGTCATTGCATGGAGACTTGTGTATATAAGGCCTAGAGTGGCACTAATAAAAACTCTTCACCTTCACCCTCAATACTGAAGTTCTGTCTCTTATTGGGGGAAACGCTATATTACAATGCACTAGTCCTTGTAAGGGCTGTTCCTGTTTCCTCACGGATGACTCTGGAATTCCTGCAGCACCTCTTACGATTGGGAAAAGGACGTCTCGGGTGGTGAAGCCCTCCGGCGATAAGGGTTATCGCTACAATTGGTGGCAAGCGGTCGGATGGTCCTGTCTACCCAGAGAGAGTGCTACCCTGATGGAAAGTCAGTAGGACAAGTTGAAAAGGCTGACCTGGAGGATCTACTTGTGAGCCGGGGAAGGTCAGCTAGCAACCGCCCACGTCAGGAACTGATAGCCGAGCTGATCAAAATGGATCGTGCAGCAGTGAGGACCGAAACCAATATAGAGATCAATGAAGACGCTGCTCTCGTTCAAGCGGTTCGGAACAGATTGTCGGTCTATGGCCGAATCCATCACAAGAACTGATCGACCAAGTCTTCGCCGCAGCGGAGGCAGAGGCCAGTAAGCGAAGGGAAGATCGACGACTCGCAACCCAGCAGCCTCTCAGCGCCCCTGTGTCTCTGAGCCTCAGTTACACTGGGGGGAAAAAGATTCCATTTGCAGCATTTAAGTCCATCCAGGAAAGTGACAATGAGATTGATGGATTTTTGGCCGATTTTGAACGGCAGTGCGCTTTACACCAGGTACCCACGGAGGAATGGGTCACCATATTATCAGGAAAAATCTGGGAAAGCTTCCGATGCTTTCCGGGCCATCCCTGATGCGGACATACCACACTACCATCTGGTAAAGGAGGCTTTGTTAGCCCGGCACGCTGTCACCCCGGAAGCCTACAGTTGTTTTTACTAGAACATATTCTCAATGCCTTGCAACCAGAGCTAAGAGAGTGTGTACAAGACCAGCACCCTGTGAGTACATGTGTGTGTACAAGACCAGCACCCTGTGAGTACATGTGTGTGTACAAGACCAGCACCCTGTGAGTACATGTGTGTGTACAAGACCAGCACCCTGTGAGTACATGTGTGTGTACAAGACCAGCACCCTGTGAGTACAACTGTGTGTGTGTGTACAAGACCAGCACCCTGTGAGTACAACTGTGTGTGTGTGTACAAGACCAGCACCCTGTGAGTACATGTGTGTGTGTGTACAAGACCAGCACCCTGTGAGTACATGTGTGTGTGTACAAGACCAGCACCCTGTGAGTACATGTGTGTGTGTGTACAAGACCAGCACCCTGTGAGTACATGTGTGTGTGTACAAGACCAGCACCCTGTGAGTACATGTGTGTGTACAAGACCAGCACCCTGTGAGTACAACTGTATGTGTGTGTGGGTATCATCTTCACCCTCAATACTGAGTTCTGTCTCTTATTGGGGGGAAATGACAAGACCAGCACCCTGTGAGTACAACTGTGTGTGTACAAGACCAGCACCCTGTGAGTACAACTGTATGTGTGTGTGTGTATACAGGCCCTGTAGACAAACCAGTAATGCAGATGGATTATCCTGGCAAACAGAACTCTGCCCATAACAAGAGTCCGGACAGCCCCACGTTAACCCGAACAGGGTCAATCCGGGTCTGCCGGGTGTTCCACAAAAAGGGGGCATTGTGACAGAGGCTCTGTCTTTTGGATGTCATCACTATTCAGTTGCCCACCGGGTCATTCACTGGCCTTTTCTTAATTAGGTTACAGGCAATGTCATTGTATTTTGACTGCCATTGTGTATTGTTGATTACGTCACAGTCAATGGCATTGTCCTGATTGAGTGTATTACAGCCTGCTATTGTTCTACTGATTGCGTCACCGGCAGAGTTGAGGGATTGTATGCCCTGCTGCTATTGGTCAGTGTGGTTGTCATTGCATGGAGACTTGTGTATATAAGGCCTAGAGTGGCACTAATAAAAACTCTTCACCTTCACCCTCAATACTGAAGTTCTGTCTCTTATTGGGGGAAACGCTATATTACAATGCACTAGTCCTTGTAAGGGCTGTTCCTGTTTCCTCACGGATGACTCTGGAATTCCTGCAGCACCTCTTAAGATTGGGAAAAGGACGTCTCGGGTGGTGAAGCCCTCCGGCGATAAGGGTTATCGCTACAGAGCCTAACCCCCAATACCAGCGGGGATTTTCATGCTGATTTGGCCACTAGACTGGCTAGTGTTGAAAACTTGATAGCTGGCTCCTCAGCGCGTAAGGCCACTGCCAAGAGGCGGCATTTGAATCCTGAATCTACTATATTTCCTATAGAGTCTGATGATTTACTGCTTTCTTATGCACATCCCCCCTCAGACGAAGGGGAGCTGTTCTCTGACTCAGGGTCATACGACGACGAGTCTAGGGGACAGGAGGAGTCTGGTTCTGAACATTGGTCCTCGGATGACATTGATAGACTGTTGGCCCAGATCTTTGATGTATTGTCCCTCTCTCCCCCTGCCGCGGCTCCCCGGCAAAGGGGTGATCTGTTTCACACCGCTAGGGCGCAGTTGGAATTTCCTGAACAAACCCATTTTAATAGCCTTGTGTTGAGAGAATGGGAACACCCCAGCAAACTTCATGGGGTTCCTAAAAGTGTGGATAAGAAATATCCATTCCCTGCTGACCTGGTCAAGTGCTGGACATCGCCACCCGAGGTCAATGCCCCAATTTTAAGTCTGTCCAACACCTCTATTATGCACTCCCCCCGACACTACTACGCTGCGGGATTCTGAGGACCGGCGTGTTGACCAACTGGCATGCCATGCCTTTGCATTTGGGGGAGCGTCGCTCCTCCCGGTTTGCACCTTAGCCATTACGGCGGTGGCGCTCAGGACTGTGGTTAGGAATGCTCTAGAAAGTGCGGATGATTTGCCCTCTGATGCTGCCAATGCTCTGGCCACCTGTGGAACTTTTGTTAACTTTATCCTATCGGCATCAGATGATGCTATTAAGCTGAGCGCTTGATCTTCTGCTCTGGTGGTAGCCATACGCTGTGCGGTCTGGTTGCGCCAATGGGCCACTGATAACGCCGCCAAGAAGGCCCTTACAGGGCTTCCATTCAAGGGACTGCGCCTGTTTGGAGAAAGGTTAGACATTTTCGCCAAGGATGGCAAGTTGCCCCAGCGCAAGCGTCAGACTCGGCCCTTTCGTGGCCCAAGCTCCCATTCGACCCCCTACCGCGGGGCTAAGCAGGGCAGAGGAGCATCCTTCGTTGGGTCTCGCGCAGATTCGTGGAACAAGAACAGAGGACGCCGTCCTGGTTCCTCCTGGGGACCCAAGCCCAAAGCCCCTCCCAAGACCCCCCAGGCATGAAGGGGCGCCCTCGCCCGTCAGGGTGGGGGGACGTCTACAGCACTTCGAGCAGGTTTGGAGACGCCACGTCTCAGACCCGTGGATTCAGGAGGTAGTGTCCTCCGGTTCTGTCAGGTTGGGGGGGTTTCTGGAAGTCCCTGCGGTTCCAGGGGAGGTGGGGCCCTCAGGAGGCCCACACACCTATCAATGTCTTGGCGCTGCGAGCGATCAGGTTAGTTCTGGCTCGCTTGACTACTCATCTTCAGGGCCTGCCTGTTCAGGTGCACTCGGACAACCAGACGGCAGTTGCCTACATCAACCATCAGGGAGGACCCGGAGCAAGGGGGCCCTCCAAGAAGCGTCTCTGATCCTGACTTGGGCGGAGGCCAATGTCCCCTGCATTTCAGCTGTGTACATCCCAGGGGTGGAAAATCACCTGGCGGACTCTCTGAGCAGGGGGACCTCTCGCCAGGGAGAATGATCCCTATGCAGCAGGGTGTTTCAATCTCTGTGTCACCGGGGCCAACCAGATGTGGATCTGTTTGCATTCCGCCACAATCACAAGCTTCCAGCTTTTGTCTCTCTGTCCAGGGATCCTCTGGCCCTGACCTCGGATGCGCTAGCAATGTCATGGAAGGACTTTCAGTTCCTGTATGTCTTCCCTCCGATCCCCCTGCTGGGCAGGGTTCTGCGCAAGATTGCTCTGGAAGGGGTGCCCGCAATTCTGGTGGCCCCCAGGTGGCCAAGAAGAGTGTGGTTCACAGACGTGGTACAGCTGCCAGTAGATCAGTACGCTCTGCCCTTGGTGCCAGATCTAATCACTCAGGGCTCACTACGCCATCTCAATTTACAAACTCTGGCTTTGACGGCTTGGCTGCTGAAACCTCCATCTTGATGGAGAAGGGGCTGTCTTCCTCAGTTGTGGATACTTTGATTAAAGCTAGGAAGAAGTCTTCCTCTTCCATTTATTACAGGGTTTGGCGTGCCTACATTGACTGGTGTGAGTCTAAGTCTCTTCCCTGTCGTGTGTTCTCTATTCCCAGGATTCTGGAGTTCCTGCAGCATGGGTTGGAGATGGGGCTCCAACTCAGTACTCTGAAGGGTCAGGTTTCTACCCTGGCTATTTTTTTCCAGAAGTCCTTTGCTCAGTACCCTCTGATCAGGACTTTTTTCCATGGGGTCACTCATGTGCGCCCCCCACGTAAACCTATGCTGCCTGTTTGGGATTTGAACTTGGTTCTGTCAGCCTTGCACGGTGCTCCCTTTGAACCTGTGCAGGATGCTGCCTTGGCCATTCTTACGCTCAAGGTTGTGTTTTGGTGGCTATCACTTCTGTCAGGCGTGTGTCTGAGTTGGCAGCGCTGTCCATTCAGCCCCCCTACTATGAGAGGCACCAGGACAATGTGGTGTTTTGTTTCAAACCTGATTTTCTGCCTAAGGTAGTGTCTGCCTTTCATTTGAATCAGGATATTGTTCTTCCTTCTTTGTGCCCTAATCCTAGCAATGCTAAGCAGAGAGTTTTGCACTCTTTGGATGTGGTTAGGTGTCTGAAGTACTATCTGGTGGCTACTGCACCTTTCAGGAAAACTGATGCTCTTTTTGTGGTCCCTTCTGGTCCTAGGAAGGGTTTGGCTCCTGCCAAGTCTACTATCAGCAAGTGGATTCTTCAGGCTGTGATTCAGGCCTACTCTGCTAATGGGAAGAATCCTCCCTTCCGCCTTACTGCTCATTCCACTCGTGCTATTGGTGCCTCTTGGGCTTTTCAGCACCAGGCTTCTGTTGAACAAGTTTGCAAGGCTGCTACTTGGTCTTCTGTTCATACCTTTTCAAAGTTTTACAAGGTTGATGTTAGGGCCTCAGCTGACTCTGTTTTTGGCCGAAAGGTTCTGCAGGCAGCAGTGGTTTAAACTGCCTGCTGCTGATTTTTCTTGGGTTCCCACCCTACTTTATGGACACTGCTATTGGATGTCCCAACTGTAAGTATTAGATTTGGAGCAGGACGTACTGTATACTAAGAATAATTAGAATAACTAGAATAACTAGAATTGGTATTATGAGTATACAGTACGTCCTGCTCCAACCCACCCTTGGTTTGCTTTTTCTTGGATCCCCTGTATGGTGATTGTTATTGTTATAGTTGATAGTTTGGATTGTTTAATTCTCCCGGCTTCTCATTAACTGCTTTTCTACTATTCAATGCTGGGGATTTGTGGGAGGTCCCTGGGTATTTGAGGGGCCGGCAGGAGCCTATTTTCGATGTCTCTGCAGTCCAGTGCCATCTGGCGGAGTATATCCCAACTGTAAGTATTAGATTTGGAGCAGGACGTACTGTATACTCATAATACCAATTCTACAGGTGAGTAATCACAGAATTGTATTTTCTCCCTGTCTCCCTCGGCCAGGCAATCCCTCTTGTGGTGGCTGGACTCCAGAAATCTGCTTGTAGGCAAGTCATTTTTGACCCCATGGTGGGAGATTGTCACCACGGACACCAGTCTGACCAGTTGGGGAGGCTTTTGGCTGACGCAGAAAATCCAAGGTCAGTGGGGTCCGCAGGAGGCCCACTTACCCATAAATATCTTGGAATTGAGAGCGATCCGGTTGGTGCTTCTTCACTTGACTCCCCATTTAGGGGGTCGTGCGATCCAGATCCGCTAGGACAATTAGACGGTGGTTGCCTACATAAATCACCAAGACGGGACTCTGAGCAAGCGAGCCCTCATGGAGGTCACCCTGATTCTGACTTGGGGAGAGGAGAATGTTCCCTGCATCTCAGCGGTTTACATTCCTGGGGTAGAGAACCAGGAGGCCGACCTACTGAGCAGGAGTGCCTCACGCCTGGGGGAATGGTCTCTCAGCAACAAGATCTTTCACGCTCTGTGTCTCCGCTGGGTCAGCCGGACGTAGACCTATTTGCATCCAGACACAATCACAAGCTCCCGAGATTCGTATCCCTGTCGAGGGATCCTCTGGCCTTTGCCGCAGACGCTCTGGCGATTCCTTGGACGGAGTTCAGGCTCCTTTATGCATTCCCTCTGTTTCCGCTCCTGGGCCGAGTGCTGCGCAAAATAGCCCAGGAGGGGGCACCAACCATCCTGGTGGCTCCTCGCTGGCCGAGGCGGAGTTGGTTCACAGACATAATTCAGATGTCAGTCGATCGCTACTTCATGCCCGACGACCCAGGGCTTCTCACGCAGGGGTCGCTGCGGCACCCCAATTTACAGACGCTGGCTTTGACAGCCTGGCTATTGAAACCTCAATCCTGACGGAGGAGGGGCTGTGGGCCACGGTTGTGCATACCATGATTCAGGCGCGGAAGAAGTTTTCCTCCATGATATACTACTGAGTTTGGCATTCCTACATTGCCTGGTGTGAGTCCAAGAGTTTCCCTTGCCGCACTTTTTCTATCTCTAGGGTTTTGGAGTTTTTACAACACTGCTTAGACTCGGGTCTCCAGCTGAGCACCCTCAAGGGCCAGGTCTCGGCCTTGGCCATCTTTTTCCAAAGAGTCTTTGCCAATCATAGACTGATCAAGACTTTTTTCCAAGGAGTTACCCATGTACGTCCACCGCGTAAGCCTGTACTACCGGTGTGGGACTTGAATTTGGTGCTTTCTACTCTACAGGGCCCCCCTTTGAGCCTTTGTGTGATGCTGCATTGTCTATCTTTACCCTTAAGGTGGTCTTTTTGATAGCTTCTCAGTGCGTCGCGTGTTAGAACTCGCTGCGCTTTGTATGAAGCCTCCTTACTTTGAGCTGCATAAAGATAAGGTGGTGTTTCGCTTTAAACCTGATTTTTTGCCTAAGGTCGTTTCTCCCTTCCACCTTAATGAGGAAGTTATCTTACCTTCCTTGTGTCGTGCACCGACTAGTTCTAATGAAAGGACCCTCCATACCTTGGATGTGGTCAGAGCCATTAAGTATTACTTGGTTGCGACTGAACCCTTCAGGAAATCGGATTTGCTCTTTGTCCTGACAGAGGGCTCTAGGAAGGGTTTGCCACCTGCCAAGTCCACGATCAGTAAGTGGATCAGGCAGGCGGTGGTGCAAGCATATTCTGCAGGAACCCCCTTTTCATATTACAGCTCATTCTACTAGAGCTATTGGTGCTTCCTGGGCTTTTCAGCACCAGGCATCTGTTGAACAAGTTTGTAAGGCCGCCACTTGTTCATACCTTTACCAAATTTTACAAGGTTGATGTTAGGGCCTCAGCTGATGCTGTCTTTGGCTGAAAGGTGCTTCAGGCAGTAGTGAATTGAACTACGTGCTGTTCCGCACGGGGGATCCCCCCCTATATGGACACTGCTTTTGGATGTCCCAACTGTCATCACTTCTGGGACGACCTGGATTGGATATAGTGAAAAATACAATTCTGTGAAACTCACCTGTAGAAATGTTTTTGAATCTATCCAGTCCAGGTCGTCCCACCCCGCCCTTGTTTTTCATTATCCCTGTTTGCGTGTTATGGTGATTACCATCTTTATATTGGACCGTTGTCCTTAAAGTGGACCAGCACCCAGGATTTTCACTATCCTGGGTGTTGGTCCACTTCCGCGGGGCACCCTGATCGGGGTCTCGCGCGTCCCTCTTACAGGAACGGGGAGAAGGTAAGGTTTGTGGGCGTCCGGAGGGGTTTTACACAGCGGGGCCTCCCGATTTCGGATGCCCCGCGGGGAGGGAACTGATCGGCCCGGGCCGATCAGCAGTGGGTGTTGGTCCACTTTAAGTTTTTGGTTGGTTTCTTGGCCTCCCGGCCTGTCTCCTTCTTACTGCTGTTTAACCACTGGGGAATCATAGAGAGACACCCCTTTTTATAGGGGGCCGGGAGGAGCTACAGCTTTTGATCCTGCAGTCAAGCGCCACCTAGCGGTGGATTACCCAACTGTCATCACTTCTGGGATAACCTGGACTGGATATATTCAAAAACAATTCTACAGATGAGTTTTACAGAATTGTATTTTTAGTCCATGTTTAAATTTCAATCTTTTTATTGAAAGAGTTTAGAGATTACCGATAAAATATAAGAAAAAGGATTCATATATGCACAAGATAAAAGTATACAACATTCTCATAACTGACAAGCCTTAAACTTCAGATATGCACTTTTAGGTCAGTTTTTTACATGTTATTGTTTAAAATTGGGAGCGCGCGCTAATGTTTTGCCTGCATCCCTGGCTCCCGCCCCATACGTACAGATATGCTGGGTGGGCAATGTGCGCATTGCATTGGGGATGCAGCAGTGCATGCTTCCCATTGAAGGCAATCCAAGCCCTTTGCCGAAAGATGTTAACACAGCATAGGGTCCTGATTGGAAGAGAGCCCTCGCATGCGCCGTTGGACCGAGGAGAGGTGGGTTTCACACAGTGGGACATCCCAATTTGGGTTGTCCAGGGGGCACGGAATAAAATCGGGCACAGTCGAATTCCCCAGTTTTGTCCTGCTTTAAGCAAAGTCATGATCCTTACTGGTTGCTCTTGGTTGTTAAACTTTGGATTACTTGATACAGTTGCCCTGTGAAAATGGCTTATAATGCTGTATTTGTGTGAGGAAAACAATAGAAATAATCAGTTCTGCAAGCATCATGGTCCCAGTGATGTTGAGAATCGACAAGATCTGCAGCCATCATTATATGTAGAATGGTACAATATTTACAAGTGAATAAAGCCATACAGACCTAAAGTTAACTGCTGTTTCGTTTATGCTTCATCAGGGTGGCTCTATTTTATTACTCACTGGGCCTCCTGGCTGTGGCAAGACTGCGACCATCCTTGTTCTCGCCAAGGAAATGGGCATCCAAGTGCAGGAATGGATCAACCCTGTCATGCAGGAGTTCAAACAGGATGAACATCCGCAGGTTTTTGATCGGGGTAAACATTCTTATTAATAATTTTTTCTCCCTTCATCCTTCGGGATGACCCATAGAGAGAGGGGGGCTCCACCCCTGGGAAGAAACACAAACTGAACAGAGGTTAAAACCCCACCCCTTCTTCTCCAACTCAGTTCTTTGTGTTTCCTCCCTAGGAACCACTGGACAGTAAGCTGTATCCAATTTGCTACTTTAGTTTTTTACTTTCCACTCCAGGAGACCCTGGAGAAGTCCGCTAAGTTTGAAACCTTTTTATGTTCGGGTGTAGCTCACCCAAGGTTTACAGGTTGCCAGGGCAGTCCCCTATAGTCTGACAGATAGAATTCCCTGTGTTACTCATCTGAGCCTCTGAGGAGCCTCTGGTTGCTGGCGTGCCTTGGTCTTCGCCCTCAATTCCGGATTCCTCCAGAAGAAAAAGGCTGGTGGAGACCCACTGCCACTGACCCAGAATTCACTAACTCACTCAAAAAAATTCCCAAAGACATGGAGCCGTGGAGCAAATGTTCAAGGTTAGATACCCCACTGGGTCAGATGTTCAGAGTAGCACACCTAAGATTTGTGGATATAGGAGCACTATGTGTTCCTATGGATTGCAGGATGGAGGGCATCCTAAAAAGGGCCTGGGGTGCAGCATCGGTTACCTTTAGACCTACCTTGGCAGCAGATGGTATTATGACATGGCTCAATAACCTAATGGGTTTTCTGGAACGTGACACTCCCAAGGAGAGCATTCTAGATACCTTGCTTACTCTGTTTGGAGTGCTGTCCTTTCTAGAAGAAGGGGCCATAAGTCTCAGTCCTGACAGAAACTACCGGGTCAGGGAAAGGCTCACCTGGTTCGTAGCCATCTGGCGAGCAAGTTCCCAAAATCATTTTGTGCTACAGACATGGGAAAGGGGATATCAATTAGAGTTTTCATCCATCCCTCAATCCTTTTTTCTGGTGATCATGTTACCAAGAGACCCCAGAAAGAGGGAAGCCTTTCCACTAGTCTTACAGGAACAAATTACGTTGCAAGAATGTGATAGAAGTAGTTCCATCCCACGCAGAGTGGCGGGGATTCTATTCTCACTTTTTTCTGGAGCAGTAGCCATCAGGAAAATACCAGATGATCCTGAAGAAATTCGGAATGAAATCGATTCAGTAAGGAACATCCTCAGAGCAGGTGCTTATGGTCAATTTAGATCTACAGGATGCCTACCTGCAGATTCCAATTTCTGTGCCCCATTGCAGATTTCTGAGGCTTGCAATTCAAACAGACCAGGGGCTTTATCATTACCAGTACAGGTCCCTGCCTTTCGGGCTGTCGTCAGCCCCGAGGATCTTTACAAAGATACAAACCAATGGTGCACCTTAAGCAGAGAAGTCACTAGTAACATACCTAGAAAGAACTCTTCTTCTTCTAAAGAATCTGGGCTGGGTTGTAAACTTAGCAAAATCAAATCTCGTACCCGGCCATTTTTTGGTAGATTCCACGAGTTTTCTATCTCGGAACAAATGCCCAGACTCCCTGTATTAGGTAATCCAGATGGGAGGAAAAGGTACTAGGAAGTCACCATTGGTGGACGGATCCAGAGATACTAGAGAAAGGAAGACAGTGGAAACAAAAGAATCTAGTAGTTAACACAGACGCCATTCCTGGGGTTGGGGAGCCCACTGGGATACCAGAGTGTCCAGGGAAGATGACCATGACTTATAGCAAGCCAATCATCCAATTTATGGGAACTGATGGTGGTCAAGCTGGCACTGGATTACATCAAGCAGAGATGTACAGATCCACCCTAACAATGCTTCCACAGTAGCATACATGATCATCGGGATGGGACCAAGTCCCCATTATTAATACATTTCTCAAACTCAGTTCTGTTTCCCTTACAGGAACAAATTCTGTCAATATCAGAAATTCATTTAAAGGGTACTCTGAACACCATAGCATATTTTCTAAGTTGGATCAGAATCAGACTGATTGGTGTCTAAATCAGGGTTTTTTATCCTCCAGATTGTACATCATGGGGCTTTCCTCAAATAGATCTCTTTTCCGCTGCCAACAATTCAAAGTGTGAAACGTACTACTCACTAATGAGGGAAGAAGGTGCGTTAGCAGTGGTTGCCCTGGCTTTCACCTTTCCTTTGCCTTCCCTACTTTCAGAATACTGCCACAGGTAAAGAAGGGCTGTTCGGAAGAGATACCAGCAGATCTGGAAGGGCCAAAAGTTTGGAATTTTTTTTCTTCATTTTGTGAGACTAACATATTGAAGAAAGAAGAGATACCAGCAGCCCTGCAGTAAGAGTTTGAGAAAAGTCTGGCACTAAGTACACTAAAGGCGCAGTCTTTCTAGATTGCCAGTTTAGACAGGATTTTTAAAGGAAGTTATCTGTAATGGATACCCAACATGGGACTTATCCATAGTGTTGAACGGACTACTAGAATCTCCATTTGAACATTTGGTGGAAAAATGGCTGTGTTTAAAATTTTGCTTCTTACTGGCAGTCACTTCGGCCAGGTGGGTAAGTGAGCTGAAAGGTCTATCAATGAAGGAACCTTACCGCACAATTCTCCCAGGTAAGGCCATACTGAGACCGGACTTTTTTTTTTTTTCTGCCAAAGATTGCTACATCAATTAACAGGTCTGAATACATTGTGCTTCCATTATTATCAGCTACAGTGGGAACTGAAGATGATCTTTTACTTTTAGATGTAAGAAGAGTACTAATCATTTATTTAGAAAGATCTAGAGAATGGCGAGTAGCGGAACAACTTTTGATAATCTTTGGTGGCAAGAGAAGAGGAAGCTACTGCCAGATGGATAAAACAGACTATTGTGCAAGCTTATATTTCAAGAGGAGAATCTCCGCCAGCAGGTTTCTGCACACTCCACCAGCACTATATCAGCTTCCTGGGCAGATAGGACAGGCACTTCTGTAGAAGAAATCTGTAAAACAGCAATGTGGCCATCACCCCACACATTCCTCAAGCACTATATACTAGATTTCCGGTCTGCTAAGCTTCAGGCCATTGGTAGAAGGGTCTTCCTAGCAGCTTCCCCACACCTAAGGTATAATTACTTGCCTAATCCTCTCCGGGGGTCATCATGAAGGATGAAGGGAGAAAATCCCTGTTACACTTACCGGTAACAGCTTTTCTATTAATCCTTCATGACGACCCCTTAGTTCCCTCCCATGTCCTACGGTTTATCTAAGGATACTTATTTAAGACTGAGGTGGAGAGGAAGGGGTGGGGGTTTAACCCCTGTGCAGTTTGTGTTTCCTCCCAGGGGTGGAGCCTGTTTCTCTCCGTGGGTCGTCATGAAGGAATCATAGAAAAGCCGTTATCAGTAAGTGTAACAGGAATTTTTTTATTGCTAACGGGACCCTGTAACATGTATAAATACCTGTTTTTTCCTGTAGATATGGGCTTCCATCTTTTCTCTAACCAATCTCAGTCAGCCCAGTTTCAGGACTTTCTTCTAAGGGCAAACAAGTACAACAAGCTGCAGATGCTGGGAGAGGCCCCTGGTACTGACCGGAAGCTCATAATTGTTGATGTAAGTTTTGTTTATGAGCCAAAAAACTTGCAATTGTGTTTGGTTCTAGTTATTTTGTAAAGGGTCCCCAATACTCTTCAGGCACGTCAAATATAAAAGTTGTGTGTGTTATATGGACCTCCCAGCCAAAAATGATTTCCGTTGCTATCACCCCCAATGCACTTAGACTAACAGAATGCTTGATACTGGGCATCGCTACCTACCAGCATTCCCTTGCTGGTCTGGTGGCCCATGTTGCAGGTGGAAAGATTGCAGCCACTGGTGAGGGAACATGGATATAGGTCATTAGGCTTGAACATCCTGTTATCCTCTGCGTGGTGTAGCATCCTAAATCAGATTTGGTCCACTTTAAAAACTCTCTATTCACGTAAGAAAAACAAATCTCTATGGCATAGTCTTCTCTTTATTGCTTATTCTTGATATGCCAGAGAATCTTTACACATTGTCATTGGCTCCACAGCCATCAGTGTGTGTGTTATCTGCTGATACAGTGAGTGTGTTGTGCTCCAGAAGTCTCTACTATTTATTTTTTCTTGTATGGATTATTGATTTGATGTCCACAAGCATGTGTTATCCCTCTATCAGTAGATGGAGCTTATGTGGTGGGTATTACTTTATCATACATTTTTTAGATTTCAGTAGTTTATTATATATATTTTTTTAATTTTTGTTTCTTTAGGATATGCCTAATTTATTCTATAGAGACCCTTCCAGTTTACATGAAATTCTAAGGTACGCTGAAATACAAGCTGAACATTTGAGCTTCATTGTCGCTCTGTCTATTTCAATTTTGCGTTTATCTTTTTATTATCCTGTAGGAAGTTTGTAAAAACTGGGCGCTGCCCTCTAGTTTTCATCATATCAGACAGTCTAAGTGGTGATAGCTATCAAAGACGATTGTTTCCAAAGGAAATCCAGGACGAATTATCTGTCTGTAATGTCAGGTACATCATTTGAAAGTTTAAATATGCAATGGCTTGTTCTGTAAAAGGTATACCACCCTGCCCAAAGCTGCCCCATATCCTTGTTACCTGTGTTTGGATCAAGCTGCTGCAATGTGCTTGCATCGCTATTTTGGGAAGCCGCTAATTGTTATGGCTACGCATAATACAATGGTGTCCGGACTACACATCCCTCCTTTGCATAGAGAAGTGGGCAATGCTTGGTATTCTCAATAACTTTTCGGTTGGGGGGGGGGGGGGGGGCAGGTGTACCAGCTGTAGACTTAGAGAGTTACAGGAAAAACTCCATTGGGGCTGAGTAGGTTCACCCCAAAAACCCTAAAACCCTATGTAGAGACAAAAGTTGTTTTGGTTCAGGCTGCCTATGCTAAATGCATTTAGATCAATGCTGCCAGTAAGGGAGTGTTTCCATCCTTGGAAGCTTGATTTATTAGTAACTAATGGGTTGCACTATGTAGTCAGCCAGGGTGTGGGCTGCTGAAGATTTAAGATTGCTTGAGTTGATGGTGATGTCTTCAGATTGCACTACAAGTCTAAAGGGACTGTAAACACACTCAAAAGGCACTTACCTTCTCCTCCCGCAGCAGCTCCCAGGCGGTCTGCTGCAAAGAAACCCTCCGATTTCCAAGAACGAAGCTCCCGGTGTCCTTGCGTAATGCCCCCGCCCCTCAGATCAGTCACTGCTACCCTGTACATTTCTTCCTTTCATTGCAATGAATGGAGAGGTCTGTACACTGGTAGGCAGTGACAGGGCCACAACCGAGAGGTTTCCGAGCAGTGGACTGGCCAGGAGCTGCTGCAGAGGAGAGAAGGAAGGTGCCTGTTTGTTTTTTGTGTGTGGGGGTGGGGGTGAGGTTACAGTCCCTTTTTAAAATGTATACTAAAAGTATTCATAGGCTAAAAATATAATCCCAAGTAGAGACCCTTTCCATGTGCGTATTTCAGGGGCTATTTAGGGTCCCAGCTGTTTAGTGAATATTCTTGTGTGTACCCTGAGTGATAATAAATATTTTGCACTATGTACAGAAACAAAGCTTACATTTTTTTCTCATATATTCTATTTCCAGTTTTAATCCTGTTGCTCCTACCAATATGATGAAGGTCCTGACCAGAATCGCTACGTCAGAGGCTGCTATGGTGAGTGGGGGGAGGCGACGCATTTAGGTAGAAAAAAGAAATGCAGAAATAGAAGATACACATGAGTGCCTGCATGGAGTGTCAGATCATTTTTCCGTACACCTGGCACAGAGTCTAAGCAATAGCAGATTTATTATTCTCTCTTAAAATTAAACCCCATCCATCTCATCTCTCTATTTCTTTCTTGCCCCCCCCCCCTTTCTATGCCCATATGGTCTTTTTTGGGCATCCCACCCCCTGCAACTGTTCCACAGGTTTTACATTCCTCACTGGTTCTCTGTCTCAGAAGTAAAACAAAACCCAATAGGGCCCTGGAATCTTTAAGAATCCAGGGCTAGCCTTCCCCTGGGGCATCCTAAATTGCGCCGCAAATCACACCACAGGCAGCATTTCAGTATGTAAGCCTCCACTGGTGGTTATACTCTGGCCACAATCTGCTGATCAGAGCTGTGGCTGGAAAGCCATCCGCTTCTGACATTGCAAGATTCTGTGGTACCCTACCTAGATATTGGCAGGGTACCACAGTTGAATTCACTAGGAGCAAAAAATCTGATAACTTTTATTATAGGTCTCTAAAGAAAGAGGAGACTTTTCCAATCATACTGAACGCAGAAGAGTGTGCCAATAGTACATACACCTTGGTTTTTTTTACATGCAGCAACTAAAGTTTTTCGTGTCTGTAGTTCAGCTTTCTTAAAGTGTCAAGCAGCAGGCATTGTTGGTGTGGTGTTCATGCGTCAATGTAAATGTCTAATCTGATCTTGTCTGTGCAATGTGTTTGTATGATCATTTCCATATATAAAGGCTAAATTAGACATATGAAAATGTCATATCCTTTTTGCTCCACTTGTATGCGATGACTTGCAACCAACCCTTCTCTTATCATTTTGTTTCTCCAGAGTGGAGGAAGATTTTCTATTCCAGACAAGGAAGCATTGGAGTTACTGTGCTCCGGAAGCTCAGGAGACATTCGAAGTGCACTTAACAGCCTTCAGTTTTCAGCACTTAAAGGTAGAGTTTGGATTTCTAAGCCTGCCAGGAATAATTCTATGCTTTCTGCCCTGAAGCAAAAAGATCAGATTTCCCGGGTTTGCTTTTCATATCAGTGTTTCTCCCCAAACCTCTTCTCATGGGCCACCAACAGATCATGCACCAACAGATCAGGCTCTATAGCTCATCTGTGCATCAGTGTGGAGATCTGCCAAACCTGGCCTGTCCTTGATAGGATGGGATATGATCTATAAAATATGTGGCCAGTTTAAAGATTTATCAAAAGCTATTGTGTCCTGGGTTTTGTTCCTTGCCCCCCCCCCCCCGGGGCATCCCAATTTGGGATGCCCCCTATGCGAACATATGCGATCGCCCAGAAAAAGCCACCTTTCACTGGTCCTCATTCAGTCTCATCCAATCAGAGCCGCTTGCCTTGCATATTTAATGTTGGGCAAACTGCTCTGTTTATGGCAATCGGGAGCGGGAATGTCCTGCATCTCCAGAAGCAGGTTGCTGTCCAAAGACTATCTGAATGGCTGGATACGGTAGCGCCCGCACAGGCCAAAGATGATGGGGATGCAGCCGGTCTTGCTCCCCATTGTTTACAGCACAGAGGAAGCCGTTCGGACACAGCGGGGCATCCTGAACTGAATTGCCCCAGGGGAAGGTTAGCGGCTGACATTCTAAACTTTTAGGTTCCAGGCCGGCTGCTTTGGGTTTTGTTTCACTTTAAATCATGGGTCCTCCTGGGACACTTTTTCTGTACGGGGGCCCGGCGCCCATCATTTGATACGTAGTATGGGCGGGTCGGCGCCTCATGCCCCTGGGAAGGGGGGGGAATTGGTAAGAGGAATGTTTGGCCAGGTGGCTAGCGTCAGCAGGCCCACAGGCTGGGCGGGAGGAACAAGGCTGGTACAGAGGAGAAGGGAGATTTGCGGTGATATGGGGTGTTTTATTGTATTGATATGTGTATATTGTACTGTGTTTTATTTGTAACATAGTTATATGCTTAAAACTCAATAAAATAAGATTAAACATAAATCATGGGTCCTGAAACCTCATCCTCTGGGGATGAAACAGTGCAGGTTTTCCTGGTGTTCTGTTCGGGTCGCTCTATTCTTGACAAGTGGGTTATCCGCCACAAGGTGGCGCAGTTGACTGCAAGATGAAACTTGTGGCTCCTCCCGGCACCTGTCTCCCTATGAATCCCAAGAGTTCTCTTGCAGTCAGACTGCGAAGATGGAATGCTATCTCTCTGGATATTGCAGGCGAGCGGGGCATCCCAAGCCTGTTGGCCACTACAGCCCTATTCCCACCTGCTTCCGGGACCCATCCGGGCTCCCAGCCCTGGCTGCGGATCAGGTGACGGTAGGGGAACGCCGAGGGTCAGGCGTTCACAGAGCTAGGCTCTGGGCCGCAGACCCTCTCCCAAAGGGTAGCCGGCCATAGGCTAATGGTGAGCCTATTGGGGAGGAACCACCTAGGGACCCCTTATGTAGCCCACATGCTTTATTATGGTATGTGCTTATTCATTATATTCATTATGTGTCTTGTGCTTTTTACTTTGGTGCTTCACTGTTGTTCTTATACTCACCCTCCTCGTTCCTGCTCCTCTCGCCTCTCCGGCGTTCAGGCGTTGTGAGGGGGGGGGGGGCGCTCTCTTACATGAGGGCGGAGGACCTTCGGCGCTCTCTTCTCTGCCGCTCGCTGTGGGCGCGGACTGCACTCCGCGGCTGGGTGAGGGGGGGGGGCCCTCCCTGCCTGTCCCCTTCTTCTCCGGGTGGCATTTTTGCCCTCCCTGGCGCCCGGAGTTCGCGCACTGCGGGGGAGGGGGGCGTTCCGCATAATCTTGGCGCGGCCCGCCCCTCGAGGTGCTGCCTGAAGCCTGTTCTCTGTGCCATTCTCCCTCCTGCCTGCGTGGTGGCACTCGGATCCTCGCGTTCTTCCTTCCAGCGATCCATCTGTGCTGCGCTGCTCTGCCTGTGTACTTTCTGTGTCGGCAAACCGATCTTCTTGGTCCGTGAGTCTGGTCTTATATATTTTTATCTATTTTTATATTCTTGTTGGTGCATGCACTGTGGGATGCTCATGTGTGTTCCCCCTTGTGTCTTTCAGGCGGGCCCCATTTTCCTCTCTGCACTGTGGTTCCTCCTGGTCCCATCCACCCTCCCCCCCCCCCCCACGCTCCCCCTTCTCGAGTCTCACCTGGGGATCTTTTAGGGGCTATTATTGGGGATTGTCCGGGTTTGGCCCGTTAGTGCCTTGTAATCCTTTTCTTGGCTGCTAATCACCATAATGGAGGCTTCTGGGGATGGCGAGCTTGGGGGCCCCTCGGGGCAGGCTAAGCTTTCTCTTGTGTGGTACATACCCTCTGAGCGGTCGCAGCGCTATTTGTGTACCCTGCGCCCAAAGTGTCATTTTTGAAAGGGATGGGGCGAGCGCTACTCTCCCCAGTCCTATTTTTACCTACGGCCTCGCCGACACTAAATGCGTCTGCATTTAGCTTCCAGTGTGGGGGAAGCCAGCAGGGGGTCTCCATCGGACTTGGCACTACGTGTGGCCAGTATAGAGCAACAATTATCCTGTCCGGCCGCCAGCAAGGTCACTGGTAAGAAGCGGCATTTGGAGCCGGCTTATTCACTTTTTGCTGATGACGATGATTATGAGGCCTTTGATGGCTGAGACTTTATGGAGGAGGGTGAGTTATTTTATGATTCTGACTCCTCAGGGGACCGGCCGGGTGGCTTTGACAGTGAGCCGTGTCCTCCTCGGACGAGGACATTTGGGTCCCCGATGACACGGAGAAGTTGTGGTCTGCGGTATTTGAAACCTTGCACATTGTACCCCCGAAGGCGACCAAAAAGAAGCAGGGGGACCTTTTTCGGCCTGAGAGGCAGCGTCTTGTTTTTCCTGAGCAAGGCCACTTCCCAAAAATGTTTTTTAAGGAATGGGAGAGGCCTAATAAATTGCCTTCGGTGCCTAAGGGCCTGGACAGACGGTATCCCTTTTCGGAGGAGTTGCTTCGTCTATGGTCCCATCCCTCGGAGGTGGATGCTCCTGTTCTGGGGCTCTCCAATACCTCGGTTATGCCGTCTCCAGATACTACTTCCTTGCATGATCAAGCTGATAGGTGCATGGATCAACTGGCATGTCACGCTTTCACATGACTCTTGGCTTGCGTGGACTTCATTGCCTTTTTAATTTCTGCCATGGATGATACTGTCCGGCTGGGCGTCAGGGCTTCAGCCCTGCTGGTTGCTCTTCGTTGGTCTATTTTGCTGCAACTGTGGGCGGCCGACGGTGCCGCCAAGAAATCCCTCACTGGCATTCCCTTCCTGGGACTTTGTCTGTCTGGGGAGCGTCTTGATCTCCTGGTGAAAGATAGGAGGCTCCCTCAGCGTCGGAAGTCTGTGCGGCCCTTTCGGGCCTCTTCTTCCTTTCGAGGGGGAAGAGGCTCTTCCTTTGGTGGCCGCCGGGACTCCTGGGGACAAGGTAGGTCCCGCGGTCGTCCCAATCCCCCTGGGGGTCCAAGTCTAAGCCCCCGGTCAAAGCCCCTCAGGTATGAGGAGGCGTCCTCACCCATCCGGGTGGGGGGACTGCTTCTGCTCTGCTGGAGACGGCACGTTTCGGATCGGTGGATTCAGGAGGTGGTGTCCTCTGGCTACAAAATAGAGCTGGCAGTTTGGCCGCCCCCAAGATTTCTTCGGTCACGGATCTCCCAGAACTCCTTGACGGCGCAGGGCCTAAGAATGGTTGTCGATCGTCTTCTCTTGTCCAGGGTGATTTGTCCTGTGCCTTACCAGGAACGGGTCAAAGTTTCTATTCCAACCTGTTCACGGTACCCAAGAAGGACGGTACTCTGAGGTCTATTTTGGACCTGAAGGGTCTCAACAGGTTCAGACATTTTCGCATGGAGACCTTACTGTCCGCGGTGAGCTCGTTTCGGCCAGGCGACTTCATGACCACAGTGGACATCGGGGATGCCTACCTGCACATCCCTATATTCCAGGGACATCAGAAGTTCCTGAGATTTGCGCTGGAGGATCAGCACTACCAATTTGTGGCGCTGCCGTTCGGGATCTCCTCAGCCCCCTGGGTGTTCACCAAGGTGCTGGTGGGTGTTATGTCCCTGCTGAGGAACCAGGGCATTCGTATTCTTCCCTATTTGGACGACTTGTTTCGAGGCTGTGCCCTTCGCCCAGTTCCACATGAGACCGCTTCAGTTGAATCTCTTGACTGTTTGGGATCGGACACAGGATTCCCTGGGAGCAGTTCTCTTTGTCTGCCCTGGCCAGGCGGTCCCCCTCGTGGTGGTTGGACTCAGGAAATCTTCTAGTGGGCAGGTCCTTTCTGACTCCACGTTGGGAGATTGTCACCACGGACGCCAGTCTGACCGGTTGGGGAGGTTTTTGGCAATTGCTGAAGTTCCAGGGTCAGTCGGGCCCTCAAGAGGCTCACATGCATGAATCTCCTGGAGCTGAGAGCAATCCGGTTGGTCCTTTTTCATTTGACGCCCCATCTACAGGGTCGTGCGGTCCAGGTCCGCTCAGACAATCAGGCGGCGGTCGCCTACATCAATCACCAGGGCGGGACTCGGAGCAAGCGAGCCCTCAAGGAGGTGACTCAGCTCCTGTCTTGGGCGGAGGAGAATGTTCCCTGCATCTTGGCGGTTTACATCCCCGGGGTGGAGAACCAGGAGTACTCACCTGTAGAATTGCTTTTGGTGGTGTCCTGTTCGGGTCGCTCTATCCCACCCTTGTTCTGTTATCACCTTTTGCCTTACTTTTTTCTTGAGAGAGTTCATTTTGAGGCTGTGTGAAGTAACATGGTCTCTGGCCTCCCGGCATGTCTCTCTATTTACTGCTTTTCAACCACTGGGGATTCTTAGGGAGACAGATGCCTTTATATGGGCCGGGAGGAGCCACAAGTTTCATCTTGCAGTCAACTGCGCCACCTTGTGTCGGATAAATCACTTGTCAAGAATGGAGCGACCCGAACAGGACACCACCAAAATCAATTCTACAGGTGAGTACTCACAGAATTGCATTTTTTGCAGCTCTCCACCCTGATATGCAACAGTAATTATTAAGCCTATTTTACTAATCACTTCACTTTTACACCCATGAGGAGAGACGCAAAATCTGACCTGTTTTTGCCCTGGAGGAGAAGGTTTGGGGATCCCTGATTTAATGCTTTAGTGCATTAAATCCCAACCTTTTTTTTCATCAAGTACCACTTTCCATTTCCTGATTTTTATCTAGAGCAGTGCTGCGCAGTGGCGTAACTAATTGTGATGTGGTCCTGGTGCAGGCATTAAATGTGGTCCTTTCAAGGCGCATACAGTAAACTTTTTTTCTGTCTTTTAACTCAATTGGATGCAGCAAGACAACTAAAGACTGAAACAGCAGAGACAAATGGTGCTTCCTTTCTGTAAATGATGCCTAATGAGCACAAATATGATAAATAAGGTGGAGGAGCAATCATGATAGGGTCCCTTTGACCTCCTGGGCCCCAGTGCAGTTGCACCCTCCCTATAGTTACACCCCTAGTGCTACGTGAGCATTGTCAGTCACTTAAACCATAATCAAAAACACAAAACAGATATTTAAAGTGAATGCATCTCACAAAAAAATGTTTATGGTGAAAATAACTATTGCTTGAAGTGTAGATGGCAGCAGATCAGGTTTGGGTATAGGTAGGTCTCCAGCCTTGTCGAGTACAGACAGTGGTACTAGTACCCGACAAGGCTGAAAACTTGCCTGTTGGGAACCCCGCGTGTATAGGGCATTTGCAATTGGGACGCCCCTCTGTGTAGGGAACAACGCCCATCTTGTGAGCCGGATATTCATTTGGAAATAATTAATGACTCCAGGGTCTAGATTGTAGTTTACGGGCATTATCTTTTATCAATTCTTGAAAGGAAACCTGTAATTTGAGAAAAGGTAGAACACAGGACTGGGAAAAGTATAGGAACAGATGCCACCCCCCTGACAGAAAAGTGTTAGAAACCATATACCTGGCTTAGAATTCATTTTTTCTCTTATGGTTATTGTTGCAGATTGTTCTTTACCAAAGTATTTCAGTAAAAAGAAAGGTAGAACAGCAAAGTCAGATAAAACCACATCCAAATTGAAGAAGAAGAATAAAGTCGGGGAGAGCGCAGAAGACACACAAGCCATTGGCGGAAAGGACGCCTCACTTTTTCTGTTCCGGGCACTGGGGAAAATTCTCCACTGTAAAAGTAAGATTTTTTAAAACCTACTGTAGAGATTTATAGCTTGTCCCATCTGGACCAGTACATCGCCTTTGGGATGCCCCAGAGTGTATGCCCAAAAGCAGCTCTATTTTCCACTTTATAAAAAAGCATATTTAACACGGTCTAATATACATTAAACACCCCTCCCCTGGCGCTGAGGCAGGACATGGGAAGGTGGGGGTTGCAAAGAAAAAAACCCATACCATAGGCGCAGTCCACCCTGTTTCCCATGGAACGAACGGCCAGCTGCACAGAGACGCAAGGCAGCTTCTCGCTGCCCCGTGCATGTGCCTGCCGCCCATTCAAGTGAATAGGCAGTGAAAGCGTGCGCACTTTGTGTGTTTCTCAGCTGCTGCACCACGAATCACCTTCTCTGTGCGCACACCCGCATTCAAATTAATGGATGACGGTCGTGCACGAAGCTGGGGGACGCCACCCTATGTCTTTCTGAGTTCCGGAGAGCAGCGCTGTCCTGTATAAGGGTAGGCATTTTATGAATATATCTAGAGGGTTAAAGTTTAACTTTAGTAGTTTTTCTGTTGAGATGTATTTAGGTAAGGTATTTTTTGCTCTGCAACCCCCTGTCCTGCCTCAGCACCAGGGATGCAGTATCCAGATGTTCTTCTTAAGGGCAGGCCACTCCATTTTAAGTATCAAATGTGTTTAGAGTTCATCACAACATATCATCACAACAGGGGATCTGCACCACCACAAATATTCAAAGAAAAGCACCAGGTGTGTTGGGTCACCATATGCTAAACTCCAAAAATAGGGAAAATAAAACCTAAAAAGACCGCGCCACTCTGGAATAAAATACCCTAGATTTTTACTTTAAAGAAATCAACACAGACAAATACACAGTTAAAATCCAAAACAGGAGTGAGGCTGCCCTTTGCTGGTGAATAAATAATATAATTGAATGCACTGGTCCCAAGTTAATAAATGAAAAAAAGGGATTTGATCAGGGTATCCAGAGGATCCTCCCAATCCCAGGACCCTCACGGCAACTCAGAAACGCAAGCATTAGGTTTCTAATGAGTCTTCTGAGTCTGAATAGGAGGACGTTTATGCTGCCTTGGATTCTGAGAAAGAATCAGGGGGTAAATAATTTCTAGCAGGGAGGAGGAGGACTTTGATTCTGATGTCTTAGAGGACAGAACTTCACAACTTGTTAAGGAGCATATGGATAGGTTTACCTCTTCCCATTCTACAAACCCTGGATATCTCTACTCTGGTTCCTCCTAAGAAAGCATGCTCTTTGTGGTTAAAGCAATGGTCTGCTACTCCTTACCTTGTTTTTCACTGGGGCAAGGCAGTCTTCAGTTTCAAGTAGGATTTCCTGCCCAAGGTTGTCTCCTCCTTTCACATCATTGAGGAAGGGGTTTTGCCTTTGTGTCTTTCCTTCCAACCATAAGGAAAGAGTTCTCCATTCCTCAGATGTGGTTAGGGCACTTAAATATTATATCTCAGCTACCCAGCCCTTCCATAGGACTGATTCCCTGTCCATCATTCCTGAAGGTCCAAGAAGAGGTTTGGCTCCAG
The DNA here is from genome assembly GCA_027917425.1 of Gastrophryne carolinensis. NCBI lineage: Eukaryota > Metazoa > Chordata > Amphibia > Anura > Microhylidae > Gastrophryne > Gastrophryne carolinensis. Next base: position 565,968,405 of record CM051234.1, on the reverse strand, counting down.
TTAAATCTTCCATCAGTTGAGGGTTAGGCTGAGGGTGCTTAGAGCCTACAGTTGCAGGAATAAGCAGCCTCCTTTCCGTGTTACTGCCCATTCCACCAAGGCCATCGGCTCTTCTTGGGCTTTTTAGCAACAGGCCTCAGCAGAACAAGTCTGGCAGCCTTGGCTCTCTGCCACTGCAGGGGTTTAAAATAAAAAATATACTTGGTTTCTTCAGCACTCATGGCTGTTACCACAACAGGCTGCATGTCCGCCTCTCAGCTGAGCATGCGTAGGGCCGTGATGCTGAGTCTGTCCGGCCTCAATGCCATAGCCACCAGTATTGCAGACGGAGAATGCTGGAACCAATGAGGTAATTTTTTATTTTAACTTATCACCAAGCAAGGGCGTGGGGCAAGGTACACAACATAACTCATCAATGATTTTTGTGTCTCTTAAACCTGTTGTATTTTGACTCGTATGTATAGTTATTTGATTTGAAGATTTTTTTTTTTTTTTTTTTTTTTTTGTCGTTTTAGGAGAGCAGGCAGCCCCCAACTCAGACTATCCTAAATTACCAGCCCACCTATCTCAATATGAGAGAGACCTGCTGCTTGTTTTACCGGAGGTAGGTTCTGTCTAGTTGTACAATCTAGAAGGAAGCTCTCATGAGTAGTGATGGGCGAACCTGAACCGCAAAGTTCGAGTTCCCAAACCTGAACACAGATTTCATCTGTGTTCGAGTTCGACGTCCGGTCCAAACACGGAAAAGCTGGTTGATGGGCTGCTACTCCCTTCACCTAAGGGCGCAGCAGCAGGAAGCACTGCTGTAGCTTACCCCATCCCCGCAATCCTCTTCCTGGTCAGCTGCAGTGTTTGAAATTGGCAGTGCTGGCACCAGAAGTGTCCTCACTCATGGGAGCTGGGAGTTTGGTTCCCCACTGATTTTAGTGGGGACCAAGTTTGGGGCCCCAAACTTGAACATTTATTCAAAGTTCGGCCGAACTTTGGAGGGTTCGCTTATCCCTACTTATGATATTTGATGATTACTACTGCCGACCTCCACCTAGAAATGGATTTCAGCCACACCGCCAACAGGTCTTCACACAGATACACATATAAAGTCATTATTGCAGCAGCAGTGCTATAGAGCTGGCCATACAAAGATCCACAAGACCTGTCCTGTTGGTGGCTCCCGAGAAGCAGGTTTGGGAACACGTATTTAAACCATTCCATTGTAGCTTTGGCTGTATGTTTAGGGTGGTTGCCCTGCTGGAAGATGAACCCATGCACCAGTTTCATGTCCCCTGCAGCCTTATGCTCTTGAGCAAGGCACCTAACCCTCCCCCAACTGCTCCCCAGGTACTGTTACTAGTTCAGCCTATGTCTCTAAGCATGTGTGCACTCACTGCTTCTGTTTGTCTCACTGCATGGATGGGTTATTGTAGAGGAAAATGTGTGTGTGCAAGCAAAAAAAAAACTAGTGCTCTTGTCTGGGCTGTCCGTTTCAGTGGATGCCCATGTCTTCCTAGATTTGCAGTTGTGCTGTATTTACGGGTTATGCACCATTCTCGATGAGATGTTCAGAGCTTGTTCAGAGCCACAAATTTACACCTGTCTAGTGCGTTCCTTGGTTTTTAGGATGCTGTTTGTTTGCAAATGTTCCCTAACAAACATCTGAGGCCTTCAAAGAACAGCTGTAGTTATAACAATATAATACATTTATGCAGGTGGACTCTTAATTACTTTTTAAGATGACTTTTATTTAGTTGTATTAGTGTTCAGGAGGCTGAATACATGTGCACACCATACTTTGAAATTTGGAAAACCGTGTATCTTTTTATTTAGACTTCACAAGTACTTGCTACCTTTTTTGTTTCTCTATCACAAACATTACAATCTTGATTAAATACATTTAAAGTGGAACAAAGCCCAGGAATATGACTTTTCCAGGTTTGTTCTGTGCCCGATTCGGGATGCCTCACTGTGTGAAACCCTCCAGGAAGGCCAAAAATACTTACCTTGCCACACTCCCAACAGCGCATGTGCAGAGCCTTGGCCAGTGAGAGCCACCTGCTGTGACAATGTCATTTGGCCGTCGGCTCTCATTCAAATCATTGGGCACGCGCAATGGCGGGGATGCGGCAGCGCATTCCCCAGTGTAAAGAATGACCACAGCCTTCCAGGCCCGCCCGCTGGTGGGTCTTGTTCAACTTGAAGTTTTTGGCACCGACTTTGTGAAACCCCCGGATTCCGCCAGTGTACTCATCTTTCCCGGTGGCCACCGTGACGCCGTGTTCATTTGTCAGGTGCATACCCCTGTCATCCCTGTAGCTTTTGTTCTGCTTTAAACATGTGGACATTTTATAAAGGGTATGAATATATTTTCAAGGCACTGTACATTGCTGGAATAGGATGGCTTTTTGACAAGGAGATTAATATCATTGCTTTTTGACTATGACGACGTTTAAGTAATATTTGTTACAGTTATTGTGTTGCATGTCTGCTCTCTAGGTGGTTGTAGAGAAGTCGCATATGAGGAGTGAGCTGTTCAATCTATATCTTCACCAAAACTATTTGGACTTTTTTTCTGATATTGATGATGTTGTCCGATCCTCCGAGTACCTCAGTGCTGCTGATGTTCTTACTGGTGACTGGAGTGTAAGTACCTTCTGTTTCTGGTTCAATAATTGGCATTTTTGCTATTGAGTAAGAGCATTACATTGTAACCAAGATCCACATTACACAGCGGATGAATACAGAAAAGTAGCCCATTTTCTGTAGATAGAGTTAACAGGATTAGGTAGCATTCAACTTGAGGACCAACTGACATTGTGCAGTGTCTCATAGGAGAGAGCGCTGTTCTTGATCTTCATAAAGAAATGTCTGCTTGGCCTGGATTATGACTTGCTGGCTGTCTCAAGTCTAATAGAAAAACAAAATGAAAAACTACATCTGCCCATTCCCTATCCATGTGGCATCCCAATTTGGGATCCCCCACTGTGTGAAATACCCTGGATCACCTAGTATGCTCACCAACTATACTTGTCAGGGATCCCACAGCGCATGCACGGCCCATGCTACATCCCCATCTTCCCTCCAGCTGATTTACTAGGTATGCCCTCTTAAAAGGGGGTGGGGAGGTTTACTAAGCCGTTCTGACATCAGAGCGGCTCAGTAAAGCTAAATAGAGCACTGATTGTAGAAACTCGAGCAATCGCCGTGGGTTTGCCCATGAGGCGAATATGCACAGTAATCCAGGGGATTTCACGTAGTGAGATATTCCAAACCTGGATGCTATGCTAGAGAGGAGCAAACCCCAGGATTTTTTAAAAACCCAGGTATTTCTTTTTAAAGGTAATATAAACTCTAATGAAACAAAAGGGGTACTCTCATTTTCTACCCTGAAGCAGTGTCCGGCCATACAGGCATTCTGTGGCCCTCTGGTTTCTGAGAACGTGAGCACATGCCTCAGAATTTTTGGGGCGCCGGACCACTGATTGCTGTTTGCCATGGCTTTGCCCACAGATCAGTCAAAATGTCTGTGCATACCCCACTCCGCTTATTACAATAGAGTGGGTAACCCTCCATTGCAATCCACAGAGTGGGCATGCACATGAACTGTGACTAATGTGGGGGGCAGGTGGGTGTGTGTGTAGACACTGGGAGCTCCAATCTCAGAAACATCACCAAACTGGTCTGAAGTTGCTGCATAGGAGAGAAGGTCAGTATCGTATTCTAAGTATGCCGCACGTCCTGCTCCAGATAATGATTCATAACAGATGGGATTACCTCCGCCAAAGGGCACTTGACTGCAGAGATGGCAAAAAGAGGCCCCTCCCGGTCCATATATACCCGGGACCTCCCACAAATTCCCCAGTTTCTTCTCTGCAGTCGGCTGCGAAGGTCAGAAGATGGCTTCTGTTCTCGCAGGTGAGCGGGGCTTAACAGCCGTTCCACTTATTTCTTATGCCTCCCAGCCTTGACTGCGCTGGTCGGGTGGTGGTAGGCAGCACCTATCACAGGTGCTCTTTTTATGGAGCTTGGCTCCGACCGCAATCCCCCACCAAGGGGTAGGCAGTGCAGGTTATGGTGAACCTGATTTGGGATGCCCCGTCCGCTCCTGCCCTTCCCTGCCTGGTCATTGGTGGGTCTTTTAATTGACATCCACTCTCTCCCCCCCCCCCCCTCTCTCTCGTTATCCCGTTTTGGGGGGGGGGGGTGTATGTGCGTTTATTTCAAGTATGTCACACACCCCGCTTCCAAAATTCATGACATCTGGGTTATAGCCAGTAGAGGGCGAACTTCTGCAGAGATGACAGGAAAAAAAGAAGTCCCTCCCAGTCCATAAATACCTGGGACCTCCCACACATTCCCAGTATCTTCTCTGCAGGACGGTGAGCAAGTCAGAGATGTCTGCTTATCTTCCTTGCAGGTAAGCCGGGCTTACACTCGGCCAATTTTTGCTCTATTTCTACTAGCCAATACTAGCCTCCCAGCCTTGGCTGCAGGTCCGGGTGAGGGTAGACAACACCTTATTAGGTGTTCAGGGAGCTATGCTCCCCCGTGAGACCCCATATCAAGGGGTAGGCAGAATCCGGGTTGGGATGCCCAATCCCTATATATATATATCCCCTACACCCATGGTGCGGGATTTCCCCCCTTCCGGTCCCCTCGGTTAACCCTCCAGTCGGGGGGGGGGGGGGATGTACTTTCTCCTTCTTCATTCTTATCGCTCATCTGTGGGTGAATGTGTGTGATGTGCACTTGGGTGCTTCACGTTACAGGGCTGGACGCTATTTTTCACTTTTTTTGCTATTTGCTGAAGGGAGCTTCTCCCCCTCAGGCGGCGTTGGTGAGGGGGCGGGGCTGGGCGCTCGCGCATTGCCGCGGCCCGCCCTCTCCTGCTTTGGCGCCATTGCGGAGCCCAGCCTCCGGCTAGGAACCGTGTTGCTGGTCGTGAGAGAAGGGGGGCGTTGCCAGGCGTGGCGCGCGATCCGCGCTGGCCCGCCCCTTCTTCTTCTCTCTCTCCTTCTCTGAGCTGCTGAGCTGGCTGACCGCCATTGTTGGAGACACGTGAGTGCCCTCCGGGGGCCCCCCTTTTATTGTTTACTGACTTAGCCATGTGCCCCATTCAGACAGGGGACAGCGCTGGTCCCTTTTCTCACATTGTATTATGATTTATGATATTATATTTTATGATATTATGATATTTTATATGTGTGTGTGCATGTGCTTATGGCCCACTCCTTTGTATCTTTCAGGAGGACTCCCTGCTTCTTGATTAAAAGGGGGTTCTCCCGGTCCTAGAGTCCCTAGCAGTAAATTGGGCACCTATAAATCCTCCCACTTGGGACTTAAAGGGGTATCCCGGGTAGCTTATCAGCATAATTCCCTCTGGTCATTGCGACTACCTTAAAATCACCATATGGAGGCTACACAGGATACCGGGCTCGGGCTCCCTTCGGGACAATCCCGGATATGTGTGGGATGTCGGGTTCCCCTTACGGGGGAGAATGTACTGATTTGCATACCATGTGCGCAACAGGCCATAACGCGGCAGTCGGGGTCCCAGGCGTCTGGGTCAGTGCCGCCCGTCTCATCTCCTACCCCACCCCACATTATCCGTACCCCAAGTGACACTGTCATTAGCGGGGAGTCGCACTCTGATGTATGTGCTAGGCTGGCCAACATCGAGAAAATTATTTCTAGCTCAGTGGGTAGAAAGGCCCCTGCTAAGAAAAGGCATCTGTCACTGACTGCGCCGGGACTTGAATTTGATGATTATGACTCTCTTGACTGGTCTGATTATTTCCCGCTTGAGGAGGGGGAATTGTTTGAGGAATCTGAGACTGAGGATCTGCAGTTCTTTGATTCTGATGCCGGGCAGGCGCTGGGGGATGCTGTGGATACCCCCAAAGTCCTGGCCCAGCTCTTAGAGGTCCTGGATATTTCCCCACCAGCGGAGGCCCCTCCGAAGAAGGGGGAATTCTTTGGGTCCTCTAAGCCCCGCTTGGAGCTTCCAAATCAGGATCATTTTGATAGCATGATTCTTAGAGAATGGGAGAAGCCGAGCCGGCTTCCAGGTGTTCCTCAGGGATGGGATAGGAAGTATCCCTTTCCGGTTGACGCGGTGAAGCGCTGGTCTTCCCCTCCCGAGGTCGATACGCCCATCCTAGGATTGTCCCAACACCTCCGTTGTACATACTCCTGACGCCACTACCCTTAAAGATGGCGAGGACAAGCGCATTGATCAGATGGCTTGCCATGCCTTTGCCAGTGTGGGTTCAGCCTTGCGGCCTGTTTGTGCATCAGCGCTCGCGACTGTGGCTACCAGGTCTGTGGTTAGGGACATGTTATTGCACCAACAAAAGTTATGTATTTAGAGTGCGCTATATGGGATATACCTGAAAAGAACCACAGCCTCTGGATCATCAGTATATGGCAAAAGGGCTTGAACTTGCAAGGCATCTTCACAGCAGCCTGAGATGCTGCGTTTTCACTATATAATGTCATATGGAATAGTCTCTTGCCCTGTGCCATAGTAAAGGACACCATTGCTACACTGAAGGCTGATAACGCTGGGAATGCATTTTTTCAATTTTTACTATATCCTCCATGTAGGATTAGTTTATCAACAACTTTCAACTGTGCTGTAGAAGCTGAGGTGGTGGGGAGTGAGTGAGGCGTATGTGTGGGTGTGACGGCTGTATGGGGGCCCCCGCTTTTTATTATCACAAATGTATGTTTTTTATGAATTTTGATAATTTGTATGTCTAGATGTGCCACAATTTTTTGATACTTATTAAATTTGTGTAGTAATGGCAATAAGGCTCAGGAAAGGGTGCCTGGTGGCCAAGACAGGTGTGGTTCGCAGATATCGTTCAGCTGGCGGTAGATCAGTACGCTCTGCCCCTGGTCCCGGACCTTCTCACTTAAGGGCGGCTATGCCATCCCAATTTACAAATGCTGGCTTTGACGGCCTGGCTGCTGAAACCTCCATCTTAAGGGATGAGGGGCTTTCTGAGTCTGTGGTTAACACTCTAATCAGGGCTAGGAAGAAATCCTCTTCTACCATCTACTATAGGATCTGGCGGGCCTACATTGACTGGTGTGAGTCTAGGGTCCTTCCACGTCGGGTGTTTTCCATTCCTAGGATTCTGGAATTCCTTCAGCATGGTTTGGATCTGGGACTTCAGCTCAGCACGCTCAAGGGTCACGTTTCCGCCTTGGCTGTTTTCTTCCAGAGATCTGTCACTCAACATCCTCTGGTCAAGACTTTCTTCCAGGGGATTGCTCAGGTGCGTCCCCCTCACAAACCTCTGTTGCCAGTTTGGGACTTGAATTTGGCTTTCTCTGCCCTTCAGGGCCCTCTTTTTGAGCCTGTGCATGAGGCTGCTCTGTCTATTCTTACTCTTAAAGTTGCCTTTTTGGTGGCTATCACCTTGGTCAGGCGTGTTTCGGAGTTGGCGGCCCTTTCTATTCAGTCCCCCTACTTTGAGAGACACCAGGACAAGTTGGTTTTCAGATTTAAACCTGATTTCTTGCCTAAGGTGGTCTCTGCCTTCCATCTCAATCAGGACATTGTGCTTCCTTCCTTGTGCCCTAATCCTGGTAATTCCAAGGAGAGGGCCTTACATTCCCTGGATGTGGTCAGGAATTTGAAGTTCTACTTGGTGGCTACTGCACCTTTTAGAAAGACCGATGCCTTGTTTGTGGTTCCTTCGGGTCCCAAGAAGGGCCTGGCCCCTGCTAAGTCTACTATTAGCAAATGGATTTGTCAGACTATTTTTAGGGCCTATTCTGCTAGGGGAAAGGATCCTCCTTTCCGTGTTACTGCTCATTCTACACGTGCTGTTGGGGCCTCCTGGGTTTTCCAGCACCAGGCTTCTGTTGAACAAGTTTGTAAGGCTGCTACTTGGTCTTCTGTTCATACCTTTTCCAAGTTTTACAAGGTTGATGTTCGGGCCTCAGCGGATGCTGTTATTCTAAGTATGTCACACACCCCGCTTCAGATATTAAATAGTTAGACTTGGGTTATACTCACCGCTAGGTGGCGCTGTTGCAGAGAAGTCCCTCCCGGTCTATACATACCTGGTACCTCCCAACAATTCCCCAATGTTCTTCTCTGCAAGATGGCGACAAGACAGAAGAAAGAAGTCTCCTGCTTGCAGGGTATCACCCCCCCCCCCCCCCCCCCCCATGGTCTATTTCTGCCCGGCTACTTTTGTTATTATTCCCCAGTTTTAATTGGTAGCCTCCCAGCTTAGGCTGTCGGCCGGGCAAGGGTAGATGGCACTTAGAGTGCCTAGGAGATTAGCTCCTCCGCTCGACCCCATATTATGGGGCAATGCGGTTATCCGGTTTGGTGATCCGGATGTGGGATGCCCCAGCCCTTAGGTCACTTTCAGGTTCCCCCTCGTTTGGCCTTCTCCCTGCGTTTTTGGCTTGTATGTGTGCTGTGTGTGTGGAGTGTGCTTTGGTGCGTGTGGCAGGGACGGGTGGCTTGAGGCCGGCCTGTCTGTCTGCCTGGTCACTTTTTGGCTTGGGGGGCTCCCTGAGCCCCCTGGACTAGCTTTACTTAGTGCAGGGGGCGGGTCTGGCGGCGCGTGTGCCGCCGGCCCGCCGCTCTTTTCTCTTCTGAGGGCAGGCGCCATGTTCTGGCGCCCGCCACTCGGCTGGATCCCCAGGGTTGGTGGTGGGCGGGGCCGGGCAGCGCGCTGCGCCGCCGGCCCGCCTGGATGTGAGGGCGCCGAGGATCGCATCTCGGCGCCCGCTGGCTGTCATGCTGGAGGCGGGCGGGTCTGGGCGGCATGCGTGCTGCCGGCCCGCCTGGCGGCTTATGCGGGCGCCATTCCTTGTGGCGCCCGCTGTTCGGCTGGCTCTGACTCGCCATCTCACGCTGCGGGGGTTCAGGTAGGCATTTTAGGCTGCTTCTTTACTGGGCCGGTGGCTTCTACGGTCTTCTGGCCCCCTCCCTCGCTGGGGGGTGGCGGCAGGGTCCCTTTAGCCTGGCTCTAGGCCAGTTGGCTGGGAGTCTTACTGGGCTATTGTATGGACTGTCTTTCTCTCCCCTCAGGAAAGGCCTGATTGGCCTGAAACGTTGGGACTTCCATTTCCGCATATGCTGTAATGTATCTGGTTATCTTGATCCTTATCTTGTAAAGCTATTGAACTGAAGAAAGAAGTCTCCTGCTTGCAGGGTATCACCCCGCCCCCCCCCCCCCATGGTCTATTTCTGCCCGGCTACTTTTGTTATTATTCCCCAGTTTTAATTGGTAGCCTCCCAGCTTAGGCTGTCGGCCGGGCAAGGGTAGATGGCACTTAGAGTGCCTAGGAGATTAGCTCCTCCGCTCGACCCCATATTATGGGGCAATGCGGTTATCCGGTTTGGTGATCCGGATGTGGGATGCCCCAGCCCTTAGGTCACTTTCAGGTTCCCCCTCGTTTGGCCTTCTCCCTGCGTTTTTGGCTTGTATGTGTGCTGTGTGTGTGGAGTGTGCTTTGGTGCGTGTGGCAGGGACGGGTGGCTTGAGGCCGGCCCGTCTGTCTGCCTGGTCACTTTTTGGCTTGGGGGGCTCCCTGAGCCCCCTGGACTAGCTTTACTTGGTGCAGGGGGCGGGTCTGGCGGCGCGTGTGCCGCCGGCCCGCCGCTCTTTTCTCTTCTGAGGGCAGGCGCCATGTTCTGGCGCCCGCCTCTCGGCTGGATCCCCAGGGTTGGTGATGGGCGGGGCCGGGCAGCGCGCTGCGCCGCCGGCCCGCCTGGATGTGAGGGCGCCGAGGATCGCATCTCGGCGCCCGCTGGCTGTCATGCTGGAGGCGGGCGGGACTGGGCGGCATGCGTGCTGCTGGCCCGCCTGGCGGCTTATGCGGGCGCCATTCCTTGTGGCGCCCGCTGTTCGGCTGGCTCTGACTCGCCATCTCACGCTGCGGGGGTTCAGGTAGGCATTTTAGGCTGCTTCTTTACTGGGCCGGTGGCTTCTACGGTCTTCTGGCCCCCTCCCTCGCTGGGGGGTGGCGGCAGGGTCCCTTTAGCCTGGCTCTAGGCCAGTTGGCTGGGAGTCTTACTGGGCTATTGTATGGACTGTCTTTCTCTCCCCTCAGGAAAGGCCTGATTGGCCTGAAACGTTGGGACTTCCATTTCCGCATATGCTGTAATGTATCTGGTTATCTTGATCCTTATCTTGTAAAGCTATTGAACTGTTGTGCTGTGTCGTTTGCATTTTCTGTAAAGATCATTTTCATGTCTGCCAGTCTCTGCTCAGCCAGTGTGATTACATTCAATACTGTTTTGTACTTTGGTTCCATCTAGTGGCCTTACTTGGTACTGCTAACTCTATACTTGTAAATGAGAATTATGCTGTATATCTCTGTATGCAATAATATGTAGATATTTTGTGTTACACATAAGGGAACCTTCTGCTTACTATACTAATTGACACGTGGCTCTGTGCAAGATGTGACTGTTGCAGACATATATGTTGGCTATTTCTGTATATCTAGAAGAATTTTTGTCTATGTGTATATATATATATATATATATATATATATATATATATATTGTGCACTTTTTTAATACACTTATTTTTGCAAACTAACAACCAACTGTTCTGAGGTGTGCATTCCTTTTATTTGTACTTTATATGAGTTTCTGGTCCTCATGGGGGAAGGGACCTTTATTTTGAGGAAATTGCACCCATTATTGGTAATTAGATTTGCTTATGATGTGCGGGTTTGCTGAATTTAAAAAATGTTCTAGTCTTACTGGGCTTCCCTGGCTCACACATCTGTTATATATATATATATATAATATCTCCTTATATATGTATTTAGTCTTTTCTATGCTGCCCCATTGGGGGTTCTTGCCTGACCCGCTTTGTGTCTCAGTACCTTATTATATGTGTGTTCTCCAGGTTTTATGATTGTGTTTGGAGTGACTGTTGTCTCTAGTTTTTCAGATCCTGGGATCCCATGCTACAGGGCTCTCCCGGTCTTAGATACCTGGCTAGTTGGGGTTGGCCGTTACCTTCATTTTTGTTTTTTTTGCTAAATTCCCCATTTCTGGGCTCTATATATATATTCATAAAAATACTAGAGGGGCATCCCGGGTCGCTTACTGCGTAAATCCCTGGGTTACTGCAAACACCATAATTTCACCATATGGAGGCTACCAAAGATACCGGAAACGGTCCTTCGGGGCAGTCCAGGCTCTGTGGGGGGTGTGGGACTCCGCTCCCAGGGGATGATGTCATTATATGTATTCCATGTGCACAGCGGAACATTGAGCGCCAGTCCGGCACCCCGGTCCTTCCTCGGCCGCGCCATCTCCCTCCCCTCCTCGCCTGTTCCGGACCCCGTGTGACGTCATTGGGGGTGATTCGCAATCTGAGGTATGCGCCCGATTGGCCAGCCTCGAGAAAATGTTTTCCGCTGTGGTCGCTCAGAAGGCTCCGGCTAAGCGGAAACACTTGTCTCCGCCTCCGCCGGACTCAGCCAATGAGGTTGTTGAGGCTCTGGATTGGTCAGATCGTCCCCTTGAAGAGGGTGAGCTTATTGAGGAATTAGATGATCCTGAGGTTCAGCAGCTGCTGGGTGCTGAGGGTGACCAGGCCACGGGGTCTGTCCCCGACACGCCTTCCATTCTGGCCCAAATGTTTGAGGTTTTGGATTTGGACCCTCCTGAAGCTGCTCCTCGGCCTAAGGGTCAGCTTTTTGGGGTGACCAAGCCGCGCTTGGAGTTTCCCAGTCAACAGCATTTCGAGGATGTTGTCCTTAAGGAATGGGAGCAACCTACGCGTCTCGTTGGGGTGCCGCCTAGCTGGGATAGGAAGTATCCCTTTCCGGCGGACTTGGTGAAGCGTTGGTCGGTCCCTCCAGAGGTGGATGCTCCGGTTTTGGGACTATCTAATACGGCGGTTTTGCATTCTCCTGACACGACTTCTCTTAAGGACGGCGAGGATCGCCGGATTGATCAGCTGGCCCGACACGGTTTTGTCTGTGCGGGTTCGGTGTTGAGGCCTGTTTGCGCTTCGGCGCTTTTATTGTTGGCGGTTAGGTCTATTGTCAGGGATTTATGTGTGGATCTTGATCCTACTTGTGATGAGTTTCTTGCCCTTAAGCGTTGTGACTCCTTCGTGTCATTTATTCTTGCCGCTCAGGATGATGCCATGTTAATGTGTGGTAGGGCTACGGCTCTGTTGGTAGCTATCCGCCGCTCAGTGTGGTTGAGGCAGTGGACTGCTGATTTTAATTCCAAGAGATCGCTCACGGCTCTTCCCTTTCTGGGTTTGAGACTTTTCGGTGATAGATTCTGCTAGATTCTGTTGCCAGGGGAGGTAAGTTACCTCAGCGCAAGAAATTTCGTCGTTCCTTTCGGGGAGCCAGAGCCGGCAGGGGTGCGGGCTTCTCGGCTTCCAGGGGTGCCAGCTGGAACAGGGGTAAAGGGCGTGGCCGTCCCGTTCACGTCTGGGGCGCCAAGCCCAAACCAGCTGCCAAGCCCACTCAGCAATGAGGGGGCGCCCTCACCCTTACGGGTGGGGGGGGGCGGTTGCGACTCTTCTCCCGGGTATGGGACCAGGAGGTCTCGGACAGGTGGATCCGGGAGGTGGTGTCGGCCGGTTACAAGCTGGAGTTCGAGTCCCGCTCTCCTCCAAGGTTTTTCAGGTTTCGTGTCCCTTCAGATCCTTTGGCCGCACAGGGGCTCCTGGCGGCGGTAAGGAATCTTCTGGAAATGGAAGTCATCTGACCGGTCCCTCCTTCGAAGGTGGGGCGCGGGTATTATTCCAATCTCTTCACAGTGCCCAAAAAGGATGGGTCGTTCCGTCCCATCCTGGATTTGAAGTTTCTCAACCTGTTTATTCGTCCCCGGAAGTTTCGCATGGAAACTCTGCGGTCTGTGATCAATTCGCTTCGGCAGGGGGACTTTATGACGTCCATAGATATCAAGGATGCATACCTTCACATTCCGATCTTTCCGGCTCACCAGAGGTTTCTTCGCTTTGTGGTGGAGGATCGGCATTTTCAGTTTGTGGCTCTTCCATTCGGCCTCACCTCGGCTCCGAGAGTGTTCACCAAGGTGTTGGCGGGCGTGATGGCCCTGCTCAGAGCTCAGGGGATTTGCATTGTGCCTTATCTGGACGATCTTCTCATCATGGCTCCTTCCTTCAGTCAAGCGGAAGGGGACACCAGCACGGTGGTGTCCACTCTGGAGAGGTTCGGCTGGGTGATCAACTACCCCAAGTCCTCTCTGGTTCCGGCCAGGGTGGTGACCTTTCTGGGGATGTCCTTGGACTCTTGCCAGCACAGAGTTTTTCTCCCTCAGGCCAAGGTTCTGTTGATTCAGGAATTGGCTCAGATTCTTCTTTCCAATCCTCGCCCGTCCATCCGTCTAGGGATGAGACTGGTGGGGCTGTTGGTAGCTTCCTTCGAGGCAGTTCTCTTTCCTCAGTTTCACACGCGGACGCTTCAGCTTCATCTGTTGGCGTCTTGGGACCGGCGACCGCGGTCGTTGGATCGGTCCTTCCAGTTGTCCCCCCCGGGTTCGGCAGTCTCTACTGTGGTGGATGGTCTCGGACAATCTCTTGAAGGGCAGGTCATTTCTGACCCCGCTTTGGGAAACTGTCACCACGGATGCCAGTTTGTCAGGATGGGGAGGTTTCTGGAAGGATCTTCAGTTTCAGGGGCAGTGGGACCCTCAGGAGGCCCACTTGCCTATCAATGTTCTGGAATTGCGAGCCATCAGGTTGGTTCTGGCTTCAATCACCAAGAAGGGACTCGCAGTCTGGGTGCCCTCAGAGAGGTGTCTCTGATCCTAGTTTGGGCAGAGACTCATGTCCCTTGCATCTCGGCAGTGTACATTCCAGGAGTGGAAAACACGGAGGCGGACTTTCTGAGCCGGTGTTCTTCCCGCCGGGGCGAATGGTCTCTCCACCTCCAGGTGTTTCGGTCGCTTTGTCTCCGGTGGGGGATGCCAGAGTTGGATCTGTTTGCCTCTCATCACAATCACAAGCTTCCGACATTCGTGTCGCTTTCTCAGGATCCTCTGGCTCTGGCGGCGGATGCCATGGCCCTGAGCTGGGGGGACCTGGGGTTTCTTTATCTGTTTCCTCCGATTCCCATGCTAGGCAGGGTGCTGCGAAAGTTGGTTCTGGAAGGGGTTCCTGCCATTCTCGCGGCTCCAAGGTGGCCAAGGCGGGTGTGGTTCACAGATATCGTTCGTCTGGCAGTGGATCAGTTGCGATCTGCCTCTTCGGCCGGATCTTCTCACTCAGGGTCAACTGTGTTACCCCAATTTACCAACGCTGGCTTTGACGGCTTGGCTGCTGAAACCTCCATCTTAAAGGAGGAGGGTCTTAGGGATTCGGTCATTCAGACTCTTATTAGTGCCAGGAAGAGATCCTCTTCTTCCATCTATTATAGGGCTTGGAGATCTTATATTGATTGGTGTGAGGCTAGATCTTTGCCCTGTCGGGTCTTTTCTGTTTCTAGGATTTTGGAATTTCTTCAATCTGGGCTGGACTCTGGTCTTCAGCTGAGTACTTTGAAGGGGCAGGTTTCTGCTTTGTTTATCTTTTTTCAAAGGTCATTTGCACTCCATCCTTTGGTCAAAACTTTTTTCCAGGGGGTTTCGCATCTGCGGCCTCCTAGGAAGCCTTTGCTCCCTGTTTGGGATTTGAATTTGGTTCTCTCTGCTCTTCAGGCTCCTCCTTTTGAGCCTTTGCAGGATATTGCTCTGTCTACTCTGACTCAGAAGGTTGCTTTTCTGGTGGCCATCACTTCGGTTCGGCGTGTTTCGGAGTTGGCAGCCTTGTCGATTCAGGCTCCTTATTTTGAGAAACATCAGGACAAAGTGGTTTTTCGCTTCAAACCAGACTTTCTTCCTAAAGTGGTCTCGGCTTTTCATCTTAACCAGGACATTGTTCTAGGAATGACAAGGAGCGCGCTTTGCATTGTTTGGATGTGGTACGTTGTGTTAAGTGCTATTTGCGTACTACTTCTCCTTTTCGTAAAAGACTGATGCTTTTTTCGTGGTGCCCTGTGGGCTTAGGAAGGGCTTGGCTCCGGCTAAGTCTTCCATTAGCAAGTGGATTCGTCAGGCGGTTGTTGGGGCCTACTCTGCCAAAGGGAAGGATCCCCCTTTTCGTGTTACTGCTCATTCTACTCGTGCGGTTGGAGCGTCCTGGGCTTTTCAGCACCAGGCTTCTGTTGAACAAGTTTGTAAGGCTGCTACTTGGTCTTCTGTTCACACTTTTTCTAAGTTTTACAAGGTTGATGTGCGGGCTTCAGCGGATGCTGTTTTTGGCCGCAAGGTTCTGCAGGCTGCAGTGGTTTGAGTTTCTGCATTATTGCCTGGTTGGATACCCGCCCTTTTTGGACACTGCTGTTGGATGTCCCAAGTCTAACTATTTAATATCTGAAGCGGGGTGTGTGACATACTTAGAATAATACTATTTTGTGAATACTCACCTGTAAAATGGGTATTATAAGTATGTCACACACCCCGCTTCACCCGCCCTTTTTGGTATCCTGGTTCTTTATATGGTGAATTTTTTTCATTTACAGTTGAGGGTTACCATTGTTTTTTTCCTGGTACCTTGTCTATACTGCTGTTTGAATACTGGGGAATTGTTGGGAGGTACCAGGTATGTATAGACCGGGAGGGGCTTGTTGTTTTCTGGACTTCTCTGCAACAGCGCCACCTAGCGGTGAGTATAACCCAAGTCTAACTATTTAATATCTGAAGCGGGGTGTGTGACATACTTATAATACCCATATTCTAAGTATGTCACACACCCCACTTCATTTATTAATTATTACACTTGGGTTATCTCACCGCTAGGTGGCGCACTTGCAGAGATCTCCAAAAAAAAAACAGCAAGCCCCTCCCGGTCTATAGATACCTGGTACCTCCCAACAATTCCCCAGTGTTGGTCTCTGCAAGATGGCGACAAGACAGAAGAAAGAAGTCTCCTGCTTGCAGGTAGCCGGGGTATCACCCCGGCCCCCCCCTTATGGTCTATTGCTGCCCGGTCCCCGTTTTCGTGTTTATCCCCTTGATTTAATGGTAGCCTCCCAGCTATAGGCTGTAGGCCGGGCAAGGGTAGATGGCACTCTAGGTGCCTAGGAGATTAGCTCCTCCGCTCGTCCCCATATTATGGGGCATAGCGGTGATCCGGTTGTTTGGTGATCCGGAATTGGGATGCCCCAGCCCTTAGGTCCCAGTTAGGTTTCCTTTCCCCCACAGGTTCTGTGTGTGCAGTGTGCGTGGGGGTGGTGTTTGGGGACAGCATGGGTCCGTCCCTTGTTTATTCTGGGGGGGGGGGCTCCTAGCCCTGAGTTTGTTGCTCCCTCACATGTGTGCCTTTTGTACATCAGACTAGGCGGCCAGGGCGGTGCGCGGTGCCGCTGGCCCGCCTGTGTGTGTGGGTGCGTGCGCCGCTGGTCCGCCTGTGCTCTGTGTGCGGCCTGCGTGTGTTTCACTGCGGGCGGGACCGGGCGGCAGGCGATGCCGCCGGCCCGTCCGTCGGCGCTGCGGGCGCCTTTACTGTGGGCGCCATTACTTGGCGCTTCTGCGGCCTCTTCGAGGCATCGGGGTGACGTGGGCGGGCCGCGTCAGGCGCGGCCCGCGCTGTTTCTGGCGGGTTAGGGAGGGGCGGGGTCAGCGGTCCCGCGTTGTGTGGCGGGTCCGCCCCTTCGTCTCCGGATGGTGAGGATCGCGCTCTTTCTCTCCCTCTCGTCACTGGCGTGTCCCGCGCGGTGTGCAGGTAGGCCATTGTCCCCTGCGCCTCTCGTTCCTTCATGGGCTGTTGGTTTAATTCTGGAGGGGTGGGCGGCTTAGCGGTCGGTCGTTGTGCAGGCCGGGCTGCAGGATGAGCCAGGTATTCCTCTCTCCCTCCATTCCCCCCCCTCTCCCTCCCCCCACCCCCCTCTCCCCCGATGATTCGGTCAGGCCTTGGTGCGTGCTGGCGGGGGGTGGGGTTTTTTGTTTCTGCTTGTACTTGTGTGTCAGGTGTGACTGTACTGACTGCTGTCCTTTGCGTTTTTCAGATCCCGGGATTCCGTCTTTCAGGGCTCTCCCGGTCTTGTACATACCTGGCGGGTATTTGGGGTTGGCTACTGTCCCCCCTTGCCCTTCTGCTAATTCCCTGGGCAGGGCTACACTTGCTAGTATATATATATTTGTATACCCTTAAGCTTAGGGCTGTGTATGTGTCTACAGATAGTCACATTTAATCTATTAAAGTACTAGTGGGGCATCCCGGGTCGCTTACTGCGTAAATCCCTGAGGGCTGCGAATACCATAAAATCACCATTATGGAGGCTACCAGAGATGCCGGAACTAGTCCTTCGGGGCACTCCAGGCTGTGTGGGGGATGTGGGACTCCGCTCCCAGGGGATGATGTAATCTTTTGTATTCCATGTACACAGCGGAACATTGAGCGCCAGTCCGGCACCTCGGTGCCTGGGACTTCTTCTACCGCGCCTTCTCCCTCCCCTCCTCGCCTGTTCCGGACCCCGCATGACGCTGTCGTTGGGGGTGATTCGCAATCTGAGGTAGGTGCCCGGTTGGCCAGCCTCGAGAAAATGTTTTCCGCTATGGTCGCTCAGAAGGCTTCTGCCAAGCGAAAACACCTGTCTCCGCCTCCGCAGGATTCCGATGAGGAAGTTGAGTTACTGGATTGGTCGGATCGTCCCCTCGAAGAGGGGGAGCTTATTGAGGAGACGGAGGATTCAGAGGTTCAGCAGTTGTCTAGCGCTGAGGGGGACTTGATAGAGGGGCCCCCTCCTGACATGCCCACTATTCTGGCTCAGATGTTTGAGGTTTTGGATTTGGATCCGCCGGAAGTTACTCCTCGGCCTAAGGGTCAGCTCTTCGGGGGTTCCAAGCAGCGCTTGGAGTTTCCCAGTCAACAGCATTTTGAGGACATCGTCCTCAAGCAGTGGGAGCAGCCTACGCGGCTTGTCGGGGTCCCGCCTAGTTGGGACAAGAAATATCCCTTTCCGGCGGATTTGTTGAAGCGGTGGTCCGCCTCCCCAGAGGTGGATGCTCCTGTTTTGGGGCTGTCAAATTCGGCGGCGGTTCATTTTCCTGACACTACTTCTCTCAAGGATGGTGAGGATCGCCGGATTGATCAGCTGGCCCGTCACGGTTTTGTCTGTGCGGGTTCGGTCTTGAGGCCTGTTTGTGCTTCCGCCTTTTTGTCTTTGGCTGTTAGGTCCGTGGTCAGGGATTTAGGTGCGGATCTTGATCCTGCCTGTGATGAGTCCCTGGCTCTTAAGCGTTGTGAATCCTTTTTGTCATTTATCCTGGCTGCGCAGGAGGACGTCATGTTGATGTGTGGCAGGGCTACGGCCCTGTTGGTGGCTATTCGCCGTTCAGTATGGCTGAGACAGTGGACTGCTGATTTTAATTCTAAGAGTTCGCTTACGGCTCTTCCCTTTATGGGTGTGCGGCTTTTCGGTGAGCAGCTGGATTCCGTTGCCAAGGGAGGTAAGTTACCTCAGCGCAAGAGATTTCGCCGTTCCTTTCGGGGACCGGCTTCCTACAATCCGCCCTTTCGGGGAACCAGAGCCAGCAGAGGTGCGGGCTTCTTGGCTTCCAGGGGCGCCAGCTGGAATAGGGGTAGAGGCCGTGGCCGTCCCGTGCACGTCTGGGGCGCCAAGCCTAAGCCAGTTTCCAAGCCCGCTCAGCCATGAGGGGGCGCCCTCACCCGTACGGGTGGGGGGACGGTTGCGACTATTCTCCCGGGTATGGGACCTGGAGGTTTCCGACAGGTGGATCCGGGAGGTGGTGTCGGCCGGTTACAAGCTGGAGTTCGAGTCCTGTCCTCCTCCAAGGTTTGTCAGGTCTCGAGTGCCGGCGGATCCTTTAGCCGCGCAGGGGCTTCTGGCGGCTGTAAGGAATCTTCTGGAGCTGGCGGTCATTTGCCCGGTCCCGCCGTTGGAGGTGGGGCGCGGGTTTTATTCCAATCTCTTCACTGTTCTCAAGAAGGACGGGTCGTCCCGCCCGATCCTGGATCTGAAGTTTCTCAACAGGTTTATTCGTCCCCGGAAGTTCCGCATGGAGACCCTGCGGTCTGCGATCGGTTCTTTTCGGCAGGGGGACTTTATGTTGTCCATAGACATCAAGGACGCGTATCTTCACATTCCAATCTTTCCGGCACATCAGCGGTTTCTTCGCTTCGTGGTGGAGGATCGGCATTTTCAGTTTGTAGCTCTCCCATTCGGTCTCACCTCGGCTCCGAGAGTGTTCACAAGGGTGTTGGCAGGGGTGATGGCCCTGCTCAGAGCTCAGGGGATTCGCATTGTTCCTTATCTGGACGATCTTCTCATCATGGCACCTTTCCTCAGTCAGGCGTAGGGGGACACCAGTTTGGTGGTGTCTACGCTGGAGAAGTTCGGCTGGGTGATCAACTATCCCTAGTCTTCCCTGGTTCCGGCCAGGGTGGTGACCTTTCTGGGAATGTCCTTGGACTCGTGTCAGCACAGAGTGTTTCTCCCTCAGGCCGAGGTTCTTTTGATTCAGGAATTGGTTCAGCTTCTTCTCTCCAATCCTCGCCCGTCCATCCGGCTGGGGATGAGACTGGTGGGGTTGATGGTGGCCTCGTTCGAGGCTGTTCCCTTCGCACAGTTCCACACGAGGACGCTTCAGCTTCATCTTTTGGCGTCTTGGGATCGGCGACCGCGGTCGTTGGATCGGTCCTTCCGGATGTCCCCCCAGGTTCGGCAGTCTCTACTGTGGTGGTTGGTCTCGGACAATCTCTTGAAGGGCAGGTCTTTCTGACCCTGCTTTGGGAAACTGTCACCACGGACGCCAGTTTGTCAGGATGGTGAGGTTTCTGGACGGATTTTCATTTTCAGGGGCAGTGGAACTCTCTGGAAGCCCACTTGCCCATCAATGTTCTGGAGTTGCGAGCCATCAGGTTGGTTTTGTCTCACTTGACGCATCATTTACAGGGTCTGCCGGTTCAGGTTCGCTCGGACAATCAGACGGCGGTTGCTTACATCAGTCACCAAGGAGGGACTCGCGGTCTGGGTGCCCTCAGAGACGTGTCTCTGATTCTAGTTTGGGCGGAGACTTATGTCCCTTGCATTTCGGCAGTGTTCATTCCAGGAGTGGTGAACACGGAGGCGGACTTCCTGAGCTGGTGCTCGTCCCGCCGGGGGGAATGGTCTCTCCATCCCCTGGTGTTTCGGTCGATGTGTCTTCGGTGGGGGACGCCGGAGGTGGATCTGTTTTGCCTCTCGTCACAACTACAAGCTTCTGACATTCGTGTCGCCTTCTCGGGACCCTCTGGCTCTGGCGGCGGATGCCATGGGCTGGCCTTGAGCTGGAGGGACCTGGGTTTTCTTTATCTGTTCCCTCCGATTCCCGTGTCAGGCAGGGTGCTGCGAAAGCTAGTTCAGGACGGAGTTCCCGCCATTCTCGTGGCTCCTAGGGGGCCAAGGCGGGTGTGGTTCGCAGTCATCGTTCGTCTGGCAGTGGTTCAGTTCGATCTGCCTCTTCGGCAAGATCTTCTCACTCAGGGTCAACTGTGTTACCCCAGTTTACCAACGCTGGCTTTGACGGCTTGGCGGCTGAAACCTCCATTTTGAGGGAGGAGGGTCTTTTGGATTCGGTCATTCGGACTCTCTTTAGTGTTAGGAAGAGGTCTTCCTCTTCCATCTATTATAGGGTCTGGAGATCTTATATTGATTGGTGTGAGGCTACATCTTTGCCCTGCCGGGTTTTTGCTATTTCTCGGATTTTGGAGTGTCTTCAATCAGGGCTGGATTCTGGTCTTCAGCTGAGTACATTGAAGGGGCAGGTTTCTGCCTTGTCAATTTTTTTCCAGAGGTCTTTTGCAAGCCATTCTTTGGTCAAGACCTTCTTCCAGGGGGTTTCGCATCTGCGGCCTCCTAGGAAGCCTTTGTTCCCAGTTTGGGATTTGAATTTGGTGTTCTCTGCGTTACAGGTTCCTCCTTTTGAGCCTGTGCAGGATATTGCTCTGTCCACTCTGACTCAGAAGGTTGCCTTTTTGGTGGCCATCACTTCGGTTCGGCGTTTTTCAGAGTTGGCGGCTTTATTTATTCAGGCTCCTTGTTTTGAGAAGCATCAGGACAAAGTGATCTTTCGTTTCAAGTCAGATTTTCTCTGCTTTTCATATTAATCAGGACGTTGTTCTTCCTTCTTTGTGTCCTAAGTCTAGGAATGTCACGGAGGGTGCGTTGCACTGCTTAGACGTTGTGTTAGGTACTATTTGCGTGCTACATCTTCCTTCGTAAGACTGATGCCTTTTTCGTGGTGCCCTGTGGGCCTAGGAAGGGCTTGGCTCCGGCTCAGTCTTCCATTAGCAAATGGATTCGTCAGGCGATTGTTGGAGCCTATTCTGCCAAGGGGTAGGATCCCCCTTTTCGCGTTACTGCTCATTCTACTCGTGCGGTTGGTGCGTCCTGGGCTTTTCAGCACCAGGCTTCGGTTGAACAAGTTTGTCAGGCCGCTACCTGGTCTTCGGTTCACACCTTTTCTAAGTTTTACAAGTTTTATGTTCGGGCCTCAGCTGATGCTGTGTTTGGCCGTAAGGTTCTGCAGGCTGCAGTGGTTTGAGTTTTATCTGCGTTATTGCCTGGTTTGGATACCCGCCCTTTTATGGACACTGCTGTTGGATGTCCCAAGTGTAATAATTAATAAATGAAGTGGGGTGTGTGACATACTTAGAATAATACCATTTTGTGAATACTCACCTGTAAAATGGGTATTATAAGTATGTCACACACCCCACTTCACCCGCCCTTTTTTGGTATCCGGGTTCCTTATATGGTGAGGTTTTGTTATTTACAGTTGAGGGTTGCAATTGTTTCTTCCTGGTACCTTGTCTTACTGCTGTTTTAACACTGGGGAATTGTTGGGAGGTACCAGGTATCTATAGACCGGGAGGGGCTTGCTGTTTTTTTTTTGGAGATCTCTGCAAGTGCGCCACCTAGCGGTGAGATAACCCAAGTGTAATAATTAATAAATGAAGTGGGGTGTGTGACATACTTATAATACCCATTTTACAGGTGAGTATTCACAAAATGGTATTTTTACAGGGGAGTATTCACAAAATGGTATTTTTGGCCGCAAGGTTCTGCAGGCGGCAGTGGTGTGAACTGCGCGTTGTTGCTTTTGGGATCCCACCCTGTTTACGGACACTGCTATTGGATGTCCCATCTGTTATGAATCATTATCTGGAGCAGGACGTGCTGCATACTTAGAATAATACAATTCTGTGATTACTCACCTTGTAGAATTGGTATTATAAGTATGCAGCACGTCCTGCTCCACCCCACCCTGTTTGCATTATCTTGGATCCTCTGTATGGTGATTGTTATCCTTGTTAACGTTGTTAATTATCATTGGCTTCTCCTGGTTCTCCTTACTGCTTTTCTATACTGGGGAATTTGTGGGAGCTCCCGGGTATATATGGACCGGGAGGGGCCTTTTTTTGCCATCTCTGCAGTCAAGCACCCTCTGGCGGAGGTAATCCCATCTGTTATGAATCATTATCTGGAGCAGGACAAGCTGCATACTTATAATACCAATTCTACAAGGTGAGTAATCACAGAATTGTATTTTTCTGATGTGGTAAGTACAATGTGTAGACCGGAAATACAGTGTTGCTGTTGGTATTGCCCCTCTAGTGGAGTTTATAAACAAAGTTTACTAGTGGCTACACTGCCACAGCAATTTGGTTTTACCCATGGCTGCATCATCCTGCTAGACTAGGATTTAGCCATTCACACCAGTCATTAAAGTGGACCAAAACACACCCTAAAGTCTATGAGACTCCAGGGCAGGCATACTCCCTCCCAACTGGGCTTCCAGATTTGGGATGCCCTGCTGTGTAAAACACCCCAGGTCGCCCAGTAAACCTGACTTCTCTCCGATCCGATGGTGCATGTGACCAGTGGACCAGTGGTACAATGCAAATGCACTGTAAAGCCTGTAAAATACACATCTTACCTCTACCTCAAAAGGCTGTAGCGCAGTGTTATTCACAATAGGTGAATCAAGATTTTCTCAAAACATCCTCAGGGCAGCATATTGAGACCTTACCCCTAGGTAGGAGCACATAACCACCAAAAATGAATAAAGCTTTTGCTCCTCCTCCCAGCCTCTAGTTGTTTGTGTTCTTGCCTAGGGCAGGAGCCAGATCACCAGCCCCTGAACTGATGGGTTTAGATAAGTACCGGCGCTGTGGGTATGTGCAGGGCAGACCCATTTCCCTGTTCCGGAGGCAGCTTGCCAGGGACCTGGAATACCCCCAGAGGATAGGCCAGATTCTCCTTTTCCCTGACCTAAAATTCGAGTGGGGGGAAGCTCTTTTACACTTTTACTAAGGATCCTTCTCTGGAGAAGATTTGGGTTTGTGGGGAGTGGACAACTTGCTGGGCGATTGTTTGCAGAACAGTCCAGGGGAATTGTTACTCAGAGGGTGTTTCAGTCCCTTTGTATGCGCTGGGGTCATCTGGATGTAGATCTCTGCGTTTCGGCACAATCAGAAGGTTTCAAAGTTTGTGTCTCTGTCCAGGGACCCTCTAGCAATAGCAACAGATTCACTGACCCTTCCTTGGTCACATTTCAGGCTTCTTTATGTTTTCCACTCCTAGGTCGTGTACTAAAGAAAGTAGCTCACAAAGGGTTCCAACTATTCTGATGGCTCTTCCCTGGCCAAAAAGAAGCTGGTTCTCAGACATAGTAAGGATTGGCGGCTCCCGATGATCCAGATCATCTCACACAGGGGCCCTTACGGCACCCAAATTCATGAGTTCTGGCTTTGCCAACCTGGCTATTGAAACCATCTTAACAGAGAGGGGGTTATCAGCCAGGATTATTCAGACCATGGTTTGAGGTTCTATATGGCAGTGGTTGGCAGACGCAACTTCCTTTTCTTGGGGGGCGTCTGTTTGGGGAGTGTTTGGATGACATTGTAAAGTGGGCCAAATCTACCAGACTCCCAGAAAGAAGGAGGTCTAGCCCCGGTGTTCCAATACTCTGCCCTTTCGTGGGGGTAGAGGTTCTTTCTCTTCCATTTTACTTCAGGCCATCAGGAGAATTCAGGAACGATAGGGTTAACCTCTCGGCTGAAGGGCGTGGACTGCAAGACAGAGGCCTGGCTCCTCCTCCCGGTCTATATCCTTCCGGCTAACTTCCTCTGATCCAGTTTCTTTCTTGCAGTTGGAACTGGACTGCAAGGGTATGTCTGAACTGGGCCCTTATACTCCTCTGATCTGGATGGACCCACAAAGCCGCCTCAGCTAAGCTGTATCCCGATCAGGATGGTAAGGGTAAGCACCGGGGTCCTGGGGCGCTTTTGGGTGTCATTGGTACTCTGGGCTGAAGACTTTCAATTAAAAAGCAATCAGCCGCAGTTTTTTTGTCTGGTGAACATCATTGGGGGTGGCCAGGGGAATTATTTTCCCCTTTTATTGCTCTTTACTGTGTGTTAATGGTGTGTTTTTACTTGTTGTAAAATTCAAAATTCGCATGCCTTTAAGGGGGCGGAGCCAGGGCAGGACGGCTTTCTTCCGATGCCAGCCAGCAAAGATCGTTGTCCAGGCCGCCACTTTTGGATGATTTTCATCTTGGCTGAGCAGTTCTCCTCTGACTCACAGCGTTTCTTGCCGCCGACAGCTTTGGATTATTTTCGGCTTGGCTGAGCAGTTCTCCTCTGGCTCATAGCACTTTTTGCCGTCCGCAGCCTCTGGAAATTTTTTGGCTAAGTGAAGTTCTCCTCCAGCCGGACGCTCAGGTTCCTGGCCGGCAGGGGGGCTGCTTCTCAGCCGCTGCATGGCCACCCTCATGAGGACCTAAACCTTTAGGTAGGTTAAATTGATTTTATTTTTATTGTTTATTGCGTATATTAATATTATGTTTATTAATATTATATTGTTCATTCTGACCTAAAGTTTAGGTAGGTTGATCTGATTCATAGAGAATGGCGGAAGCCAGATAGTCTTCTGCCCATTCCTAGAGGGCTAGATACTATGTATCCCTTTCCTTCAGACCAGATTGAGTTAGGGTCTCTCCCTCCTGAGGTGGACGCTTCAGTGTCAGGTCTTCTATAACTTTGGTTATGCCATCTTCTGATTCTTCAAAGGATCTAGCAGATAAGCGCATTGATCAGGTGGCGCCTTGATTATTCTATTATGGGTCGACTGCGACCGACATGTGCTTTATCCATAACATCTTTGGCGAGCAAGAAGTTAAAACAACTATACTCTAAGACTCGTTCATTTATGGAAGTTATGTTCCCAGTTGATCATTACTAGGTTGGATGGCAACAAGTATGTTATCTCAGCTATGGATCATTTGATCAGGATGAGTGCCAGAAGCCTAGCTCTGATGGTAGCTTTAAGTCGTGCTTTATGACTAAAGCAGTGGTCAGCTGAAGCAGCTTCTAAAAGGAATCGGACGGGACTCCCCATTGTGGGGACATGGTAAAGGAGGCTAATGGTGGTAGGTCTTCTAATCTTCCACAAAAGCCGAAGCCTAATATTGTTTTCCGCAGAGCCTCTAATCCTCCGCCCTTTCGTGGGGGTTGAGGTTCCGCCACTTCGGAATACCAAAGAGAATTTTGGAATAAATCAAAGTCCCAAAATAAGACAAGAGGTTTCTGGCAAGATAAGGGAAAACCCCATTCAAAACCTGCTCAGGCAGGAAGAGATGTCCCCACCCTTGCAGGTGGGGGGGGCGGCTTCCGCATTTTGCTCACATTTGGAGGCTGCATGTAACAGATCTTTGGATACAGGAGGTCATATCTTCAAGTTACAAGATCGAATTAGGATTCAGACCTCCTTGGAGATTCTTTTGGTAAGGGGTATGCCAAATACCTGCATCTCTCTTTTTAGAGTCGAGGGCCTCAACAAGCTCGCCATTCTGAAGAAATTCCGCATGGAATCTTTACGATCCACAATGATGTCATAAAATCTCCCAGCTGGAATGACCACAGTGGATAGAAAGGATGCGTACCTACACATTCCGTTTTTTCCGGGTCATCAGAAATATCTGCGGTTTGCAGTAGATGGCTTGCCTCTTCAGTTTTTGGCCCTGCCCTTTGGCCTATCGTCAGCACCAAGGACGATAACCAAGGTGTTGGCACCCCCTCCTAAGAAGGGGGTTTTCAGGCAATGTTATCAAGACCCTTATCTCCAAGAGGTGACTAGGAATATTTATTTGAAAATCTGGAAGACCTTTAAAACATGGAAGACTCAGAACAGTAGACCTGCTTCCAGCCTCCCGGTTATACTTAATTTTCTCCAGGAGGGAGTTCATTTGGGTCTCAGTGTCTTTGTGTACTCTGAAGGTCCAACTAGTGGCATATTCAGTATTTTTGGATAAGAGATTTTCTGGCTGTTAGGTGTTCTAGGCCAGTCCGCGTGAAGCTAGCACCTCAATAGGATCCTGACAGCCATGACTGCTCCTCCTTTTGAACCAGTACTGGATTTGCATATAAAATGACTCACATGGAAGGTACTACTTTTAGTGGCAATTACTTCTGCCCACAGAATCGGTGATATATAAGCGTTATCCTGCCGTCACTCCTTTCTTCAGATTTTCGAGTGGTTTTAAGGGTAGATCCCTGCTACCTACCAAAGATTTCTAATTTTCATCTGACATCTGATTTTCATCTGGAAATTGTTCCTACTTCAGCTTGTAGTAAAGATTCTTCTGTAGATAAGTCATTGGTTGTCAGAGTATGTCTTCTGGAATACCTTTGCCAAACAAAGGATTCGAGAAAGGATAGTTTATTCATTTCATTTTCAGGTCCTAGGAAGGGCCATCAGGTTTCTAAGACGACTTTGGCCCATTGGATGAAAAACGGGGATCCCATGTACTATGAAGAAATACAGCTCACTCTACAAGAAGTGTCTCTATATCCTGGGTGCAGCAAGCAGGGGCCTCTATTGAACAAATTTGTCAAGCTGCCAAGACATTCGTTAACTATTCCATTTGGACTTGCTAGCTTTAGAGGATCAGTCCTTTGGCAAGAGGGTGCTTCAAGCAGCATTTCCCACCCAGTAGTGGTGGATCTCGCTTATTCTCTAAATAGTATGCTGCCCTGAGAATGTTTTGAGAAAATTTAAGTTCGTTACCTGGTAACTTCTTTTCTAAACATCCGAATGAGCAGCATACAGGTTTCCCTCCCTCAGGCTATCATTGGATTCATTTTTTTTCATGCTTAATTACCAGTAGTGCTCTGGTCTGTCTGTTTTGTATTTTGCAGATCTCTGTAACAAATGGAGGCTGGGAGGAGGAGCTGAAGCTTTATTCATTTCTGGTGGTCATGTGTTCCTACCTAGTGGCCATAAGGTCTCAATAGTATGCTGCCTGTTTGGATGTTAAGAAAAGAATTTACTAGGTGACTAACTTAAGTTTTTTCTCCCTTTGTCCTTCAGGTCTGTCACTTGAGAGAAGGCTCCTCCCCCCAAACAGGAAACACAAACTGGGACAAGTTTAAAAGCCCAACCCCCTTCCTCACAGCCCTGTGTTTTATGTTTCTTTTCCAAGGAAACGGCTGGGACTATTGACTTTTTCCAGTTTGTTATTTTAGTTTATTTTTATTTTATTCATTATTAGCTTTTTGTGTTTTACTCCCAGGAGTTTCTGGGGTGGGGTTCCCAGACCCCGGACTTTTGCACCAGCACTTTTAAAACACAGATCTCTCCTTAAATAAACTGAGCCCCAGGCTGTATCCAGACCAGACCTAAAGACTGAAAGACCCTAGGGCAGGGCAGGGGTGCTCAGTCTTTTGAAGAGCGTGGGCCACTTAATCGATTTGGAAACTGGTTGTGGGCCACAATAAATGGGTTCAGAATTTAAAATGTTTTATTTTAAATAGCAGAATGTAGATTTTTTTTTTACAGTTGTATATCCTTACACCACCCCATTCCTACATTCATACGTAACAATCACCATATGCTAGTAATACACATGCTGATTGTGTCACCTCTCCAAAAATATAGTTAACTTATTTATAGCCTTTCCCCCTTCAGTACCAAATCCTAACCGTATTCCCAATACTCAACCTATCTAAATGCACACCAGTGCTAAACTCTTATTTTGCTATAGTGATAGAAATTTCAGCCCATCAATGTCACCACATTCCCCCAAGCTACCACTGCCACCTCTATTGAGCAATGTGACCCTCCTTTATCACTCTCCTTGCAACCTCCCATCCTTACTGATAGGGTGGCTCTGAGGGCCACAGGTCGAGCATATGTGCCCCAGGTGCATCCAGTTTTGCCAAGTCAACAAGTTTTAGGGGTGTAGCATATTGGGATGACTGCATTGGTATCAGAAGAGCTTGCTTTGTTGGGCAAGTATATAATCTCCACCATCCTAGTGAAGTCTGCATTAGTGATGATAGGGGTGGTACTTGAGGTAATTGCAAAATGGGAAGTGAAAAAGGTTGTCAAACCTTGTACTTGATCCATTAGACCCATGGTGAGCCCCAAACAGTTCTGCGTACCCCCTTCATCTGCTGCTCATACCCCCTGGGGTACACATAGCACACAGTCATTACAATGTCAGATGCTATATGGGGTGGGTCTAAATGGAAGCCTAGATGTTGTGCAGCTTTCAAAAAAAAAATTGCCTTATATGCAGGCACTGGAAGGAAGCTCATTTTCATTGAGATCAGGTTCATGCCCAAAAATGTTTTTACTGTGCATGTCAAAAAGTGAAAACGCATTGATGCGTCACAGCTTCCACCATTGCCAGCAGTCTATGTCTTTGCAAGGATATGATTCGTGTATCTCTTTTTTTGCAGGCTCGGTCAACACTTAGCGTATACAGCTCCTCAGTGGCCAGTAGAGGAATCATACATTCCAACAGCTCCAGAGCTTTTGCCAACTGCCAGTCAGGAGTTGGATTTCGGCCACTTCATAAGCCACAGTGGCTTTTAGTCAATAAAAAGGTAATTTAAGGAATGCTAATATTTGGATGTGATTACATTACAACCAACCGTTGTGGTCTGAACTGTGTCCACAAATGGCGTAATGCTTGGTTGCATTTAAATTGGTTAGAACCTCTTCTCTCCAAAACTTGGCTGGAGCTGTTCTTGCAGTCTAGCTAAAGTTACAGAGAGAGAGAGAGCATGGAACAGGCAAGTTTATGTTCTGCACTGATACTTTACTCTCTTTACTTGTTTCTCAACAGCACCAAGAACACAGTGTTGCTGCTAGAGAACTCTTTTCAAGTTTCTGTTCCTCGCCGCTGTGTCTTCAGACCCAGGTCATCCCATACCTGGCTAAGCTCACAAACCCGCTTAGAAACCCAGGTACAGTGACCAGAAATGTTGTAAATAGAGTGTAAACTGCTTGTGCCGACTGTCATTGACCAGGTTTCTTTTACTCCTCAGCACAAATTTCATTTATCCAGGATGTTGGACGTCTTCCTTTAAAAAGGTACCTTGCAAGGTGAGCTTTAGTAGGATTCTGATGCGTTAAAATGAACCAATTGCAGCTCTAGCAGGCACTGGAATCTAAATGACTCCAGTGCTGGGCGACTAGGGGTGACCCCCGGTTATTCCCGATTCAGATGCACTACTCTGTCCATTGTCTGCACCCTCCCAGATCACCCGCAATCGCCTTACCTTTACACCAGTCCTTTGCCAAGATTGCCAGCCGCATTCCTGCACCCAACTATTCAGATAGGCCATATGCATGGGTGCGCGCACTCCACCTGGAAATCGGGGATGCAACCGCTGCCAGTGCTCCGTCAAAACAGCTTCATGCATTCGTATGCACAGCATTAAACCGGAACTTCACCATAATTTATTGGAAAGCCCAAACCCTTAAAAAACGATTCCCCAGCATCTAAAATCTAAAATTAATATATTTTAAGTTTTAGTCACTTATTATTCTTTCCCCCACATGGCTCCAACTCTGTTCAGGACTTTAGGATACGGGCGCCGCCACCTTGACTCAGAAGCATCACACTTACTGAGGAGAGGAGAGCGGGATAAAGTACAGGGGGTCGGGTTATAGATGTGCTTTGCTCACACAGAGCAGAGCTGGGGTCAGGAAAAGGTCAGAATCCCAGAATGCACAGTCAGAAGACACTTCCTGTTTGCAGGCTGCCTGATGTTCCATGAGCTCCCATCTTGGATGCTTAAAGTCTCATAACATGCAGTAGATGCAGGTAGGATGATTTTTAATGTGAGCAATCTGTATGTGCAGGGTGTGGGAAACATATAAGACTCTTATTCAGTGTGAAGGACCGCTTTAAGCACTGACTGGATGAGCAGCTGTGCATGCTGTGTGGGAACAATGGAAAGGTGGGGGTTTCCCACAGTGTGGCATCCCAAGTCAGGATACCCCCAGGGCAGGGACCAATCACCTGTATATTGAACATCTAAAAAGCTTATTGTGTTTTATTACTGAATGTTCATTATTTTGTTTCTTAGAATGAAACTTGAAGCTCTCACAGACAAAGACCCTGGCGTAGCAGATGCTGACAGTGAAGAGGAAGACGATCCAAGCCATGTACTCTGCACACAAGATAGCAGTCATAACGCCAAACCCAAAAGTGCAGATGGAGCATCACTGCTGCCTTCCAGCCAAGGGGACACGGATTTGCCAACCAGCCAACCTCAACCTGTTACAGTTTTGGAAGATGAAGAGTTAAGAATAGAGGAATATGACAGTGACTGAGTTTTATTTGCTTATTTATGTTTCATGACCTTTTCTTGTTTTGGCCACATTTTACCGAACATAAGTACTTCTAATTGCCCCGCCCCGATCTGTGATCTGTTTTATTTTTATAGTTCAGAAAGACATTCAGATACATGTGAACTTCCAGCAAATTATTACACAGTACTGTGTAGAACCAGACATGCTTTTTTTATCTCTATACTGCTTATATGGCCAATGTTATATGTCCGGTAGTGTTTTGTGTCACAAACTCTTTATAAGCTTATTGCAACTTGGCAAACAAACAATGTGAATTTAAGTTTATTTAATGTTCTGCTATACTATTTTTGTAAATAATAAAAAAACTAAATAAAAATGTTTTAGCATTTTAGGTTGTATATGCACAACCTGTGGCCCACGCTACCATCAGTTTCTGCCCCCCAGCACCTCTAGTGAGTTGGAGAGCTGCACTTGTCTTATCTGCTCAACTCTTCCTAATTCACTTTTGTGCATAACTATTCTTCCCATCTCACCTCTAGTTACCTCATTCCCACCAAACCTCTGCTCACCACACCTCTGCCAACTTCACCCTTGCTCACCTCTGGTCACCTGCTCCCACCTCTGCTAAACTCACCCCTGCCCACCTGACCTCTGTCTGGCACATATATTCTTGTTTCTTCTCTGTTAACCTCCACCCCTCCCCCAGCCTGTGCTCATCTCATTCTGTCCTATCTTTGCTTACCTTTTTCCAATTCTGTTCACCCCACCTCTTCCCATCTTACCTCGGCTCCTCCTAATAACTCCACTGCCAAACTGCTCCTGGCCGCCTCCTGACTACTCTACTGCCAAACTGCTCCTGGCCGCTTCCTGACTACTCTACTGCCAAACTGCTCCTGGCCGCTTCCTGACTACTCTACTGCCAAACTGCTCCTGGCCGCCTCCTGACTACTCTACTGCCAAACTGCTCCTGGCCGCCTCCTGACTACTCTACTGCCAAACTGCTCCTGACCGCTTCCTGACTACTCTACTGCCAAACTGCTCCTGGCCGCCTCCTGACTACTCTACTGCCAAACTGCTCTTGGCCGCCTCCTGACTACTCTACTGCCAAACTGCTCTTGGCCGCCTCCTGACTACTCTATTGCCAAACTGCTCCTGGCCGCCTCCTGACTACTCTACTGCCAAACTGCTCCTGGCCGCCTCCTGACTACTCTACTGCCAAACTGCTCCTGGCCGCCTCCTGACTACTCTACTGCCAAACTGCTCCTGGCCGCCAGTTGACTACTCTACTGCCAAACTGCTCCTGGCCGCCTCCTGACTACTCTACTGCCAAACTGCTCCTGGCCGCTTCCTGACTACTCTATTGCCAAACTGCTCCTGGCCGCCTCCTGACTACTCTACTGCCAAACTGCTCCTGGCCGCTTCCTGACTACTCTACTGCCAAACTGCTCCTGGCCGCCTCCTGATTACTCTACTGCCAAACTGCTCCTGGCCGCCTCCTGACTACTCTACTGCCAAACTGCTCCTTGCCGCCTCCTGACTACTCTACTGCCAAACTGCTCCTGGCCGCTTCCTGACTACTCTACTGCCAAACTGCTCCTGGCCGCTTCCTGACTACTCTACTGCCAAACTGCTCCTGGCCGCCTCCTGACTACTCTACTGCCAAACTGCTCCTGGCCGCCTCCTGACTACTCTACTGCCAAACTGCTCCTGGCCGCCTCCTGACTACTCTACTGCCAAACTGCTCCTGGCCGCCTCCTGACTACTCTACTGCCAAACTGCTCCTGGCCGCCTCCTGACTACTCTACTGCCAAACTGCTCCTGGCCGCTTCCTGACTACTCTACTGCCAAACTGCTCCTGGCTGCCTCCTGACCACTCTAACACAAGCTGCTCCTGAGGACTACATTGCTGGGCAACTCCTGTCTTTCTCCTGACTACTCTACCACCAAACTGCTTCTGGCCCCCTCCTGACTACTCCACTGCCAAACTGCTCCTGAAGGCTCCATTGTTGGGCAACTCCTGTCTGCCTCCTGACTACTGTACCACCAAACTGCTCCTGGACGCTTGATGAGGACTTCCACACCACCATGTGGTTCTGAGTTCTGACCTCTTCTTTAACTTCCTCGACAGTGCCACTGCCATCACTGGTCTCTTCTGGCCACCTCCTGACTCCACCATCTCCTGACCTACACTTCTGGGCACTAACTATATGCTATACTTTATTAAGCGATACTTTATGCAGCTTGTCTGTGCATACACTGCCTGTGCCCATGCTCCTGAGAAACTTGTATCATTACCCTCAGGTCAGTGTGTGTGCTGCTAAAGTGGCCACCAGTCTTCAATGTTTTGATAGGTAGGTAACACCCTTTGTCTTACTGCCAACTGTGTAAATGTATGAATAAACAAAAATCTTGGCATGCTCTGTGAATCCAGATGGATGCATAAATCTTCCCAGGACTCCAGTGATCCCTAAGATGTAGCTTAGGGCTACATATGACCCTCAGCGAGGTACATGGTGGTGCCAAAGTTTCCTAGTACCAGGAATAACACAGTGGTAATACACGTAGTTGCCTTGTGCTGTCCACGTTGGAGGCATGTGTGAATATACCTTACAGCTGCCTTGTACTACGCTATGAAAATGCGGGTGAGGGGTTTGTGTTTGCCTAGGGTTTCTAGACTGAGGATGCCATTGTTAAACTAAAAAGTGGACATACACCCTCCCTGCCAAATCCCCTATTTGTAACTAGGCACCCAACTGCCTGCACCCAGGGGCAGCCTTATTTCTGGGGCCCCATGCAAATTTGTCTGAGGGCCCTAATCAAAGGCGTTTTTTTAAATAAAAAATGCAATAATAAAGAGGAACAAATGACGAAGAGAAGCTGCTTTCTTTCTCATGCAGCCTCAGCACTGACAACACCACTATTACACGCCAGCCGCTTCCATTGTTCACTCCACAGAGTTCTGGGGGGGGGGGGCCATGCATGGGGTGTGTGGTGGCAAAGCACGCCACTGCACGTACCAAGATGGCCGAGAGGCTGGCTGTGGAGGTGCAGCATATAAAATATATTATTCTCAGTGTGTCACACACCCCGCTTCCCCGATCGGGGTTAACTCCACCAGCAGGTGGCGACGTTGCAGAGAGAAGTCTTGAAAACGAGCCCCTTCCGGCCCATATATACCTGGGACCTCCCACTCAACACCCAGTGTTTTCTCTCTGCAAGATGCGACAAGACAGAAGAAAGAAGTCTCCTGCTTGCAGGTAGCCGGGGTCAAACCCCGGCACCCCCCTTTTGGTCGCGGTGTGCGGGCGTGTGGCCTGAGCTGCTGGGGCTCCTTCTACTTGTGTTTTAAACTTCCCCCGCTTGGATGGCTTGGGGGACTGAGGGCGTCTGTGGCGCCCGTTTGCACGCGGCGGGCCGCGCTGCTCGGGTCTTGGGGGCGGGGCCGTGCTCCCTTTCGGCCCTCGCTGTGTGACTCACTGGCGGGGGGCGTGGCCGGAGCGCGTCGCTCGCTGAGCCCGGGCCCGCCTTCCTTCCTCTGCCTCATCACGGAGACAGGTGCTGGGGCTGAGCTGGGGAAAGTGCGTTTCCATGAGTACTCTGTTCTGTCTTCAGCACCAGTAACAGGTTAGCGGTCCCCACCTCGGCTCACGTGGGGCCGTCATTTTAGCTGTAGTCTCACATTGTGGCTGTGTAGTGCTTGTGTTTGTGAGTTTTCCCTGGCACTTTAGCATAACTCCTGGAGGCACTTATTGTTTTGATTGGTATATATACATATATATTTGTCTTCATGGTGTATATATTGCTTATATATGTTTTACTATTACTTTATTCTAAGCATACAGCACGTCCTGCTCCCGAATAGTCATAACATGGGGGTAGTCCTCCGCCTCAGACGCCGTGCACTGCAGACATGTAGAAAACAAGCTCCTCCCGGCCCTACATATACCGAGGGACCTCCCACAAATCCCCAGATTTCTCTGCAGTGCTGGAACTGCGAAGAAATGAAGTATCACGCTCTCGCAGGCGAGCGGGGGCTTTACAGCCCGAGGCCCTGCGGGACTATTTCCACCTGTCCTCTTCAGAAGAATTATGCCTCCCAGCCTAGGCTGCGCGGGTCGGGTGAAGGTAGGTAGCACCTGGTGTAATGAATGGAGCTGTGCTCCACCGCAATCCCCCTCCATAGATAGGGTAGGCGGTCAGGCCGATGGTGAGCCTCTAGAGGATGCCCCTCCCGCATTTTTGCCCGTGCCCCTCACAGACTCAGTCCATGGACACCGTCGGCTTGTCCCCTCGCTCCCTCCCGTAACTCGGGGGGGGGGGGGAAAGAAAGGGGGGGGGTGTGTGTGTGGCAGCCCCTAGTGCCCATTCGCCATTAGACCTTGTTCCTTTAATCAGGGGGTCAGTGTCGCGCCTCACTGTACAGTGCGAGCTGTCTTTCTTACTATCAGTCTGCCTCGGCAGATTCTTTCCAGCGTGTCAGCATTAGATGTTACGGATTCTCTGCGGCTGTACTTGCCGTCGGTTGGAGCTTCGCGCTCTTTGGGGGAGGCGGAGACTCGGCAAGACGCGTCACAGCCTGACCTGGCCCTCCCCTCGAGGTTCACTGGCGTCATTTTCTCCATCTTCGCGCGCGCGTGGTGTGGCTCGTCTCCTCCCTCGGTCATGTAAGTGCCCTCCAGGGCGGTATGGTTTCTAGGGTTTCTCAAACAGAGCATGGCACTGACTCCACTCCCCTTGTCCCATTATGTCTTTCAGAAGCCAAGACTTCGTTACTGGCCCCGGCCTAACATATATTACAACGGGTCCTCTTTACAAATTCTCCCACATTACTAGCGGGTCATTGGGGCATCCAGGGTTGCTTATTGCATAATTCCCTGCGTTATACTGCATAAAAATCACCATATGGAGGCTTTTCAGAATTATGGAACCGGGGTCCCTCTGGGATGTGACTGGCTGTGTGCAGTGTGTGGCCAGCCCCTGGCTGAGGCTGACAGGGCACAGGTCTGCGGACAGTGTGCAGAACAGGCAGGTTTGCTAACAGAGGATCCTCCCTTCCTCACCCCCGTCTCCCCGCTCCCAAATATCACTCATGACGAGTCCCACTCCAGCGGGGATGACCTGCAAGCGGTGCCGCGAGCGTTACCCACGGCGGAGCAGGTGCTTTCTGGATTGGCAGAGCGTATGGGCCCTGGTAAAAAACGGTTCCTGACACCCCCAGGCTCTCCGGTTCCTGACAATACCGATGATTCTGCTGATATGCAGGACCCTGACCCTTCCGAGGAAGGTGAGCTATTTTCAGACTCGGGCTCCTCCCATGGGATGCCCGCGGGCCGTGATGAATCTGAGCCTGGTTCCTGGGGTCTGTGTGACACAGATGAAATCCTGATCAAGATTTTTGAGGTTTTGTCAATCTCTCCTCCTGGGGAGATCCCCAAGCCTAAAAGGGAGAGTTTCCACACAGTGCCGCCGCGCTTGGAGTTCCTAGAACAGGAACATTTCCAGAATATTATAGCCCAGGAATGGGAATCGCCTGGTAAGCTGAAAGGGATTCCAGGGGTCTGGGAATGGAAGTACCCTTTTCCCCCTGATGTGGTCAATTTATGGTCAGCTCCCCTGGTGGTGGGACGCGCCGGTTATAGGGGTCACAAACCCCCCTTTTATGACTGCTCCCTTTTACCGTACCCTTCAGGATGCTGAGGACCGGCGCATTGACAGACTGGCCTCACACGCCTTCTGGCTTCTGGCTCTGGCGGTGGACGCCATGTCCCTGAGCTGGGGGGATCTGGGTTTTCTGTACCTGTTTCCTCCGATACCCATGCTAGGCAAGGTGGTACAGAAGCTGGCTCAGGAAAGGGTGTCCGCCATTCTCGTGGCTCCAAGGTGGCCAAGGCGAGTATGGTTCGCAGACATCGTTCGGCTGGCGGTGGATCAGTTCGTTCTGCCTCTTCGGCCCGATCTGCTCACTCAGGGTCGGCTGTGTTACCCCAATTTACCAACGCTGGGTTTGACGGCTTGGCTGCTGAAACCTTCATCTTGAAGGAGGAGGGTCTTTCTGACTCGGTTGTTAAGACTCTGATCGGTGCCCGGAAGAGGTCTTCTTCTATCATCTACTATAGGACTTGGAAAGCCTATATCGCTTGGTGTGAGGTTAGATCTTTGCCTTGTAGGGTCTTTTCGGTCTCCAGGATTCTGGAGTTTTTGCAATCAGGGCTGGACTCTGGTCTTCAGCTGAGTACTTTGAAAGGGCAGGTTTCTGCCTTATCTATCTTTTTTCAGAAGCGTTTTGCGCTTCATCCTTTAGTTAAAACCTTTTTCCAGGGGGTTACGCATGTGCGACCTCCCAGGAAACCATTACTCCCTGTTTGGGACTTGAACTTGGTTCTTTCTGCTCTTCAGGCTCCTCCCTTTGAGCCCTTGCAGGATATTGCCCTGTCTACCTTGACTCAGAAGACTGCCTTCTTGGTAGCTATCACTTCGGTTCGGCGTGTCTCGGAGTTGGCGGCCTTGTCGATTCAGGCGCCCTACTTTGAGAGGCATCAGGACAAGGTGGTCTTTCGTTTCAAACCGGACTTTCTTCCTAAGGTTGTTTCTGCTTTTCATTTGAATCAGGATATTGGTCTTCCCTCCTTGTGTCCTAAGCCTAAGAATGACAAGGAGAGGGTTTTGCATTGTTTGGATGTAGTAGGCTGTGTTAAGTACTATTTGATTACTACTTCTCCTTTTCGTAAGACTGATGCCTTTTTTGTTGTGCCCTGTGGGCCTAGGAAGGGTTTGGCTCCTGCCAAGTCTTCCATTAGCAAATGGATACGTCATGCCATTATTGGGGCCTATTCTGCTAAGGGGAAAGTTCCCCCTTTTCGTATCACTACTCATTCTACTTGCGCCGTTGGAGCGTCTTGGGCTTTTCAGCACCAAGCTTCTGTTGAACAAGTTTGTAAGGCTGCTACTTGGTCTTCTGTTCATACTTTTTCTAAGTTTTACAAGGTTGATGTGCGGGCCTCAGCGGATGCTGTGTTTGGCCGCAAGGTTCTGCAGACTGCAGTCATTTAAGTTATGCTTCATTTTGCCTTCGGATACCCATCCCTTGTGGACACTGCTTTTGGATGTCCCGATCGTAAGAATTAAAGGGGAAGCGGGGTGTGTGACACACTGAGAATAATACCATTTTGTGAGTACTCACCTGTAAAATGGATATTGTCAGTGTGTCACACACCCCGCTTCACCCGCCCTTTTTGGTATCCTGGATCCTCTATATGGTGAAGCTTTTCTTTATTTTTATTTTGAGGTTACCATTGGATTTCCTGGTACCTTGTCTTACTGCTGTTTGAATTCACTGGGTGTTGAGTGGGAGGTCCCAGGTATATATGGGCCGGAAGGGGCTCGTTTTCAAGACTTCTCTCTGCAACGTCGCCACCTGCTGGTGGAGTAACCCCGATCGTAAGAATTAAAGGGGAAGCGGGGTGTGTGACACTGACAATATCCATTTTACAGGTGAGTACTCACAAAATGGTATTGTTTCTAGCAGCTACCACACATTCTACAGGGTGACAGTCAGACGGCTTCGGGGCCGACAGTGGCTGCATTTGCAGGCCCCCCTTTTATAACCAAAGGGTCCCAGCAAAGCCATTGCCCTGGGCGCCATAAAACCAGGAGGCATCAAGCTGACTGCTGATCTTGCCTTCTGGCTCTGAAGGTGGCACGCCCTGCCACATCCTGTGGAATGTGTGGGCAGAAGGGAGTTGTGACACTAACCAGAGGGTGGCTGGAAAGCATTGCGTAATCATACCTGCTTCCTGACCTCTGCAGTCCAGGATAATCACGTAAGCCTTTATGTGAAGTCTTTATCTAAAATCCAGCTCTGCAACTAAAATGGCTGCCAAATAACTATTATTTCAGGTGCACCCAAATGCTGATGCTGCCATATCATTCTATCCACTCCCCCCCCCCCCCCCCCCCCCGTATTGCCCCTGTGTGAACTATAGGGGGGGGCAGGGAGGAGCAAGCTCTGAGTCTCAGCCCCCAGCCACATGGCGCTGCTGTTGTCAGTGTCCAAAAAGTGACACAGGCTGTCACTTTGGAGAAACTGCTGCAGCTGTGATTGGCTGACTCAAAGGTCACTGCAGGTTATAGCTTCTTCTGCCATAGATGAGGGCCCAGCTGCTGCAGAGACTAGAGCAGGGGTACTCAACTACTTTCAGTGGAGGTCCACTTACCAGGGTCTGCCGTGGGATGAAGGTCCGGGGGGGGGGGGTGTAAGTAAGAGTGCCAGCCTGGACAGGACGAGCGCGCCCAGGTGCATCAAGCGCTGGAAGCGGCGGCTATATAGAACAAACCATGGCGGCGCACGCTTTTCATACACATATTGGCGGGGAATTACCTCAG
Source organism: Gastrophryne carolinensis (assembly GCA_027917425.1). Lineage (NCBI taxonomy): Eukaryota > Metazoa > Chordata > Amphibia > Anura > Microhylidae > Gastrophryne > Gastrophryne carolinensis. Next base: position 565,929,393 of record CM051234.1, on the reverse strand, counting down.
GCTCGACCCAGGAGCTCCGGAACATGGCTCACACCAGGGCGCAAACCAAAACAGCCACCGAACGGCGCGCTCTCACCGTGCACAATATCCAGCCAGCCCGACTATTGAGTCCAGGGCAGCCGCGGGAGGAGGAGACAGCGCGTCATCAAGCGGCGCCCGAACAGGGGACCACAGGCGGGGGCCATCGCCACAGTCCGGCTTAGTGGACTTATCGCTGCCTGTTTGGTGGGATGTGACGATAGCGGGCGTGCTCGCTTACACTCCAGAAACGGCGCGCCTGAGCCGGCAGCTTGCCCATGTGCCCGCCCCCAGCTCTGACAGCCCCGGCCGGCAATTGTCACCGGCACCGCCGGATCCCGGGATGATGTTGACACTACACCAGCCCTGGGCAGCGGTCCGGACAAATGGCGTCTGCGGTCCAGATTCGGACCGCGGTCCGCCATTTGAGTACCCCTGGACTAGAGGATCATGGTGTAAAGATGAGTATTCATTTTTGATGGTGGGTAGGGGGCTGTCAATTGCCACCAATTTTTGGTGTATGGGGCCCAGAAATTTCTGATTGCAGCCCATTATATTTACTTCCTACTTTCTAATAGGATTGGCTCTGCCCTGTCATATACAAAACCAGCTAAAATAAAGTGATCTAACTCAGGGGTCCCTCAAGTCCTGCCAACAAGCCCTGTTATGTGATGTACACAGTTGCACAGGTGATGTGATTAGTGCAACAGCAGAGCTATAGATCCAGGTATGTGGAGATCCACAAATCATGAGCTGTTGGGAAATCCTGACCTAAGTAATAGTATTAACTATATATACTTTGTACAACTTGCTACCGATGTATTGCTGAGCCATAGCCACAGCACAGAGGTAAAGATGGAACAGACTTTGGGGAAAAGCTTCTCGTCAGCACAGAACTGAAGGAGCCTGTCGGCAAGTTTCTGACCTGTTCTCCGTGAGAATGGCAGAAATTCCTGTTCAACATCAAACAATCTGCCAAAAGTCCTTATGTTTAAATGCCCTGAACCTACTTGCCACGAGCTGCCAAGTCTTCTGGCATAGCTGTGTGTGTTTTTGCCATGCTGGAGCTCAGCATTACGTGGCAAGGAACTGAATGCGTCACAGTATGTGTTATCTGGTGCACAGATGACATTGTTCATGAGAACACCGTCCGCACACACAGCGCTTATACGCGACTCAGGTTTTGGCATGAAATAGCAGAAGCAATTTATTATTGGATTTACAATAGATTGTACGCTTGGTAAGGGTTAGGGTTGGTATTATATATATATTTATTGCAGTTATATTTTACCCTGCATCATTTGTATATTCCTTACTTACTGCCTGTTATTTTTATCTTGTACGTCCCCATTGAATATGATGGCGCTCTATGAACAAAAAAATTAATAAAAACTAATAACTATTGACCTGTAGGCATAAGAATAAGTAGGCTCTCTTTGACTGTCCTGTGGCTTATGACCTGGATATTATGGCTCCTCAGTTCAAGCCCCAGTCTGCTTAGAGCAGGGCCCTGGACAGAAATTGCTTTCTGCTGTTTAAAGTTGACCAAAACCCAATAAGCCTGCCCGAGAGTCTAAAAGACTACAGGGCTGGTCAATTTCCTTTCCTAGGTGTATCTTGATTTGGGATACCCCACATTGTGAAACCCTGCCCTGATTCCTGGTTTTGCACCTCCCACTAGGCATACTTGAATGTCTGCTGGCATGAGCACCCAGGGCGGAGAAATCGGGGATGCTGCGGGATGTACACATATGCATGTGCTTTGGGACTGAGGGGGATGTAAAGGGTTAAGGAGGTGAGTTTAAAGGGACATAGGAGGGGTTTCACAATGTGGGGCATGTAAAATCAGTAGCCCAAAATGAAGCAGGGGGGATCTGATAAGGGGTTTGGTTGAATCGGAGACAGGTGAGAATTGTCACTCCTTGTTTTAGGAAACAAAACTGCCATTGACTTTTATTGTCTACCGGATGTAAATTTTCACCTGGCTCTGAATCAGCCCCAAGGTAAATGGCAGGAGTGAGAATTCACACCTGGCTCTGATTCAACCCCAGTGTGTTTGAGCTCATACTTGCTCCTCACAAAGGCAGTGTCTGGCAGTCCCTGCAGCGAAGCCTGCAGCATGCTCCAATCACGGTTATGGAGATGGGGACGAGCTACCATAGAATCTATTGGGCATGTCAATGCTGCAGAAGCTGTTCTCTGAATTCACGCACTGGACCTACAGGAAGCTGTTGTGGGAGAAGAAAGGGTGATTATATGCTTTAGTTTAAGTCTGGACAGACCATTTAAAGAGGAAATCCAAGCCTGTCCCCGCAGAGTTCTTTTTTATGTAATTGGCCAGATTGGGCTTAGCACAGGGGGGAGGGTCAAGTGTTATAAAATGTTTGAACTTCCTCTTTGAAGTGGACCAAAACCCATCTTGGGCAGCACCTGGAGTTTATAAGACTCCAGGCCTGCTTGTTTCCCTCTCTGGGGCTGTTGTAAACCCCCCAAATCCCCAGTAAGATATACCTCTTTGCCAATTCAGCAGTGCATGATAAGTGGCGGCCATGCTCCGCTTCACCTGTCTTAGCCTAATAAAGCCAAGCGCGCAGATTGGCTGTGTGCCCACTTATGTGCCATTGAATTAGCAGTCAGGTAAGTTTAACTTTAACAGTATGAGGTGGGGCTTGCCAGGAAATGCATTGGCACAATCCTTTTGCTATGACAGGACCGACACCTCAAGAGCAGAGCCAGGGTTACCTGACCTGTTATGGACATATGAGGCGTATTAGAGGTAAGGTTAGTATTCTAGTATCATTACCTGCTGATGCCCTTTAAGCAGAAAAATTAGCCGGGCCAATAAGATGAGGCTAGCCTTTCACATTATAGGGTTTGGCTATTTATTAGCCATTATCACTCTCAAGCATAAAATCTGTCCTACGGCCATGGAATATCCTTTGGCAAATATTTGCAATAGCAAGGCTTGTACTGAACAGCTGAGCGACATTCACCATCTCGCTGTCGTAGGATGTCAGCTAGTTATAGTTCTGCCCTGGCCACCTATGATTTGAACCACAAAGTGGTGCTGGAGAACCAGATACTAAAGATGCAAAATACATCTATCCTTACAAAGCTAACCTGTCGTGACCTACAGCTCAAAAACTGTCCATTGTGAGTTCTATTAACTGGGTTTCTATGGCTAAGCAGCTGCATGGGGTCAGCTGGGGTTGTGCAAAGCACTAAGCAAACATCCCAGAAGTCTGAATCCAATGCACTCTGAGAGGCAGACAGCTGCTGTGCTAAAGCCTGAAATGCACAACTTGCGGTGGGCTCAGGACTCCTCTTGCATGTGAGGTTTTATGTGTCTGCCTCTTATAGTGGTTGTACAGTCTGCCAATCACTTCCCTGCCCATCCATCCTCCCCTAGAGCTGAGGCCAGGGTGGGTTACAAAAAAAATAAATGTTTACCTCATCCAGGTTCGAGCCATCTTGGACAAGCTGCAAATAGCAGCATCCCCCGCTCTGTGTGCAGTCCCGCATGTCTGTTCACTTGAAGGAGCGGGCGGGAGCACACACAGAGCAGGGGATGCCACCCTCTGCTCTGTCTGTGCAGGCGCCACTGGATTTCTGAATCTGGGCGAGCTGGTTTCTTTAAATCCCTGCCTTGCCCTAGTGCCAGGGGAGGGTGGCAGGGCGAGGATGTGATTGGTAGACTGGGCATGCACTTTAAATTGTACCAAAACCCAAGGCCGTATTTGGTGTTCATGGCGCCCTAGGCACTTTAAGCTGTTTGCGCCCCCTATTTTAAGTCACGGTCCATAGAATAAAAAGTGTGTAGGGGGAAAGGGTGCAATGGCATACCTCCCAAGTGTAGAACACGCCAGCCAAGAATAGAATTTCCAACGCTTTATTCCATAGAAATTTAAGGCCATCCACAGTAACAGCGGTTTAAAAGACAATACAGAAGCTGCTACGCGTTTCAGACTGTCCAGTCCTTACTCATGACACCTCCCAAGTGTCCCTTATTTGGAGGGACTGTCCCTCTTTTGGGCATGTCGCCCTATCCCTTGTTGTTCTCATTTGTCCCTCTTTGAGGTGTAACATGCAGATCTGCAGCAATAAATGATTAATTTGCCTATTCAAAGTGTTTCTATTGTTGTAACTGTTACAATGTATCTCCTATCCATCCCTCAATGAGGGGGCGTGGCTTCATCCATCTATCAATGAGGGGGTGTGGCCTAATTTACAAACTGTTCCTCTTTCCCACCCTGAAAAGTTGGGAGGTATGCAATGGGCTAGATGCAGAGTATGTGTGTGGAGGAGGGAGAAGGCACAAACGGGGAAATGCAGGGAAGCAGGCGAGCATGTTCCAACTGCATTCTGACATTCGGGAGTCAAATGACCAAAGCAGTGGAGGGGAAATGCTCTGGCCTGTGTTCAACCCATTGCACCCCCCTTCACACAAATACACTCTGCGTCCTTCTGTGGCTGGGGGGTGCTTGTTAGGAGAGTTGTAATTTATTTTCTTTACTACAGTAGTAGTAGGAGGCAGCGCCCTCCCCCTCTTCCAGGTTGCCACCCTAGGTACGTGCCTAGGGTTGCCTAATGGCAAATACAGCCCTGCCAAAGAAGAAAGAAGAGCAACCACATCCTTAGAGTCTATAAGACTTTAAGGCCTGTGGACCCCCTCTTTGTGAAGCAACCTGATTTGGAATGCCCCAATATGTCAATCCATAGGAACGCACAGAAAAAATCACCTTTCCTCTGATCCCACACCACAACCCCTCTATACATTTAGCCAGGGGCGTCCCTGTGCCAGGCTTTTCTGAATGGCTGATGCAGGCATGTGGAGGAGCAGCAGCGGCATAGGCTCTATCCCTATTCCAAGTGCCTGATTGGCTGAATGGACTGTACATGTCATGGGACTGAAAGAAATGTGAGTTGTCAGACGATCCTTGGGGATAGAGAGAGCAGGGCATCCCAAATGAGAATAGTGAAAATCCCGGGTTTTGTTTCTCTTTAAACCCAGCCCTAGAAACGTGAGGACTGAGTGAATGTCCTCCCCAGAGACAAGTAGATAAGTTATGTGCAAACTGGGGTGGGGGGGGGGGGTTCACACTCAGAGGTATACCAAATCAGACTAAAAACTCTGGGGTATGTGTCCATTTTTTTTTAAAACACCAATATCTGGGCTAATTCCTATACCCGGTTACAGCAAGCCCACAATGCATGCGTGTGCCTGCTGTGCATCCCCTGCATGTGCTTACTGTGCACTGAGCTCCGCTGATCCACTGATGCCCCAGGTGGAGGGCAAAGCTGCTGCTGACCTGATGTGCTTTGAGCTGCCCTGGCCAGTCGGTGCACAGGGTGGTTTTGCAAGGCTTGTGCACAGTCACATTATTATTGTTTATTTATATAGCGCCATCATCTTGTGTAGTCACATGTCCTGCACATGCCAGTGGGGGAAGGTGAGTACCTCTACCAGGTACCGGGTATCCTGTTGGTGGCAGTGAGCTGTCCCAAATCAGGATGCCTCCCCCAGCACTGCAGATGGAATATACATTTAGGGCCTTATTCATGAAGGGATAGCGCCAGGTAGTGCCTGTACAGCGGCAGGTAGCGGCACGGGACGCAATTACACATTTATGCAGCCGAATCTGGTGAGCGACTAGAACGCCATGTAGCGTCCGATTCATCATTATCCCAGGCTCAGCGTACAGCGCCGGCGTTCATCCTTGCAGAGCACCACATCTAACCTGTCGTTACCTGGCGCTCTCCCATACATTTCTATGGACGATTCTTAAATCCCTTTCCTGATCCCAATTGTTTTTTTTTTTCCTAAAAAAAACAAACAAACCTTGTGACATGTATCCTGGGCAAGAAAATGACATTTTTGAAAACTTTTTGTATTAATATTTTTATGCAGAATTGTCCTTACATGTCTAATATTAAAGTGTTCATGTTATAATGTAATAACAATGTCATTCCATAAGTTTTCGCTTTGTTACTAGTGGATACATGTACAAAAACAGACTTTAATCACACAGCCTCTGGAGCTACAACTACATGATTACCGGCGAGGTTTGTGGCTGTTTTTTTAATGAATGTGGTGTTAGTCAGTCGCACTGAGCTGGCGTTACAGTGCGCTCACATACAGCATAGTATAGCGAATCACATATCATATTCATCAATGCTGGACAGCGACTGTGGCGCTCTGAAAAAATGATCCATGGCCGAGCACAGCGACTACTAGCGGTCGCTCTGAAATCCGCTCTACAGAAGCTCATCTGACGCTACCTGGCGTTTGTAATGAATCAGCCTGCCCGCCATTTTTGACTGGAGGTCTGCTTTAAGGAAAAAGGAATGGGTAAGCACAGCTGTCCCCGCTTACCTCCATGCCGCCAGCTGAATCGAACAGACCTGCCAAAACAGTGTGCCAAAATCATTCAATATCAACCCTCTTATATTGTAAAATATAGTTCTTCAAAATGAGACTTTTCATAACTAAAGCTAACCTGCACCTTGCTTGAGTTAAACCGGACCTTCACCATGAGTTATCGCAAAGGCCAAACCCTTAAAAAACGATTCTCCAGCATCTAAAGTTAATATATTTTAAGTTTTTAGTCACTTACTTATTATACTTTTCCCCACTGAGCTACAACTCTGTTCAGGACTTTAGGATACGGGCGCCACCATCTTGAAGCATCATACTTACTGAGAAGAGGAGAGAGGGATAAAGTACATGGGGGCAGGTTATAGCTGTGCTTTGCTCAGACAGAGCAGAGCTGTGGTCAGAAAAAGGGTCAGCAATCCCAGAATGCAGAGCAGCACAGTCAGAAGACAATTCCTGTTTGCAGGCTGCCTAATGTTCCATGAGCCGCCATTTTGGATGTTTAAAGGTTCATAACATGCAGTAGATGCAGGTAGGATGATTTTTAATGTGAGCAATCTGTATGTACAGGGTGTGGGAAACATATAAGGTAAACTCTTATTCAGAGTGAAGGACCGCTTTATATGCCCCATTTACTGTGTGCACCAGGGCCCCAACCCAGTCCAGGACCCACCCTCAGGCTGAAAGCCCCGCCCCCATCAGCCTGTGCTAATACTGGAGAGCTGTCACCCCCTCCTGCACAGGTAGGGAGCCAGGCGACACCTTGCGCGTCACGTGACAGGGGAGGGGCGAGGCCACGTCTGTGTGCTGGAGGCACAATCGTCAGTGTGATCGTAGGGAGGGAGAGAGCTGCTGGTGGGACCCATAATTAATGCCGGGTGCTGATCGGGGTGCCCCCGGGTGACTGGCAGCATTGTGTCCCCGGCTCTGATCACATCACGTGCGGTAAGTTTACGATACAGAGCGGAGTTTTCTCGCTTCCTTTCCTTCTTCCTCTGCCTGCTCTTCCTGTCCTGGAGTGGACGCTGCTCCTTTATGCCCCCATCCCTGACCTGACCCCACACAGGGTGCCCCCATCCCTGACCCCACACAGGGTGCCCCCATCCCTGACCCCACACAGGGTGCCCCCATCCCTGACCCCACACAGGGTGCCCCCATCCCTGACCCCACACAGGGCGCCCCCATCCCTGACCCCACTCAGGGCGCCCCCATCCCTGACCCCACACAGGGCGCCCCCATCCCTGACCCCACACAGGGCGCCCCCATCCCTGACCCCACACAGGGTGCCCCCATCCCTGACCCCACACAGGGTGCCCCCATCCCTGACCTCACACAGGGTGCCCCCATCCGTGACCCCACACAGGGTGCCCCCATCCGTGACCCCACACAGGGTGCCCCCATCCCTGGCCCCACACAGGGTGCCCCCATCCCTGACCCCACACAGGGTGCCCCCATCCCTGACCGGTGCCCCCATCCCTGACCCCACTCAGGGTGCCCCCATCCGTGAACCCACTCAGGGTGCCCCCATCCGTGACCCCACTCAGGGTGCCCCCATCCGTGACCCCACACAGGGTGCCCCCATCCGTGACCCCACACAGGGTGCCCCCATCCGTGACCCCACACAGGGTGCCCCCATCCGTGACCCCACACAGGGTGCCCCCATCCGTGACCCCACACAGGGTGCCCCCATCCGTGACCCCACACAGGGTGCCCCCATCCGTGACCCCACACAGGGTGCCCCCATCCCTGGCCCCACACAGGGTGCCCCCATCCCTGACCGGTGACCCCATCCCTGACCCCACTCAGGGTGCCCCCATCCGTGACCCCACTCAGGGTGCCCCCATCCGTGACCCCACACAGGGTGCCCCCATCCGTGACCCCACACAGGGTGCCCCCATCCCTGGCCCCACACAGGGTGCCCCCATCCCTGACCCCACACAGGGTGCCCCCATCCCTGACCGGTGCCCCCATCCCTGACCCCACTCAGGGTGCCCCCATCCGTGACCCCACTCAGGGTGCCCCCATCCGTGACCCCACACAGGGTGCCCCCATCCGTGACCCCACACAGGGTGCCCCCATCCGTGACCCCACACAGGGTGCCCCCATCCCTGGCCCCACACAGGGTGCCCCCATCCCTGACCCCACACAGGGTGCCCCCATCCCTGACCGGTGACCCCATCCCTGACCCCACTCAGGGTGCCCCCATCCGTGACCCCACTCAGGGTGCCCCCATCCGTGACCCCACACAGGGTGCCCCCATCCGTGACCCCACACAGGGTGCCCCCATCCCTGGCCCCACACAGGGTGCCCCCATCCCTGACCCCACACAGGGTGCCCCCATCCCTGACCGGTGCCCCCATCCCTGACCCCACTCAGGGTGCCCCCATCCGTGACCCCACTCAGGGTGCCCCCATCCGTGACCCCACTCAGGGTGCCCCCATCCGTGACCCCACACAGGGTGCCCCCATCCGTGACCCCACACAGGGTGCCCCCATCCGTGACCCCACACAGGGTGCCCCCATCCGTGACCCCCACACAGGGTGCCCCCATCCGTGACCCCACACAGGGTGCCCCCATCCCTGGCCCCACACAGGGTGCCCCCATCCCTGACCCCACACAGGGTGCCCCCATCCCTGACCGGTGACCCCATCCCTGACCCCACTCAGGGTGCCCCCATCCGTGACCCCACTCAGGGTGCCCCCATCCGTGACCCCACACAGGGTGCCCCCATCCGTGACCCCACACAGGGTGCCCCCATCCGTGACCCCACACAGGGTGCCCCCATCCGTGACCCCACACAGGGTGCCCCCATCCGTGACCCCACACAGGGTGCCCCCATCCGTGACCCCACACAGGGTGCCCCCATCCCTGGCCCCACACAGGGTGCCCCCATCCCTGGCCCCACACAGGGTGCCCCCATCCCTGACCGGTGACCCCATCCCTGACCCCACTCAGGGTGCCCCCATCCGTGACCCCACTCAGGGTGCCCCCATCCGTGACCCCACACAGGGTGCCCCCATCCGTGACCCCACACAGGGTGCCCCCATCCGTGACCCCACACAGGGTGCCCCCATCCGTGACCCCACACAGGGTGCCCCCATCCGTGACCCCACACAGGGTGCCCCCATCCGTGACCCCACACAGGGTGCCCCCATCCGTGACCTCACTCAGGGTGCCCCCATCCGTGACCTCACTCAGGGTGCCCCCCATCCCTGACCCCACACAGGGTGCCCCCCATCCCTGACCCCACACAGGGTGCCCCCATCCCTGACCCCACGCGGGGTTCCCCCGATGCCTGGCCCCACGCGGGGTTCCCCCGATGCCTGGCCCCACGCGGGGTTCCCCCGATGCCTGGCCCCACGCGGGGTTCCCCCGATGCCTGGCCCCACGCGGGGTTCCCCCGATGCCTGGCCTCACTCGGGGTGCCCCCATGCCTGACCCCACGCGGGGTGCCCCCATGCAGGGTGCCCCCATGCCTGGCCCCATGCAGGGTGCCCCCATGCCTGGCCCCACGCGGGGTGCCCCCATGCCTGGCCCCATCCCTGACCCCAGACAGGGTGCCCCCATCCCTGACCCCAGACACCCCACGCGGGGTGCCCCCATGCCTTGCCCCACGCGGGGTGCCCCCATGCCTTGCCCCACGCGGGGTGCCCCCATGCCTTGCCCCACGCGGGGTGCCCCCATGCCTTGCCCCACGCGGGGTGCCCCCATGCCTGGCCCCACGCGGGGTGCCCCCATGCCTGGCCCCACGCGGGGTGCCCCCATGCCTGGCCCCACGCGGGGTGCCCCCATGCCTTGCCCCACGCGGGGTGCCCCCATGCCTGACCCCAGACAGGGTGCCCCCATCCCTGACCCCAGACAGGGTGCCCCCATCCCTGACCCCAGACACCCCACGCGGGGTGCCCCCATGCCTGGCCCCACGCGGGGTGCCCCCATGCCTTGCCCCACGCGGTGTGCCCCCATGCCTGACCCCACGCGGGGTGCCCCCATGCCTGGCCCCACGCGGGGTGCCCCCATGCCTGGCCCCACGCGGGGTGCCCCCATGCCTGGCCCCACGCGGGGTGCCCCCATGCCTGGCCCCACGCGGGGTGCCCCCATGCCTTGCCCCACGCGGTGTGCCCCCATCCCTGACCCCAGACAGGGTGCCCCCATCCCTGACCCCAGACAGGGTGCCCCCATCCCTGACCTCACTCAGGGTGCCCCCAACCCTGACCCCACACGGGGTGCCCCCAACCCTGACCCCACACGGGGTGCCCCCATCCCTGACCCCACACGGGGTGCCCCCATCCCTGACCCCACACGGGGTGTCCCCAACCCTGACCCCACACGGGGTGCCCCCAACCCTGACCCCACACGGGGTGCCCCCAACCCTGACCCCACACGGGGTGCCCCCAACCCTGACCCCACACGGGGTGCCCCCAACCCTGACCCCACACGGGGTGCCCCCATCCCTGACCCCACTCGGGGTGCCCCCATCCCTGACCCCACTCGGGGTGCCCCCAACCCTGACCCCACACGGGGTGCCCCCATCCCTGACCCCACACGGGGTGCCCCCATCCCTGACCCCACACGGGGTGCCCCCATCCCTGACCCCACACGGGGTGCCCCCATCCCTGACCCCACACGGGGTGCCCCCATCCCTGACCCCACACGGGGTGCCCCCATCCCTGACCCCACACGGGGTGCCCCCATCCCTGACCCCACTCGGGGTGCCCCCATCCCTGACCCCACTCGGGGTGCCCCCATCCCTGACCCCACGCGGGGGTGCCCCCATCCCTGACCCCACGCGGGGTGCCCCCATGCCTGACCCCACGCGGGGTGCCCCCATGCCTGACCCCACGCGGGGTGCCCCCATGCCTGACCCCACGCGGGGTGCCCCCATGCCTGACCCCACGCGGGGTGCCCCCATGCCTGACCCCACGCGGGGTGCCCCCATGCCTGACCCCACGCGGGGTGCCCCCATGCCTGACCCCACGCGGGGTGCCCCCATGCCTGACCTCACGCGGGGTGCCTCCATGCCTGACCTCACGCGGGGTGCCTCCATGCCTGACCTCACGCGGGGTGCCTCCATGCCCGACCTCACGCGGGGTGCCCCCATGCCCGACCTCACGCGGGGTGCCCCCATCCCTGACCCCACACGGGGTGCCCCCAACCCTGACCCCACACGGGGTGCCCCCAACCCTGACCCCACACGGGGTGCCCCCATCCCTGACCCCACTCGGGGTGCCCCCATCCCTGACCCCACTCGGGGTGCCCCCATCCCTGACCCCACTCGGGGTGCCCCCAACCCTGACCCCACACGGGGTGCCCCCATCCCTGACCCCACACGGGGTGCCCCCATCCCTGACCCCACACGGGGTGCCCCCATCCCTGACCCCACACGGGGTGCCCCCATCCCTGACCCCACACGGGGTGCCCCCATCCCTGACCCCACACGGGGTGCCCCCATCCCTGACCCCACACGGGGTGCCCCCATCCCTGACCCCACTCGGGGTGCCCCCATCCCTGACCCCACTCGGGGTGCCCCCATCCCTGACCCCACGCGGGGTGCCCCCATCCCTGACCCCACGCGGGGTGCCCCCATCCCTGACCCCACGCGGGGTGCCCCCATGCCTGACCCCACGCGGGGTGCCCCCATGCCTGACCCCACGCGGGGTGCCCCCATGCCTGACCCCACGCGGGGTGCCCCCATGCCTGACCCCACGCGGGGTGCCCCCATGCCTGACCCCACGCGGGGTGCCCCCATGCCTGACCCCACGCGGGGTGCCCCCATGCCTGACCCCACGCGGGGTGCCTCCATGCCTGACCCCACGCGGGGTGCCTCCATGCCTGACCTCACGCGGGGTGCCTCCATGCCTGACCTCACGCGGGGTGCCCCCATGCCCGACCTCACGCGGGGTGCCCCCATGCCCGACCTCACGCGGGGTGCCCCCATCCCTGACCTCACACAGGGTGCCCCTATTTTGAACTGAACCCTGATCCCACATCAGGCTTATCTTGAGCCAGCCCATTCCTCCTCTTCCAGGGGCATCCCGAAGTTCACCAGGTTAATTAACTTAGCTGGCAAACCATCCATGTGCGGGTCGCCACATGCACAATGTGCCTTTAGCTAGGTGCGTTCCTGCAATAGCCATTTATGAATGTCTGGCACACATGCCCCACATCAGATGAGATTGGCATAAATGCAGCTGGCATGATGATTGGCTACCCGCTTATCTGCCGGATAGGTGAATTTGATCCAAGGCACAGGCAATTCCAAATCGGGACGCCACTCCAGTGAGGAGCAACATCTGGGAGAGTGAAAATCCTGCATGTTGTTCCTCTTTAGTCATGAAGTTCTATTTGTTATTATTACTTCAATACAACAAATAACAATCTCACAGAACACAGCAATCTTGCATCTCCTGTACTTGATCTCTGGGGGTCAGTCTGACACTGATCTGGAGGTTACTGTTAAAGCTGACCAAAACCCACTGAACTTGTGAAATACATTTGGCAAAGGCCCATGCTGATACTCCCTTCTTGGGCTGTAGAACTAGAAATGAATATTTTGATTTTCAAATTGTCCTGAAACACTGTTTTTTGTGCTGTTTCTCTCTGTAAGATGGCATAGGATCAGTCATTGCACAGGTGTGGCAATGACACAACACACACAACAGTGGAAATAAATGTAGGAGGTTAGGCTTAACCGCTAATATAGGAAGCATTATCTGGGATTAGAGTGAAGCAGGAGCAGTACAAATTGGAAAAATAAACTCTTCATGTGTGAGCAATTCATGATATGTTAAAAATGTGGATTTTGGTCCACTTTAAATACAGGTGCATTGGACAGGTGGTTCTGATTGTGATGCAGATTCATTGGGCTGTGGCTGCAAGTGAAGCGACACATGCAAGTGAACAGGGTTGTGGTACAGCTCCTCTGGCTTCTGGGTCAGGTAGTGTTACTGATAGTTGTAGTGTTTCAAGGCCTGTTGTGATAAAGATGAGGTACAGATGCATTGGGGTGCAGGTCGGAACACATGAGGCTGTGTCAGGCTGTGGGACAGATTAATTGGACTGCTTTCAGGGTCCAGATAATTGAAGATCTCTCCTAAACTCACCTCACCAGCGATACCACCATGCATGTCGCACCCGCATCCCCACTTACCTCTAACCATTTATGAAAGGTTGGTGGGGAGTGGCCAGCAGTGAATTATTCCGAATTTCTTGATGCTCAGAGCAGCATAGTACATGAACTGGTAATTAGCTGACAGCCCACATGTGTGTTGTGGGATTACCGGAAAGATGAGTTTAGAAGCAACCTGAAGGATTTTACATAGCAGAGCTTCTCAAATCGGGATGCCTCGGGGAGGAGGAACAAAACTCGGGATAGTGAAAATCACAGGTTTTGTTACTCTTTAAACCGGACCTTCAGCGTGATTTAATGAAAAGCCCAAACTCTTAAAAAAATGGTTCCCCAGCATCTAAAATTAATATATTTTACGTTTTTAGTCACTAACTTATTATTCTTTCCCCCACTGGGCTGCAACTCTGTTCAGGAATTTTGACTCAGAAGCATCACACTTACTGAGGAGAGGAGAGTGGGATAAGGTACAGGGGGTGGGGTTATAGCTTGCTCAGACAGAGCAGAGCTGGGGTCAGCAGTCCCAGAATGCAGAGCAGCACAGTCAGGAGGCACTTCCTGTTTGCAGGCTGCCTGATAAGATGACGGCTTCCATAAGCCGCCATCTTGGATGTTTAAAGGCTCATAACATGCAGTAGATGCAGGTAGGATGATTTTTAATGTGAGCAATCTGTATGTACAGGGTGTGGGAAACATATAAGATAGACGCTTATTCAGAGTGAAGGTCTGCTTTAAATCCTTCCATTAGGAGCATTCCAACTTGGAATGCCATGCAGTGTAAACCCCTTGGTTCCCCTGTACACTTGCCTCATTTCCACGGTGCGCGGACCTCTGGTGGCATTCTGCCGATGGGGCTGCCCAGACAACAACATAAATAAAAGGAAAAGCAATGGACAACTATTGGTGATTAGCATAAAATATGGGGTTCCATAACAATGACAAACCACTGGTTTGAGGGACAACCAATCCTGTTGGGTTGCCACACAAAACACATAAAAATCAGATGCCCCTCTTTAAGATATTTTTTCCCGATTTGGGATGCTGGTGGGGTGCACAGGGTGCAGCTAGGCTTAGCTGTAGCTGTGTGATTGAGGATCGAGGGGAGTTTATGGGGAAACCATTGAATTTCACACTGCATGGCATCCCAAATCGGGGAAAAATCTCTTAAAGAGGGGCATCTGATTTTTATGAGTTTTGTGTGGCAACCCGACAGGCAGTTCATCTAATTATTGGTTGTCCCTCAAACCAGTGGTTTGTCATTGTTATGGAACCCCATATTTTATGCTAATCACCAATATTTGTCCATAGCTTTTCTTTTCATTTATGTTGTATTTTGGTACCCAATTAGGAAGTGAGTTTATTTCTATTCAGTGGGGTCACAGAAATTAAATAGATCCAACTGGTTATTGCCCTTCCCACAAACCTTAGGCTTGATAGCTGCCACCCTCTAACCTCTGAAACTGAACCATAGTTTACTTTTGATCACGAAAACTTAAAGTGATACTGCAGGCAAAGGTCATAGTTACACCATTGCAAAAGGCTACATTTGGCACTGTCCTAAACTGTGTTCCATTCTTAGATTGAAGCATAAATGGAGATATATCAGAGTTTACGGGTTCAGCCAATGACATTCTCTTTTTCATCCTCTCCCCAATCAGCTTAGCAGAGGCGGGCAGGATTGCTGGCCCCTCCCTCCTCCAGCCCCTCCCTCCACCTCCAGATTCATCACATTGCTGATTATTATGCAACATCACAGATCCAAGTGCCACACCCATTTTTTTTCAAAAAGAAATCATGAGGAGGTGTAAACCTCGATATCTCAGCCATTTCTTCTTCAATTTTAAAACGGAAAACAGTTTAGGACAGGGGCAACAGTAGCCTGATGCAGTGGTGTAACAATTAATTTTGCCTGCAGTAGCACTTTAACTCTTAGAGGGCTCCTAAGGGGGGCAAGCGCAGTGGTCAGGACTGCAGGACATCGCAAACTGGATTGCTCCCTAAGAGTTAGGTTATCTGGACCAAGAGTCATGAATGACTTTTCGTCTGCTTCAAATGTTTGAGTATTTTTTATATTTTAATTGAACACATCTTACATCATACATGAAGCATAGTACAGGGTTATACATGTGACTCCAATTATTCATTATGATAATGTGTTTTCTTTTCTCTCTCTTAGCTTTAAAGGGCGACTCTAATGGGCGACTCTTTAGCTGGTGACCATGGCAGCCTATCAGAAGATGAAGACTTCATGGCTGGAGGTGACCTTGGAGAGGGCTTCGGAAGAAAGCCTGGTGGCTTGTATGAGGCTCTGGAGGGAGCATCGACCAGTGATTTCAAAGTGAGAAAGGGATCCGACACACGGGGTCACTATCATCTTGTCAAGAAGGGAGATGAGGTTTCCTCCACAAGGTTCTATGGGACAAGGCGAAGTAACTCAGAGGAGCGGCGTGTTTCCAGACCAAGCTCAGAGGGCTACACACGATGTAGGCAAAACAGTATTGGTAAGGATCTCACTGTTACTTTGGCTATTATAGGTTTGTTTAAATCAGATGGACCATCCTTGACCATTTTGTTTCCTTGGGAACCTCCCAATACAGTTAGGTAAAATGTAAGTAACCCTCACATTTTATACTCGCATATACATTTGCATAACCCGCATGGAAGGAGTATGTTAGTGTGTCCTTCTTTGGCACAAATTACCACAAAGGATTTAGTTCGACATTGTAAAAGTATACTTTTCTTCTGCAATAATGGATAAGATATCTCCGTTAATGCCATGTTCTAAGTTGGTTTTGAATTTATTAACTGCTGCAGGGCACCAATTGTGAAGAGCATTGCGCATGACCAGAGCGTGTTACAGGGTTCTCGTAGGATGAAAAGTTTTGAATGACAATGGCACAGAACATATTAATAAAAGTGGAAGTCCAGTCTCATTGTAACCCCCCTGCC
Organism: Gastrophryne carolinensis; assembly: GCA_027917425.1. NCBI lineage: Eukaryota > Metazoa > Chordata > Amphibia > Anura > Microhylidae > Gastrophryne > Gastrophryne carolinensis. The sequence continues at coordinate 565,912,930 of CM051234.1, read as the reverse complement.
ATACCTTTCTGCCACAGAGCTGAGGCAGGAAAAACACCTTACTCAAGACTATAAGACTATAGGGTCGCTAATCTCCATCTTTGTGGGGCATCCCAATTTGGAATGCCCCAATGTGATTGCTCGTAAACCACACAATTCCCCCGACGTTTCTGGCCCTCTTCATGAGGCTGCACAAAGCAGCATACCCTGCTCACTTGAATGGGGGTGCGGCATTGTGCATTGTGCCAATGACGGTGCTAGATTCTGGAAAAGGTTAAGTGTTTTTTCTTTTTGCCCATCCTGCCTCAGTGCCAGGGAGGGGGGGCAGGACATGTGGGGGGTTACATTAACACTAGACTTCCACTTTAAAACACCTTCATTTTATGGGTATTCAATACCATGCGAGTGCATCCATTAGAAATAAAAAAGAGGGACATGTCATGATTATATATTATCATTCATCATTAAAAAATGAGGCAATTATGACCTAGTGGCTTGGGAGTCAGAAAAAATAAAAATCCACAGCTTACCCAGATGCAGGATAGCGGTACAAGGGAATTGGGGCCCTTCTAAGGGGAGCTCCTTTTCAATCTAGTGTTTAGGGAACAGATCTGACTGGAGGGTCGCAAGTTCGGTTCCTGGCTGGGTCATGATTAAAGTGCACTCCAGCAAGGCACCTAAACCCCCAGCCGCTCTCCATGTGCCATGGCAAGGGCGGCCCACCTCTCTGGGCATGTGTACACTTACTGCCCCCTACTGTGTTCACTTTGTGTGTTGCTCCCACTGCATGGGTGGGTTAAAAGTGGAGCATGAATTCCTATGCTCATATAAGCCAATTGTATGTTATAATAATATATATTATTATTTTTATCATGATACCGTGCCCTGTACTGGAAAGAAACCCACACATCTCTGCCCCCTTATCTTTCTTTGACAAACTGATCGGGGTGTTCTTCTAGTCCACATCTGCTATCTGGATTCCAGGGAGCGGAGGAGCAGGCTTGGTGCATGCTCCCTGCTGCCTGTCATATGTCATTATGTTTACTGTTTCTAAATGCATAACTTACACTTTTCCGGATGAGTGTTTTGTCACTCCTCGCACATATTTGTGTATTGGAGCTCTGTGTATGGAAAGTCTGGGTCACAATGTCCCACAAAGCCGAGGCGTTTCCTGCTCTCCCCGCTCCATGTCATGTACAGTATTTTTATGCAGTGCCGTAAGAACTTATTTCCGGATTACTCTCCAGTCAGGCCAAGGTAATATGAGCCAAGTTCTTTCTGGATATGTGGCCATGCTTGATTACTTTTACAAAGCAAATACTAATTTTACCAAGAGCTGTACAGGAACATTATAGGTACACTGTACAGGTTGTACTGTGGATTATTTCAGGCCATCTGCGGGCACTCAGCCATACAGCGCAAGCTGCTCCAATGCTCCTGAGAGAGAGAGGCCCACCGACTAAGCAACTGCATGGAGATACTTATCTAGGCCATCTGGACCTGCAGGGGATGGACAGGGGCTGTGGTATCAACACTAAAGCAGCATTTAAAGCAAACATCCAGTCAGGAAATCTAGGCTTAGTAAATGACTCGCTTAAACTAAGCTATTTGAAAGGACTTATGTACATGTTGTGCTCCTTAACTGCATGCGAGCGGGCATCTTGATACTCACTTGGCAGACCTGCTACTGAGAAACCCCCAGCTTACAGTCAAAATAGTTTGAAATCTCTGTGCAATCATCTCTTCTCATGATTGGTCAGAAAGCTCTTAAAGAGCATGGCCCACTGTGTGTATCCCTCAGAGCGGCAACAAAATCTGAGTAGAGAGAGCGGCACCGGCCACATCTCCCCCCCCCCCCCCTCACTTTTAGCTGTGGGCATGCCTATGCCGGCAAATATGAAAGGCCTGGAGTGGGTACATGCCCCAGCTAGTGGTATGCTGGGGATGCTGAGACGCGTGGGGGGTCCGGGAAGAGGTGAGTAAATTGGGGCATCTGGGGGATTTCACACAGTGGGGCAGACCCACAGCTAGAGGTGAATGGGCATGCGCCTTGGGACTGAGGAAAAGGTGAATTTATTGGTGATCCTGGGGAAACACACATTGAGGCATCCCAAATCAGGGTGCCCCGTCCCAGGAGGAACAAAACCCAAGAAAATTAAAATCGTGAGTTTCTTTCCTTCTCTAAAGCCCAACGTTATATCTCTTGTCTTTAAATAATGTTGGTAATTGGCTCAGCCAATTCATACATTCCACTATCACCATTGCGCCAATGAGCCGGAACAGAGTTTCAGTTTAAAATTGGATTCCTTGGGACAGTTTCCCCACTAATGTCATAAAAGTGACGCCAAGATTTTTTTTTTGAGGGGGGGCACTGGGACATTGATTGTGGCCGAAAGATGGACATCTTGTTAGTTTAAGTTGATGGATTCTTTGGAATCCATAGATTGGTGGATTCTCTCTTTCTTTCAAGAAAGGCTACAGTTGGAATGCAGGTACACAGGTATTCATGAAGGATCAATGACATTTTTTAGATTTTTAGGTTTAATTTCCTTTTATGATGAAAATCTCACTGTTCCCAGCTAAAGACATTGTATGAATATCTCATGACCAAACACGTCATAGGCTTATCTCTGCTGTATCAGTTAACAATGAGCTAAAATCTCCTAATAGCGACCTAAATTTCATCTGTTCTAACTTTTATAGTTAATTTTATATGCCACGTCCTAGGAGGACTGTACCTGCATATAGCAAGTAGGAGTAAATAACCTTCTATGTATTTGCTTTTGACGTGCATTATTTTCTGTAATTATTTGTTATTAGGAGTGTTTGCCAGTAATCCTGTTACTGTTGTTGTGTACAGATGCAAGCTCTGAAATCTCTAATGAAGATCTGAGGCAACGCCTTCAAGACCTAATGGAGGTAAATGTCACTGTTTGTATGCTGAGTATGTCTCTGATGTCTTTGCTCCTACAACAAGGTTGTCAAACTCATTTTTACCGAGGGCCACATCAGCATTCTGGTTGCCTTCAAAGGGCCGGTTAATAAACAATGCAAACACGACCATTTAAATGTATGATCAGTGTAACTCAATCAATCAGTCTATCAGGTTTTTGTTCCCAGGACAGATGCAGAAGCTGAATTATTTTTTCCAGGACAAATGCAGAATTATTTTGCCTAAGACAGATGCTGTATTATTTTCCACAGGACAGATGCAGTTTCTGAATTATTTTCCCCAGGGTAGATGCAGAATTATTTTGCCCCCGACAGCCCCACAATCATTTTTTCCCTACCCCTGCAGTAGCTGTAGCACCCTCTTCTGTGGCAGTACGTTTAGTGGGTTAGGCAGGCCCTGCTTGTGTAAGGGGAGATAGATGAACAGAGGCACAGAGCAGTTGAAGACACTACTCTCTTCTCCCCAGAATGTTACAAAGACATGCACCAGCTGATTTTATAGGCACTGCAGGCAAGAATGGAGGAAGCGGGGGCGTGTCCTAGATATGGCGGAGTGAGGAGGCTTCCTCACTCGGCCAGGAAGAGCGAGGCCCGGGCAGGAAAGATGGCGCCACAGAGAGGCAGGAACAACGCAGCCGTGGTGTAGAGAGAACGACTGGAGCCTTCCTCGCTCATGGAGGACTCCAGCAGGGAGGAGGCATCGCTGTAGGAGCTCCCTCAGATGCCCGGCCAAGCGACCGAAGATGCGGAGCCTGCCGGAGAAGAAGGTGGGTGGACAAACATGGTGGCCAGCCACATCCGCGCCCGTGCCATATCATCAGCATGCGGCCGGAAAGCGTTGAAGCGCACACCCCTGGAGCTGCTGATAGAGAGGATAGTGAATCAAGTAGAGGGAGTGGAGGTGGAGGAGCACAGAATGGGGCCTGCAAATCAAAGGCAATGGAGACAAAGGGGGAGAGGATGGCGGTGGGAAACACACCGACGGCTCCCGGGTGGCAAGAGACACAGAAGGCAGCAGGGTCATCCCCGGAGCCAGCAGAGCGGGGAGATACAGGGGGCAGAAACAAAGTGAGCAGAGGGGAGCAACACACTGCTCACAGGAATGGGGATGCCTCGGGATTCCCCTCAGTCACACAAGTACAGTAGGCCAGACACCGCCAAGCTAACGGGCCTAGAGAGGTCCGCCTTTACTCCGCAGCAGGCAAGTAGTGAGGACCAGGAGTCCATCCACATCGGTCGGAATGCCAGCGCGGCGACCCCCCTAACAGCACTCTCACAGAGACAGCCGAAGCACCAGCAGGTCATGCATCTGGAACCAGAGGTGATAGGCAAAGGAGAGGACCTGCGCTCCTGAGTCCTCCAGCCTCCATACCCATGCCATCCCCGGAGATTTTGGGGACCACAAGTAGCACAAGCCCAGTTCCAATGTCACCACCCCCGCCCTGCTTCTCCCCTGAACAGGCGGAGGAGCTGTGGAATGCGTGGACGCCCAATCCCTTGGAGGGGAACACAGATACCCTGAGAGCGCGGTCACTCCCCTCATTCCCAACGCGTACAGTGGTTGGTAAGATTAGGGGCGCATGCGTCAAGGACATACACTTGGAAACAATCTCATTGCTGAAGGGGTTACCCTCTAGGGAAGATATTGAGGGGCTGATAGCGAAATATAAAGCGGCAAATAAAATTCCTTGAGGTCAAACAACAAATGGCGAGAGTAACCACACTTGAATCGACTAAAAAAATGACCGGGCGCTGTCTCCAGGCACTAGAGGCTTTGCTCTAGACTCAACAGATACATATAGACGATATAGAAAACAGGAGCCACAGAAACAATCTGTGCCTGAGGGGCATCCCAGAGGCCTCGACAGGTGAAGATCTGAAAAGCATCACAACCGTGATCTTTAACACACTGCTTGAAAGAGATCCATCCACCCCCATAGAATTGTACAGAGTACATAGAGCTCTGGGCCCACATAACCCGGACTCCTCGAGCCCAAGGGACGTGACATGCAAGTTCACTTTAAAGGAGGACTTTGCTTGTAGGGCGTGGAGCAAGGGCGGTGTGGATTTCGATAGCGCACACATACAAATCCTGACGGACTTATCAAGGACAACCCTGCAGATGCGTAGGGCACTGAAACCGCTCCTAGATTTGATACTAAGCAATGGAGCGACCTATAGATGGGGATACCCCTTTCAACTTCAGAGTGACACCTTCCTGCTTAAAACACCCCGGGATCTGAGGGACCTGTTTGCCTTCCTCCGCTGTGATCTAATTGATGTCCCGGACTGGCTGGCGACGACTGTGGAACGACCTTCCACCCAGCCTAGCAGTGCTGGACGATGGGGCCCCAGGGGCCCTAGAGGTCAGCGACGCATCAGGAGACCGGCCAGGCCGTACGATGTAGAGGCGTGAGAGGCAGAGGTTGGACCGACTCAATCGGGTGTTTCCTTCCTCCTTGTGTGCCTAGCTCTTGCAAGTCATATGCCTAGAATTGTGTTTCTTCTAATGGTTTATATGTTTTAATGTTGGCTGTTGCTGCTTAATGGAATGGTTATAAGTTGGGCCCGGTGCAGGGGTGATGAGCTCAGCTGCTGCTCCGTACCGACAGATAGGGCCATTCCATGGGTTCTTTCTGATCATGCGCCCATCATGCTCTCAATAAAAATTCTGGTCCCCGCTCCCAGAAGTTGGTCTTGGATGCTCAACAACTCACTGCTGGAGGACCAAAGGGTGATGGACGACATTCAGACAGACGTCCAGAGTTTCTTTGAGATAAACTCTATTCCCGAAATCTCCCCCGGAATTCTTTGGGAAGCACATAAGTGCTACATAAGAGGATCATTCATAAAGCAAGGGGCCAGGATCAAAAAGGAAAAAACAGAGTGTACCCTGGAGCTCCTTAAACTGGACCTTCAGCATGATTTAATGGAAAGCCCAAACCCTTAAAACTATTCTCCAGCATCTAACATTAATATATTTTAAGTTTTAGTGTAATCAACTTTTATTGGTTTTCAAAACAGCAATTTGTATACAACACAAGAGGGAGGGGGGAAGGGGATACAGAAGGCAAGGGGTGAGGGGATGGGAGCATCGTAAAATGTACCTCGTATAAGGTCAACAGTTTGACACATGGGGTAAACAGCATACATCTTACATCAATCCAATACAAAGTGACTCAGCTCGGCGGATGGTTCATCTTATCCGTACCTCTATTGCTTAATGTGACCTACGAGGATGCATGTGGACCTCATGTAAGTAACCCATGTATTCCTTGAATTTGGAAACGGACGTTCTCCATTGATGGAAAATTATAACAATATGGGGAGAGGGATGCAGGAGAGGAAGGGAGAGGGGCCTGGATGAGGAGGGCGATTGCAGTAACTTGACCACCAGGGCCAGTATTAATTATTAGGAGGTGGGCGGGGCTGGTTTCTCCCATTCTGCCTGTACGGGCCGGTGAGGAGTCTCAGGAAAGCTACATGATCCAGGGAGAGCTGGTAGACACCACTCACGGCTGCTCATAACATCGCAGGCAAGCGGGTGTCCCGGAAATCCAACCAGCTCGCCCAGATCACCACGTACCTGCTGGCGGACTCCGAGTCATCAGTAATCAGGCTCTCTAAGTATCGTATAGACTCCAACTCCTGTACCCATTCCCCCAGCGTGGGGGAGTCTGCTGTCTTCCAATGCCTAGGGATGACTGCTCTCATGGCCGCCAGGAAGAAGCGGAGGACATCCTTCTTAGCACTGGTTATAGAGCAGGGAAGCAGCGATAGGAGCGCCAGCTGGGGCGTATTCAGAATGGTTCTACCCGACACCTGCCCGTAAATGCAGATGATTTCGTCCCACAGAGATTTAATGCTTGGGCAGCCCCACCAAATGTGGATCATGTTCCCCTCCTCCTTCTGACACCTCCAGCACGTATTGGGGGTATTTTTGTCAAATCTATGGATGTCTGCAGGGCACCTATACCAACGGGAGAGGATTTTATAATTACGCTCATTAATGGCTGTGGCTATAGAGGAGCTATGAGTACAGGCATACATTTTTGTTATGTCACTTTCAGAAAGCGTAAGACCCAATTCTCTTTCCCATTTTTCAATGAATCTGGGTGACCTCGTATGAAGAGATTTGGATAGAAGTTTGTAGAGCCTAGAAATCGTGTGGTCAGGGGAGGTGTCCTGCAGGATCAGAGACTCCAGAGTTGTGGGGGGGGTCCGGGCCCTTTCCACCATGTTATTGGATGATAGGAAGGTATGGAGCTGTCTGTGCAGCAGCCAAGAGATACGCTTAGTCCCTGCTCTAGCTTTCAGGTCATCTAGGGAGGGGATGGCCCCGTCTCGCATCACCTGGCCCACCGTTGTACCCTCGGAAGCCTCCCAAATGAGGAAGCTCCTGGATAGCATGCCTGGTTCAAACGCTGGGTTGTCAAAGATCGGTGTAAGGGGGCCGGGTCTGCGGACCAGGTTGTGCTTTTGTTGGAGTGGGTCCCAAACGTCCAGGAAATGTTGCATAAGGTAAGGTAGAGTCCCTTTCTGTGGCCGGGTTAGAGGGGCAGCCCAAACTATTGTGGAAGGATTGAACCGGGAGAGCGTCTTCTCCAATTGAACCCAAAGTTTTTCCTCCCCTCTGCGCGTCCAGTCCACCAGCCGCTGCAGGACTGCCGCCGCATGGTAGGTTTTCATGTCAGGGAGTCCCATGCCCCCCTCCCCCCTGCCTCTGGAGAGAGTCGAAAGTCTAATCCTAGGTCTAGTTGACCCCCACACAAATTTTGAGAACACTGATCTCAGTTTTTAAAAAAAGCTGCTGGGTAGTCCTATCGGGGCTGCCTGAAATACATACAGAAGTTTCGGGAGTATGTCCATCTTTAGACTATTGACCCTGCCAAACCAGGAAATTGGTCTCTTCGTATAAGCCTCTAGTTCCCTTCCTGTTTTAGCTAGGAGGGGGGAGTAATTAAGTTCGTATATTTTGGAGAGGTCTGCCGGTATTTGAATGCCTAGGTACCCGATGGCCTGTGCTTTCCATTTGAATGGGAAGTTTGCCTCAAGGAGGCATACCTCCTGGCGCGGGAGAGAGAGGTTGAGTGCCTCAGTTTTGGAAAGGTTAATTTTGAAGTTGCTCACCGTACTGAAGCGCTCAAACTCCTTTAAGAGAGCCAGGAATGATATGTGTGGCGATGTGACATGTAGCATCAAGTCATCCGCGAACAGAGATGCCTTAAACTGGTTCTCTCCAATCTGAATGCCCTTAATATCAGGGTTGTTGCGTATGGCTATGGCTAGGTGCTCCATCGTCAGCACGTACAGGAGGGGGGAAAGAGGGCACCCCTGTCTCGTGCCATTGCTTATAGTGAATGGGGCGGACTGTAGGCCATTGATTCTAACTCTAGCTGTTGGGCCGCCATATAGGGCCATAATTTTGGAGAGGAGGCCAGGGCCAATCCCGATCTGTCTCAACGTGGCAGACATAAAGGCCCAGTTCACCCTGTCAAACGCCTTCTCAGCGTCACACGCGAGGAGACAAGCTTGAGTTTTGGAGGAGGCGATGTGTGAGATCAGGGTGAACAGTTTGTTTGTATTGTCCCTGGCCTCCCTCCCTGGCACAAACCCCACCTGGTCAAGGTGAATCCTGTCAGGAAGCAAACCCTGCAGCCTTGCGGCTATGATCTTAGCATAGATTTTAAGGTCAATATTGATAATCAAAATCGGTCTGTAGTTCCCACAGATCGAGGTGTCCTTTCCTGGTTTAGGGATGACCGAGACCGAGGCCTCCAGGGCCTGTTTAGGGAAAGGGCAGGCTTCGCCTATGGAGTTGAAAACCCTCGTTAAGAAGGGGGTCAACCGAGCCCCAAATTGTTTATAGAATTTTGGGGTATATCCGTCTGGACCTGGGCACTTGCCGGCTGGTGAGTCTTTAATTGCTTGGGTAACCTCTAGGTCAGAGAAAGGCCTCTCCAGGGACTCGGTTTCCTCTAAGGAGAGTGAGGGCAACGGGGTACTATTTATGTAGTCGTCAATCACTGAGGGGGGGAGCCCCCGAACCGGGGGAGAGCTGGAGGGGTTCTGGATATTGTAGAGGGAATTATAGTATTCTCTGAAGGTGGCTGCTATATCCGAGGGGGCCTGCGCCAAAGAGCCGTCAGGTTTCCGGATAGCAGGAATATACGAGGCTGTTGGCCGGGGGTGGAGGGTTCTGGCCAGCATTCGGCCACATTTGTTTGCCAGTCTGTAGAGTTGAGCCCTTCCCTTATCCCTGTAGCTTAGGTAAGATTGATTATACAATTTCTGTAGTTTCTCCCTAGCTCCCTGCAGTTCCAGAAGCCCCAGGTCGGTGGGCCCAGCTTTGTGTGCAACCTCTAGTGCGTGGATATCGTTTAGGGTTTTCTGAATTAGTGCCGACTTTTCCCGTTTAATTCTAGATCCCTGCTTAATGAGTTCACCTCTAAGAACACATTTCAGGGCTTCCCACTGGGCAGGCAGGGGGGTTGGGTCAGATTTGTGATCCTCGAGGAAATGCTCTATCGTCCGTTCCACCGCGGAAGAGCAAACCGCGTCACCGAGCAGAGTGTCGTTGAGCCTCCACGACCAGCAGGCAGGGGAGTGACCGGGGAGGGTCAATGAGATGAAGATCGGGGCGTGATCGGACCACAGGATAGGTCCTATCCATGCCTTGGGATCCCAATCTAGGGCATGGTGGCTCGTGAGCAGATAGTCAATCCTGCTATATGAACCTGCGGCATGCGAGAAAAAGGAGTAGTCCCTCCTCTGGCCGTGGAGGACCCTCCAAGTGTCAACCAGCTGGAGGCTAGTTAGTGCTTTCCTCAGGCTATTGAGTTTGCTCAGCGACACGGATGCCCTCCCGGATGAAGTGTCGAGCGAGGGGTTAAGTGGGACGTTCAGGTCTCCCCCGACAATTATCACACCCTCCGCGAATTCCTCTAGTAGTTTAAGGATCTGGGTAGAGAACCGAATCTGGTCCGTGTTGGGGGCATACAGATTTGCGAGAGTGTAGGTCTTGTTAAATATCCTGATTTTAAGGAAGAGAAACCTACCCCGGGGGTCGACTTTAACATCTAATGTCTCATGGGGGAGCGATTTGTGGAGAGCTATTGATACCCCCTTCGTTTTCCCTTCTGGGTTGGAGCAATGGTGCCAAGTTGTGTAGTATCTGTCGCGGATATCAGGGGTGTGACCCGTTTTAAAGTGAGTTTCCTGGAGAAGGATTATTTTAACTTTCTGTTTGTGGAGGTTATACAAAATTTTTGATCTTTTCTCTGGGATATTAAGGCCCTTTACATTGAAGGAGCTGATCACTACCTCCCCCATCCCGGATAAGCCCAAGACGCCCAAGGGCTGTCAGCAGCCCCTCCCGGGAATTGGGAGGCACCAGCAGGCAGGGAGGGTAGGGGTGGTGAGGAGCTTCGGGGTGGCTTAGTAGTAGGAGATTAAGGTTTGCGGGGTAGGGGTACAAGTGGGAAAGGGAAACAAAGAAACACAGTAACAAACAGTGCAAAAGCCAACCTGGCGGGGGAGAAACACTAAAGAGCTGTAGCTCTAGGGATCAGCACTCCTCCTTCCGGAGGGGGGCTGATGCCAACCTAAATGAGGGACTGTGACTAGCTACGAGACCGGGGTAGCCTTCGTCCAGACCCACCGGGCTTCCAACAACAAATATAGATAAAGCAAGGATAGTACTTGAGCAATCGGGTCTAACATTCTAAGAAACAGTAGTGCAATTAAAACTCAAGAGAAAAAAAAAAGAGGTTTAGATATCACCAGAGTCCCTGTGCGTCCAAGAGGAAGGGGATCAGGGTTCGCTGTCGGTCGGGCCAGGGCGCCTCTCCTGTCTCACTCGGGGTCTGGACGACCTTGGTCTGCGCGGGGGTGCTCCCTGGGGTCTCCGCGGGAACGATTCCGTGCTTGGAAGAAGCCAGTTTGGAGCTTGGATCGGGTCACAGCCCAAAAAAGAAAAAAGTCCCTCTAGGTCACGATGCGTCTTGAGAAGGAACGTTTCACGATTTCTAAGCACTATCAGGTGGAAGGGGAAACCCCATCGGTAGGAAGCCCCCGCACTCCTGACGACCTCCAGCACCGGCCGCAGCATTCTCCTCATCTGTAGCGTGCGTCTTGAAAGGTCCGGGAGGATTTGTATACTTGCACCATCAAAGTCCACCGGCCCGTGTCGCCAGGCCCTCCTGGCTATCTCCTCCTTGATTTTATAAAAGTGGACTCTACACACCACATCTCTTGGGCGCGACGGGTCCGGATTACGGGGGCCAAGGGCCCTGTGGGCTCTATCGATCTCAATCGGGGTCTCGGCGGCTCTGTCTAGTAGCTTATTAAAAATTGTGGTAATAATCTGCTTCACGTCTTCTCCCGCCGAGGCCTCAGGTATGCCCCGGAGGCGCAAGTTGTTTCTCCTATGCCTATTCTCTAGGTCATCGTGCTGTAGTTGGAGCTGGAGAATTTGCACGTTCTGTGCCTCTACTCGTTTCGCCAGGTCTGCGATAGCTGCTTCATTAGCTGTTTGCTGGGAGGTTACCCTGGAGTCGAGCACCCGGAGGTGGCCCTTCACCTCAGCGATATCCTTTTTGTAGGCTGTCTCATACTTAGAAATGAGCGCCTCAAAGTCCGCCCTGGTGGGGATGGATCTCAGAAATGAGAGGGTCTCTCTGTGTATATTACCGGCGTGAGGTGTTTCTTCTTCTCTCTCTTCAGAAATTCGCTGAGGGGAATGGATAGAAGAGGCGGCAGGGGGGGGGAGCTCGATCTCCTCTGTTATGGAGAAGTCCTCTATGGGGTAGGGAGGTTCCTCTTGGGGGAAGTGGATCAAGCTTTGGGAACTGGGAAAAGTTGTGGCCCCCCGGGTAGGCCATGCCCCCGAAACATCGGGGTGAGCTGGGGGAGACAGCGGGCTGGATGTTCTCACCGGCATCTTAGAAGACTCCTGACTAAAGCAGGGGCTCCTCCCCCTCCTCGCCCCGGATCGGCTTCTGGACCTTGGGGTTCTCTGTGGGAGAGCCTCCCTATGCTGTAACTGGGATGGGCGCGGCGACCCCCGAGCAGAGTTGGTGGGTGGAGGTCTCTCTGATTCCCTCTCATCAGGGAGGAAGGCAAATCTCCCCAATTTATGGAGGGCAGACTCTCTCCACCTAGCTGATTGTGGTGGCTGGGGTTCTGCAACATGTGTCCCTGGGCCTCTATCTCTCCCCAGGCTGGGAGATAGCTGCTGGTCCGCCTCCCCCCACTCATGGGTTAGAGCGCCCCCCCCCGTCGTACCTGTGCTGCTGCCAGGTGGTTGTCCTCTCCATGTCCCGGCCGCCATCTTGGTCAGACCTCTGCGCCTCATAGCTGGGGAGCACATGGGCTCCAGAGCAGCCACCCCCAGCTGTATTGTGGTGGGGACCCGCGTCAGTAGTGTGTGTCCCGTCTTCAGCGGTGTCACTCCTCGCCGCTGGCTGTTCGTTGGACGGAGCAGGGGGAGAGAGGGACGGCCTCCCCCCCTCACCTCCCGCCATCCCGGGTGCGGCCTGCTCTGCGCGAGACACGGCGGGGGTCGACCCCTCGTCTCCCGCAGCCCACTGTACGACTCCCCGGGTGACGCCGCTGTTCTCCGCCTGCTGGGGATCTTCTTCCGACGGCCCGGGCGAGGATGCTGATGACGGGGCCGGCGACGCTCGCCGTGCAGGCAGCTCCCCGCTCACCACGCCGGATCCAGGTAAGGCGGCTGCCGGTCTCTTCCTCTCTCCCTCTCCGGAGCGAGACCCACCTCTGTCTCCCTCTCTTCTCTTGCCTCTTCTCCCTGGCATGCTATAGGGTGCTCTGTGTGCCCAATTGCCTCGTAAAACGTTGAAGGAGCCCGGTTAAGGTCAGGAGCTCAGATTAGTGCGGCCACTCCATTCAAGCGCCAGGCCACGCCCCCCCCTATATTTTAAGTTTTTAGTCACTTACCTTTTATTCTTTCCCCCACTGGCCTACAACTCTGTTCAGGACTCTAGGATACGGGCGCCGCCATCTTGACTCAGAAGCATCACACAAACTGAGGAGAGGAGAGCAGGATAAAGTACAGGGGGCAGGGTTATAGCTGTGCTTTGCTCAGGACAGAGCAGAGCTGGGGTCAGGGAAAGGACAGTAATCCCAGAATGCAGAGCGACACAATCTGAAGACACTTCTTGTTTGCAGGCTGCCTGATGCTCCATGAGCTGCCATCTTGGATGTTTAAAGGCTCATAACATGTAGTAGATGCAGGTAGGATGACTTTTAATGTGAGCAATCTGTATGTACAGGGTGTGGGAAATGTATAAGATAGGCTCTTATTCAGGGTGAAGGTCCGCTTTAAGGAGATAGGCAAATTGGAAGCACTCCATAAGAAATCCCTGTCTGCTGCCCACCTGTCAGCCCTGACCTTGTTAAGATAGAATCTCAAAACGATCTGCTGTGACAAAATTAAAGCCCAAATGGTTAAATGCCACCGGGCTTTTTACGAGTCAGTGGACAATTGCGGTAGGCTATTAGCCAAGGCCCTGCAAGCTGAAAGAGCCAAAACTTTTATCCCCAAAATAGATGATTCTAAAGGGCAGGTCTCCCATCTCACGGAGTATATTGCAGAAAATTTTCACGAATTTTATGAAGACTTATACATCCTCCCTGGGGCCCAAGAGAGTGCTCAAGGGCAACGGTTCATGCAGTGCACCGGCGACTCTGGAATGCCCAAGCTCTGGGAGAATGTTGTTGCAGACGAGGAGGAGCCGATATCCGGATGGCTTGCACCTTCAATATTAGAAGAAGCTGTTCCCTCACTTGGCTCCAAAACTCCTAGCAATGATGAACGCCATCAAAGAGGGTTATTCTCTCCCCACATTATGGTGATCCCAAAGAAGGGGGAAAGGTCTGTATATGGTGGGGCATTTCCTATCAGATGGAGGCTGGGTCAACCTGGAGGACTTGGCGTGAACTAAAGGGATCCTCGAGTGGTCATCGTGGCAGCATATATAGTTAGTACATGACTTTTCCTCCCTACATGTACACAGGGAAGGTAGGCGGGAGCTTACAGCCTATTAGAAGTTGTGTAAAAGTAGGAGACCGGAGAGACACACCCTATCAAGGATCTACAGGATGTTAATAGCCCCCCAGACTTAGAAGACCCTGCCTATCTTAGCAAAAAAAAGCGAAAGGGACTTAAATATAACCTGGACACCCAAATAACAGCAAAAAATCCTTGCACTACCGCATAAAACTTATAACAATATGTACCAAATATCAAGAGCGTAATTACAAACTACTTACCAGATGGTATAGGGTTCCGGCAGTCCTCAATAAGCGGTTCCCGGGTGTCCCCGCTGAATGTTGGAGAAGTAGAGGGGATCTGCTACATATGTTCTGGACATGTCCCACAATGAAAGAGTTTTGGGATACAGTCAGGTGTGTTGCTCTGCCTCCTTTTATTTGTCAAGGGTCCCAATAAAAAGGTATCGTAACGCCATAATCTGTCACTTGTTAAATGCAGCTAAGGCCTGCACCAAGTGTAGAACCCCCATCAATTACAATGTGGCCCCAGAGAGGAAACGACATAATGAGATTTGAGGGCTTCATGTCGTCAAGAGACAACAGGCATGAGAAATTTGTGGCAACCTGGTACCTAGTTGGATAGATTATACAGAGTCCTCAGAAGATAAAGAACTGCTGGGGTTGTTGTAGGGGAGCGACTCCCCCCCCCCCCCCGTTCTCACCTGTTTTTTTTTTTTTTTCTTTGTGTGCTCTATTGTTAGTTCTTATGTGTTTTACCGTATGCCTGATGAGATGAGTCATTGGTAGATGGCAAACTGGTTAGAGACGCCTACTTGAGTTATATGCTAAGCACCATCAGACGCCCCGCCATGGAACGGGGCAAAAGATGGAGATGAATAGACGGCCGCTAAACGGCTCATGAAGGGAATGAGGCAAGACCAACAGACTTAGTGGGTTATACAGAATCTTTATTGATGTCATATGCTGAGTGATGTTGTTTATTTTTTCTTTATTCCTACGTCTGTTTTAAGAAACTTGTAAAACTCCTGCTAAATAAAGAATTAAAAAAAAAAAAATAGAGGGAGCACTGTGCTCTAGGGTGTACTCATCCTACTACCACATCACTCAACGCTTCCACATGCAGGCATGATGAAGTGCGGCCTGTGTCAAAAGCCTTGGAGTGACTGAACCAGCTAGAGGTGGTGTCGCTCAGAAGCCACCGTCTGACACATGTCAGAAGGCCACATAAATGGCCTTGGAGGGCTGCATTTGTCCCCCCCGGCCCTTGAGTTTGACACATGTGCCCTACAGTATATGCAGTAACTGCTTTTATCTATCATCTCCGTCTCTCGGTTGATCTTGATGGACAAATGTCTTTTTTTTTGACTGTGTAACTATATGCTTTTAGCATGTGTAGCTACAGGGCCAACCTAAGGTTATGTTCACACCTGTCCGGTTACGTTTGCGACCTTCATTTTGTATTAGGTATTCAGTTTTGCGTCCGCATTTTTTTTTATCCGCATTTTTGTTTGCGTCCAGTTTCCCTGTTTCATGGGTTGCGTTTGTGGCCAGGACACAGGAGGCAGGACTTTCTGTGGCCGGGTTCTTCTCTTCTCTGCCGCACTGGAGAGGTGTTCATAGAGTGGCCATTGATGGATATTTTTTTGGTACTGTTGCGTCTGCCACAAACTCATTTGTGGTACCAGACAGGTGTGAATGAGAGCTTAGAGTAAATGTCACCCTGTGCATGATTTTATAATGGTGCCCCTCCAAATACACACATTCATGCCTTAACATTCACACAACAATGGTGACGGATAGAGAGGAGCGATGGATGGAAAACGGAATAGAGATGGAGAAAGCATAAAACTGAGATGGAGGGAAAGCTGGAAAAGGAAAACTGAGAGACAAATGTGATGTCAAAAAAAGCAGGTAAATGGGAGCCTAAATAAATAGGAGGTAAAGCTTAAAAGAGAGAATTAAAGAAGGGTGGAAGAGAGAGAAAGAAAAGAGGAAATGTGGGAGGAGGAGGGAAGTTGAAAAGAGAGAGAGAAGGAAGAAAGATGACAAGCAAAACTGAGAGAATGTACAAAAAGGAGATGCAAGAAAGGTAAAATATTGGAGTGGAGGAAATAGAAAATGAGATTCAAGGAATGTGAAAAGGGGATGAAATGGGGGTTAGAAAAGAGAGGGATCATGAAGAAGAGAGAAAAAGAATGGAAGCAATATGCAAAACATAAAGAGAGACGCAAGATGTAAAATGTTAAAATATGAGAGATAATATTTTCTGCACATTAATCTCCAATATTCCTATTAGAAATCAATATATCAATACCAATATTCATTTAGAATAATGACCACCACATTCCTCATAAAAGCTATTGTGTGAGAAATTAGCCTACACAGAAGAAGGACGTATCAGAACTGGAGCGCCTTCAAAGGAGGGCAACTTAATTAATAAATGGAATGAGGGAACTAGAGTACCCTGAAAGATTGTCGTAAATATATTTGGGGACAATACAAAGATCTGTCCCATAATCTATTTATATCCCGGATTTTAAACATAACCTAGGGGCATACACTAAGGCCCTTATTTAACAAGGGATAGCGCCAGGTAGCGAATGGTGAGCGAACGGTAATGATGGTCACCGCCATGAGAACGCCGGCTCCCCTCCGCAATCACACATTTATCAAGCCGATCCTGCTTAGCGACTGACAGAGCGCCAGATAGCGAATCATTCATCATTATTCCAGCCTCACCCCACAGCGCCAGCGAGCGACCTTGAACAGCGACAGGTATGACCTCTCGCTACCTGGCGCTCTCCAATGCATTTCAATGGAACAATCTTTAAATATTCCCAATTAATTGCTATTAATGTTTTTTTTTTTTTTTTTTTTTTTTTTAAATGTCAAAAATTCTGTGACCACTTCTGCAATGTTAGATATTTTCTTTAAGGTAAAAAAAAAAAAAAAATTTGTACAGAATTGATATTACAGATCTGATATTAATGTATTCATATTACAAAATGTTTTGAAAAACATGTTTTTTTTTCCCAAAAATATGGTTGTTTGGGGGTTAAAAAACTACTTTTAACCCATCACCGCCAGCGCTCTGGGGTTTAAACAAGCATTTCACTGCGCGAGAATTTTTTGAGCATGATTTGTTAATGAATATGCTGGGAGCCGTTCGCTATGGCCATTTACTGTCATGCGCTCCCATACAGCGCGGAACCTGTCAAATAGCGACTCATCACCCAATATTCAACATTACGGCGAGTTGCTATCAACTACAGAACAACGGCCAAGCACAGCGACTACTAGCGGGCGCTCTGAAAATGCCGCTACTGTCGCTCATCTGTCGCTACCTGGCGCTATTAATGAATCGGCCTCCCCGGTTAGAGTAAAGGTGATTCCTCCACCGACGTAGGAGGGGATTCCTCTCTGTAAAAGCAGTGAGACTATAGAACTCTCTGTCAGAAGAAGCAGTCATGATGTATACACTAAAAGATTTAAAAAGTGTCCTGGATGCATGCAATAACATTAGCAGCTATGGCTGCAAGACCACCGGAAGGAAATTTTCTTTTCTATACAGCCTTTGTATTCAGGCTGAACTGGATGGACTGATGTCTTTATTCAGTCTTACATACTATGCTAAGATGTATAAAATGTAAATGGATTTAATTGCTAGCACCGTAAATATCCCTAAATGAATACAGTAATTTTCACCAGAAAACCTTAAAGCAGAACAAAACCCGGGTTTGTTTACTTTCCTGGGCTTCTTTCCGCTTCCCGATGGCGCATGTGCAGGCTCCCGTCCAATCAGTAATTTGGCAAGCGTCTCTGATTGTGATGAATGGGGAGCGTGTGCACACTCCAGCCTCCGCCATTCAGATAGGCTGGGACTCGCACAACGCCATGGATGCAGGGGATGCAGGAACACACGCTCCCTGTTGTCAACATTATTGTCCCTATTGTCAACAAGCTCTGTTTGAGCTATGCATAGGAGGGGTACTAGAGATTCCCCAGCATACACCCCCATATAAATGGCCGCACAGCAACCAATAATCAAGAATTTCTAAAAATATTTATTTATTAATTGCATAAACAAACGATCACATGGTCTACACAGGCAGTCAACAATACAAGACAGAATTAAAAGACAAAAAAGCTGTGGGGGGATATCCTAAACAGGCTAATCTACTAAAGAATTAAATTGATCTCAGTAATCCTTGATTAAATATAGACTAATAGGCAAAAAAATATAATAAAGTGCGTATTGTATAATTTCAGGTAATACCAAATTGTCCCAAAAAAGTGCCAAAGCGAGAAAGACACAGTGTTGTGTCCACAAAGTGCTAGTGCAATTGCTAAGTGCTGTAATGTACAATACAAAATTCAAGTATCAATGAAGATCTAAGTGCTAACTTATATTATGCCATAACATTATGAATAATAAAGAGACATGTACATCACCAATATAAGAAGCCAAGGTCCCCCCTGCTACCGACGCGTTGAGTGGCCGAGCGCCACTTCGCCAGGATGTGTTTGGATGGGATGCTCCCAGGGAAAGCCAGCAACCGGTCCTGGAATCTTTAAAGCGGACCTTCACTCTGAATAAGAGTCTATCTTATATGTTTCCCCCACACTGTACATACAGATTTCTCACATTAAAAATCATCCTACCTGCATCTACTGCATGTTATGAGCCTTTAAACATCCAAGATGGCGGCTTATGGAAGCCGCCATTTTATCAGGCAGCCTGCAAACAGGAAGTGACTGTGCTGCTCTGCATTCTGGGACTGCTGACCTTTCCCTGACCCCAGCTCTGCTCTGTCTGAGCAAAGCACAGCTATAACCCACCCCCCTATACCTTATCCCACTCTCCTCTCCTCAGTAAGTGTGATGCTTCTGAGTCAAGATGGCGGCGCCCGTATCCTAAATTCCTGAACAGAGTTGCAGCCCAGTGGGGGAAAGAATAATAAGTTAGTGACTAAAAATGTAAAATTTATTAATTTTAGATGCTGGGAAATCGTTTTTTAAGAGTTTGGGCTTTTCATTAAATCATGGTGAAGGTCCGGTTTAAGATTACAGGATGGCTGCTGCTGGGTTTTGTTCTGCTATAAATGTTACAGGCCGTTATTACTGTAATTACAGTTACAAGTATATGTTCATTTACTGTGTAAATTAGAATTTAAATTGCAATAAGTTACAGGTAGAGATACTTGCAGATGTTCTCAGCTATCAGTGGGCTACATGAATCCAATTGCCCCCCTTACACAAGTAACTCCACCCACTTGGGAGTGACTAGCCAGTCTACATAAATGTTAGCTTACACACCCCTAACAGTTCACCTGCTAAAGAACTATATTCTATAAAGTGGCACAATTCCTCCAATAAACAGTACATGTTATCACTTTGTAACTATAAATTTGTGAATCCTATTAATTTTTAAAAGCTATATATTTTCCAAATTATTATACTATACACTTTCGTTTATACAGTCATATTTTTCATATTTTAGGAATAAGCCCACTCACTGGAAATATTGCCTCTACCGGTATGTTCTCTGTACTGGTAGGCAAAAGGGGATGCTAATGTTAAGTCTGTAATCCTATAAATATACTTATAATATGTTACACATGTCTTGTGTTAAAGATAGACCTGCTAGGTTAGTGGGGATCTTTCCCTTTTAAGGGGTATCTGATTGGTGTCTCCTGGCAGCACCTTACAGAGAGAAGGGATGGCGCCATATGTGATTGCACAGCTCACAAACCCCAAAGGCCAGACATTCATAGCTAAAATGATAGCTCCACTCTCCATTGTTTAACCCTTTACAGGGATCTTACCAGAAATTAAAATCAAGGTGCAGACAAAACACCTTTTTTAAAGTCTCCACACCAAGTGAGCAAATGATAAAAATATCCTGCATACCCTTCAAATGTTTTGCAACAGCATGTAGAGGCAGCAATCACATCAGGCCCTTGAGGTCAGGGGGGCGATCACTAACAGGGGCGCATACATGCTAAATTGTGAATGTAATGTTTCTGAAGCTGGATATCAGTCTTCATTTACCTATCCTCCTTGCTTTTGCCATGTAAGTGCTGGCCACGTGAACTGCCAGCGGCCAGCATGCCACAGCGGACGACCTACAGGCAAACCCCATTGGTGTCAAATATTTATTTTTAACCATTTTGGATGCACATTTCAGGTATGTGTCGAGAAGAAGTAACAGACGGGCATGCTAAATTGGGTGGAGCATTTCTAGGACCAGAGGTCCACTGTGCAGAAATTGTCTGTAGGTCCACTTTAATACACAACATAGGTAACTGTATACCCCCCCCAAATCACTTAAAGATGAGTAAGCACAGACCTAGAGTGTCTAGGATTTGGGATGCTCCATAATGTAACATTTCCCACTATGCTGGGAATCTTCCTTTTCAATGACCCGACTGGGCATGTGCTGGCTTCCCTTTAGCTGCTGCGTGGTCGATGCCATGCATATCTAAATGGCTCGTACGTGTATGCATATTTAGCCAGAACTGGCCACAAGGGATGCATTTGTCTTCTGTTCATTCAGCATTCTTTGCTGTGAGCGCGCACATGCAGCATGGAGGTGAATTGCTGGGTTTCACACAGTGGGGCATCCTAAATCACGATGCTTTGGTGGGGAACAGCGAACCCAAACCTCAACACACTCTTTTGCTACAACTTGGCTCATTGGTCCCTTTACCCCTTGTTAAAGCACAAGGGTTTAGTAGACTGTTACATGCGCTATAAGGTCTCTGGTCAGCATTACGGTATAGTGCACTTATAATTTTGTATGTATTTATATGTTTTATACATATATTCACCCTTTGATCTGTAAATATTGCTCAGTTAAAAAAATAATTATTAAATTATTAAAAATTATACATTCTTGATCGCATTTTATGATTTTATAGATAACTATTCTAATCTGCACTGACAAGTTAATCTTTATTGCTTTTACGTAGCTGTGCCTCAACAGTGTTCTCAATAAAAAAAAATTTGTAATTTTAGGAAGTGGAATTGTTAAGAGTTGAACTTGAGGCTTCTCAAAGGCAACTAGATGGGAAAGATGAAGCGCTAAAGATTCTACAGAGCATGGTACGTTTTTATGCAGCATTAGGAACTGGATGTATATAGGATTTTTTTCTGTTCACACCTTTATGCTTTCTCTGTGTTGCTCAGCACAGTTGCAATGCCATAGAAAACGCTGCCTGTTATTTTCAGTGGGCCAGTTCACAGACACGCACCTTGTGTGTTGGGAAAATGCTGCAGGCAGCATTTTCATTTTTAAAATAGTTATTTAATTATTATTTAATTTTTAAATTATCAGATGTAAGGGATGTTCATAATATGTGTAATTACAGTGTCATAAATGCATATTCAAAACAATCCAATTGCAGGAAAAGCAACAGGCTAACAAAAATAATAAAAAAAATGAGTATATATGAAATGTCAAATTTTGCTTGCATCCTGGCAGGCATCATTTTCAAGACAACGCAAGGCTAGCACTGGCCAAAGGATGTCTATGATGATGTAAGCATAATGCAAGTATAACACGGTGTACTGTATTAGCAACACAGGGATATTTAAGCATTTACTGTATTTTTGGCTTTATAAGACCTGACCAAAATCAGAAGGATGAATGTGAGGATACCCCTGCCTAGCATAAATATGACACCCTGTACCAGCACATTATCTTCCATTGACTTGCCTGGTGGGGGCCCAAAACGCAGATTCCCTCTGTTCTCTGACTTCAGGTCCCCACGCTCCACCCCAACTCTGGCCTGCACTTCGATCTCTCCCCTGTTCCCACTGCACTAACATCACTACCCTGCTCCCCCAATTTTGCCCTGTTTCTTGCTGCACCCCCATCTCTGCCCTGCTCCCTGCTGCACCCCCCATCTCTGCCCTGCTCCATGCTGCACCCCCATCTCTGCCCTGCTCCATGCTGCACCCCCATCTCTGCCCTGCTCCATGCTGCACTCCCATCTCTGCCCTGCTCCATGCTGCACTCCCATCTCTGCCCTGCTCCATGCTGCACCCCCATCTCTGCCCTGCTCCCTGCTGCACCCCCATCTCTGCCCTGCTCCCTGCTGCACCCCCATCTCTGCCCTGCTCCATGCTGCACTCCCATCTCTGCCCTGCTCCCTGCTGCACCCCCATCTCTGCCCAGCTCCCTGCTGCACCCCCATCTCTGCCCTGCTCCCTGCTGCACTCCCATCTCTGCCCTGCTACATGCTGCACCCCCATCTCTGCCCAGCTCCCTGCTGCACCCCCATCTCTGCCCTGCTCCCTGCTGCACCCCCATCTCTGCCCTGCTCCCTGCTGCACCCCCATCTCTGCCCTGCTCCCTGCTGCACTCCCATCTCTGCCCTGCTCCATGCTGCACTCCCATCTCTGCCCTGCTTCATGCTGCACTCCCATCTCTGCCCTGCTCCATGCTGCACTCCCATCTCTGCCCTGCTTCCTGCTGCACCCCCATCTCTGCCCTGCTTCATGCTGCACTCCCATCTCTGCCCTGCTTCATGCTGCACTCCCATCTCTGCCCTGCTCCATGCTGCACCCCCATCTCTGCCCTGCTCCATGCAGAGCCCCCCCATCTCTGCCCTGCTCCCTGCTGCACTCCCATCTCTGCCCTGCTCCCTGCTGCACTCCCATCTCTGCCCTGCTTCATGCTGCACTCCCATCTCTGCCCTGCTTCATGCTGCACCCCCATCTCTGCCCTGCTCCCTGCTGCACCCCCATCTCTGCCCTGCTCCCTGCTGCACTCCCATCTCTGCCCTGCTCCATGCTGCACTCCCATCTCTGCCCTGCTTCATGCTGCACTCCCATCTCTGCCCTGCTCCATGCTGCACTCCCATCTCTGCCCTGCTTCCTGCTGCACCCCCATCTCTGCCCTGCTTCATGCTGCACTCCCATCTCTGCCCTGCTCCATGCTGCACTCCCATCTCTGCCCTGCTCCCTGCTGCACCCCCATCTCTGCCCTGCTCCCTGCTGCACCCCCATCTCTGCCCTGCTCCATGCTGCACCCCCATCTCTGCCCTGCTCCATGCTGCACCCCATCTCTGCCCTGCTCCCTGCTGCACTCCCATCTCTGCCCTGCTCCCTGCTGCACCCCCATCTCTGCCCTGCTCCCTGCTGCACTCCCATCTCTGCCCTGCTCCATGCTGCACCCCATCTCTGCCCTGCTCCATGTTGCACCCCATCTCTGCCCTGCTCCTTGCTGCACCCCCATCTCTGCCCTGCTCCATGCTGCACCCCATCTCTGCCCTGCTCCATGCTGCACTCCCATCTCTGCCCTGCTCCATGCTGCACTCCCATCTCTGCCCTGCTCCATGCTGCACCCCCATCTCTGCCCTGCTTCCTGCTGCACTCCCATCTCTGCCCTGCTCCATGCTGCACCCCCATCTCTGCCCTGCTCCATGCTGCACCCCCATCTCTGCCCTGCTCCATGCTGCACCCCCATCTCTGCCCTGCTTCCTGCTGCACCCCCATCTCTGCCCTGCTCCCTGCTGCACCCCCATCTCTGCCCTGCTCCCTGCTGCACCCCCATCTCTGCCCTGCTTCATGCTGCACTCCCATCTCTGCCCTGCTCCCTGCTGCACCCCCATCTCTGCCCTGCTCCATGCTGCACCCCCATCTCTGCCCTGCTTCATGCTGCACTCCCATCTCTGCCCTGCTCCCTGCTGCACCCCCATCTCTGCCCTGCTCCCTGCTGCACCCCCATCTCTGCCCTGCTTCATGCTGCACTCCCATCTCTGCCCTGCTCCCTGCTGCACCCCCATCTCTGCCCTGCTTCATGCTGCACTCCCATCTCTGCCCTGCTCCCTGCTGCACCCCCATCTCTGCCCTGCTTCATGCTGCACTCCCATCTCTGCCCTGCTCCCTGCTGCACTCCCATCTCTGCCCTGCTCCATGCTGCACCCCCATCTCTGCCCTGCTCCAAGCTGCACTCCCATCTCTGCCCTGCTCCATGCTGCACCCCCATCTCTGCCCTGCTTCATGCTGCACCCCCATCTCTGCCCTGCTCCCTGCTGCACCCCCATCTCTGCCCTGCTTCATGCTGCACTCCCATCTCTGCCCTGCTCCCTGCTGCACTCCCATCTCTGCCCTGCTCCATGCTGCACCCCCATCTCTGCCCTGCTCCAAGCTGCACTCCCATCTCTGCCCTGCTCCATGCTGCACCCCCATCTCTGCCCTGCTCCAAGCTGCACTCCCATCTCTGCCCTGCTCCCTGCTGCACTCCCATCTCTGCCCTGCTCCATGCTGCACCCCCATCTCTGCCCTGCTCCCTGCTGCACTCCCATCTCTGCCCTGCTCCCTGCTGCACCCCATCTCTGCCCTGCTCCCTGCTGCACTCCCATCTCTGCCCTGCTCCCTGCTGCACCCCCATCTCTGCCCTGCTCCATGCTGGAACTCCATCTCTGCCCTGCTCCCTGCTGCACTCCCATCTCTGCCCTGCTCCCTGCTGCACCCCATCTCTGCCCTGCTCCATGCTGGAACTCCATCTCTGCCCTGCTCCCTGCTGCACTCCCATCTCTGCCCTGCTCCCTGCTGCACCCCATCTCTGCCCTGCTCCATGCTGGAACTCCATCTCTGCCCTGCTCCCTGCTGCACTCCCATCTCTGCCCTGCTCCATGCTGGAACTCCATCTCTGCCCTGCTCCATGCTGCACTCCCATCTCTGCCCTGCTCCCTGCTACACTCCCATCTCTGCCCTGCTCCCTGCTGCACCCCCATCTCTGCCCTGCTACCTGCTGCACTCCCATCTCTGCCCTGCTCCCTGCTGCACCCCATCTCTGCCCTGCTCCATGCTGCACCCCCATCTCTGCCCTGCTCCATGCTGCACCCCCATCTCTGCCCTGCTCCATGCTGCACTCCCATCTCTGCCCTGCTCCATGCTGCACTCCCATCTCTGCCCTGCTCCCTGCTGCACCCCATCTCTGCCCTGCTCCATGCTGCACTCCCATCTCTGCCCTGCTCCATGCTGCACTCCCATCTCTGCCCTGCTCCATGCTGCACCCCCATCTCTGCCCTGCTCCATGCTGCACTCCCATCTCTGCCCTGCTCCATGCTGCACCCCCATCTCTGCCCTGCTCCCTGCTGCACCCCATCTCTGCCCTGCTCCATGCTGCACTCCCATCTCTGCCCTGCTCCATGCTGCACCCCCATCTCTGCCCTGCTCCATGCTGCACTCCCATCTCTGCCCTGCTCCATGCTGCACCCCCATCTCTGCCCTGCTCCCTGCTGCACTCCCATCTCTGCCCTGCTCCATGCTGCACCCCAATCTCTGCCCTGCTCCCTGCTGCACCCCCATCTCTGCCCTGCTCCCTGCTGCACCCCCATCTCTGCCCTGCTCCCTGCTGCACTCCCATCTCTGCCCTGCTCCCTGCTGCACCCCATCTCTGCCCTGCTCCCTGCTGCACTCCCATCTCTGCCCTGTTTCCATGCTGCACCTCCCATCTCTGCCCTGCTGCTCTCCCATCTCTGCCCTGCTCCATGCTGCACCCCCATCTCTGCCCTGCTCCCTGCTGCACTCCCATCTCTACCCTGCTCCATGCTGCACTCCCATCTCTGCCCTGCTCCATGCTGCACTCCCATCTCTACCCTGCTCCATGCTGCACTCCCATCTCTGCCCTGCTCCATGCTGCACTCCCATCTCTGCCCTGCTCCCTGCTGCACCCCCATCTCTACCCTGCTCCATGCTGCACCCCCATCTCTGCCCTGCTCCCTGCTGCACCACTATCTCTGCCCTGCTCCATGCTGCACCCCATCTCTGCCCTGCTCCCTGCTGCACTCCCATCTCTGCCCTGCTCCATGCTGCACCCCCATCTCTGCCCTGCTCCATGCTGCACCCCCATCTCTGCCCTGCTCCATGCTGCACCCCATCTCTGCCCTGCTCCATGCTGCACCCCATCTCTGCCCTGCTCCCTGCTGCACTCCCATCTCTGCCCTGCTCCCTGCTGCACTCCCATCTCTGCCCTGCTCCATGCTGCACCCCCATCTCTGCCCTGCTCCCTGCTGCACCCCCATCTCTGCCCTGCTCCCTGCTGCACTCCCATCTCTGCCCTGCTCCATGCTGCACCCCCATCTCTGCCCTGCTCCCTGCTGCACCCCCATCTCTGTCCTGCTCCCTGCTGCACCCCCATCTCTGCCCTGCTCCCTGCTGCACCCCCATCTCTGCCCTGCTCCCTGCTGCACCCCCATCTCTGCCCTGCTCCCTGCTGCACCCCCATCTCTGCCCTGCTTCATGCTGCACCCCCATCTCTGCCCTGCTCCATGCTGCACTCCCATCTCTGCCCTGCTCCATGCTGCACTCCCATCTCTGCCCTGCTCCATGCTGCACCCCCATCTCTGCCCTGCTCCATGCTGCACCCCATCTCTGCCCTGCTCCATGCTGCACCCCATCTCTGCCCTGCTCCCTGCTGCACTCCCATCTCTGCCCTGCTTCATGATGCAGTCCCATCTCTGCCCTGCTTCATGATGCACCCCCATCTCTGCCCTGCTCCATGCTGCACCCCATCTCTGCCCTGCTCCATGCTGCACTCCCATCTCTGCCCTGCTCCATGCTGCACCCCATCTCTGCCCTGCTCCCTGCTGCACCCCCATCTCTGCCCTGCTCCATGCTGCACCCCATCTCTGCCCTGCTCCATGCTGCACTCCCATCTCTGCCCTGCTCCATGCTGCACCCCCATCTCTGCCCTGCTCCATGCTGCACTCCCATCTCTGCCCTGCTCCATGCTGCACCCCATCTCTGCCCTGCTCCCTGCTGCACCCCCATCTCTGCCCTGCTCCATGCTGCACCCCATCTCTGCCCTGCTCCATGCTGCACCCCATCTCTGCCCTGCTCCATGCTGCACCCCATCTCTGCCCTGCTTCATGATGCACCCCCATCTCTGCCCTGCTCCCTGCTGCACCCCCATCTCTGCCCTGCTCCCTGCTGCACTCCCATCTCTGCCCTGCTCCATGCTGCACCCCCATCTCTGCCCTGCTCCCTGCTGCACCCCCATCTCTGTCCTGCTCCCTGCTGCACCCCCATCTCTGCCCTGCTCCCTGCTGCACCCCCATCTCTGCCCTGCTCCCTGCTGCACCCCCATCTCTGCCCTGCTCCCTGCTGCACCCCCATCTCTGCCCTGCTTCATGCTGCACCCCCATCTCTGCCCTGCTCCATGCTGCACTCCCATCTCTGCCCTGCTCCATGCTGCACTCCCATCTCTTCCCTGCTCCATGCTGCACCCCCATCTCTGCCCTGCTCCATGCTGCACCCCATCTCTGCCCTGCTCCCTGCTGCACTCCCATCTCTGCCCTGCTTCATGATGCAGTCCCATCTCTGCCCTGCTTCATGATGCACCCCCATCTCTGCCCTGCTCCATGCTGCACCCCATCTCTGCCCTGCTCCATGCTGCACTCCCATCTCTGCCCTGCTCCATGCTGCACCCCATCTCTGCCCTGCTCCCTGCTGCACCCCCATCTCTGCCCTGCTCCATGCTGCACCCCATCTCTGCCCTGCTCCATGCTGCACTCCCATCTCTGCCCTGCTCCATGCTGCACCCCCATCTCTGCCCTGCTCCATGCTGCACTCCCATCTCTGCCCTGCTCCATGCTGCACCCCATCTCTGCCCTGCTCCCTGCTGCACCCCCATCTCTGCCCTGCTCCATGCTGCACCCCATCTCTGCCCTGCTCCATGCTGCACCCCATCTCTGCCCTGCTCCATGCTGCACCCCATCTCTGCCCTGCTCCATGCTGCACCCCATCTCTGCCCTGCTTCATGATGCACCCCCATCTCTGCCCTGCTCCCTGCTGCACCCCCATCTCTGCCCTGCTCCCTGCTGCACCCCCATCTCTGCCCTGCTCCCTGCTGCAACCCATCTCTGCCCTGCTCCATGCTGCACCCCCATCTCTGCCCTGCTCCCTGCTGCACCCCCATCTCTGCCCTGCTCCCTGCTGCACTCCCATCTCTGCCCTGCTCCATGCTGCACCCCATCTCTGCCCTGCTTCATGATGCACTCCCATCTCTGCCCTGCTCCCTGCTGCACCCCCATCCCTGCCCTGCTCCCTGCTGCACCCATATCTCTGCCTTGCTCCCTGCTGCACCCCCATCTCTGCCCTGCTCCCTGCTGCACTCCATCTCTGCCCTGCTCCATGCTGCAACCCATCTCTGCCCTGCTCCCTGCTGCACCCCCATCTCTGCCCTGCTCCCTGCTGCACTCCCATCTCTTCCCTGCTCCATGCTGCACCCCATCTCTGCCCTGCTTCATGATGCACCCCATCTCTGCCCTGCTCCATGCTGCACCCCATCTCTGCCCTGCTTCATGATGCACCCCCATCTCTGCCCTGCTCCCTGCTGCACTCCCATCTCTGCCCTGCTCCCTGCTGCACCCCCATCCCTGCCCTGCTCCCTGCTGCACCCATATCTCTGCCTTGCTCCCTGCTGCACCCCCATCTCTGCCCTGCTCCCTGCTGCACTCCATCTCTGCCCTGCTCCATGCTGTACCCCATCTCTGCCCTGCTCCCTGCTGCACCCCCATCTCTGCCCTGCTTCATGCTGCACCCCCATCTCTGCCCTGCTCCATGCTGCACCCCCATCTCTGCCCTGCTCCATGCTGCACTCCCATCTCTGCCCTGCTCCATGCTGCACCCCATCTCTGCCCTGCTCCCTGCTGCACCCCCATCTCTGCCCTGCTCCATGCTGCACCCCATCTCTGCCCTGCTCCATGCTGCACCCCATCTCTGCCCTGCTCCATGCTGCACCCCATCTCTGCCCTGCTTCATGATGCACCCCCATCTCTGCCCTGCTCCATGCTGCACCCCCATCTCTGCCCTGCTCCCTGCTGCACTCCCATCTCTGCCCTGCTCCATGCTGCACCCCCATCTCTGCCCTGCTTCATGATGCACCCCCATCTCTGCCCTGCTCCATGCTGCACCCCATCTCTGCCCTGCTCCATGCTGCACCCCATCTCTGCCCTGCTTCATGATGCACCCCCATCTCTGCCCTGCTCCATGCTGCACTCCCATCTCTGCTCTGCTCCCTGCTGCACCCCCATCTCTGCCCTGCTCCCTGCTGCACCCATATCTCTGCCTTGCTCCCTGCTGCACCCCCATCTCTGCCCTGCTCCCTGCTGCACCCATATCTCTGCCTTGCTCCATGCTGCACCCCCATCTCTGCCCTGCTCCCTGCTGCACTCCCATCTCTGCCCTGCTCCATGCTGCACCCCATCTCTGCCCTGCTCCCTGCTGCACCCCCATCCCTGCCCTGCTCCCTGCTGCACCCATATCTCTGCCTTGCTCCCTGCTGCACCCCCATCTCTGCCCTGCTCCCTGCTGCACTCCATCTCTGCCCTGCTCCATGCTGTACCCCATCTCTGCCCTGCTCCCTGCTGCACCCCCATCTCTGCCCTGCTCCCTGCTGCACTCCTATCTCTGCCCTGCTCCATGCTGCACCCCCATCTCTGCCCTGCTCCCTGCTGCACCCCCATCTCTGCCCTGCTCCCTGCTGCACCCCCATCTCTGCCCTGCTCCCTGCTGCACCCCCATCTCTGCCCTGCTCCATGCTGCACCCCCATCTCTGCCCTGCTCCCTGCTGCACCCCCATCTCTGCCCTGCTCCATGCTGCACCCCCATCTCTGCCCTGCTCCCTGCTGCACCCCCATCTCTGCCCTGCTCCATGCTGCACCCCCATCTCTGCCCTGCTCCCTGCTGCACCACTATCTCTGCCCTGCTCCATGCTGCACCCCCATCTCTGCCCTGCTCCCTGCTGCACCCCCATCTCTGCCCTGCTCCATGCTGCACCCCCATCTCTGCCCTGCTCCCTGCTGCACCCCCATCTCTGCCCTGCTCCCTGCTGCACCCCCATCTCTGCCCTGCTCCATGCTGCACCCCCATCTCTGCCCTGCTCCCTGCTGCACCACTATCTCTGCCCTGCTCCATGCTGCACCCCCATCTCTGCCCTGCTCCCTGCTGCACTCCCATCTCTGCCCTGCTCCCTGCTGCACCCCATCTCTGCCCTGCTCCCTGCTGCACCCCCATCTCTGCCCTGCTCCCTGCTGCACCACTATCTCTGCCCTGCTCCCTGCTGCACTCCCATCTCTGCCCTGCTCCCTGCTGCACTCCCATCTCTGCCCTGCTCCATGCTGCACCCCCATCTCTGCCCTGCTCCCTGCTGCACCCCCATCTCTGCCCTGCTTCATGCTGCACCCCCATCTCTGCCCTGCTCCATGCTGCACCCCCATCTCTGCCCTGCTCCATGCTGCACTCCCATCTCTGCCCTGCTCCCTGCTGCACCCCCATCTCTGCCCTGCTCCATGCTGCACCCCCATCTCTGCCCTGCTCCATGCTGCACCCCATCTCTGCCCTGCTCCATGCTGCACCCCCATCTCTGCCCTGCTCCCTGCTGCACTCCCATCTCTGCCCTGCTCCATGCTGCACTCCCATCTCTGCCCTGCTCCATGCTGCACCCCCATCTCTGCCCTGCTCCATGCTGCACCCCCATCTCTGCCCTGCTCCATGCTGAACCCCATCTCTGCCCTGCTCCATGCTGCACTCCCATCTCTGCCCTGCTTCATGCTGCACCCCCATCTCTGCCCTGCTCCATGCTGCACCCCCATCTCTGCCCTGCTCCATGCTGCACCCCCATCTCTGCCCTGCTCCCTGCTGCACCCCCATCTCTGCCCTGCTTCATGCTGCACCCCCATCTCTGCCCTGCTCCATGCTGCACCCCCATCTCTGCCCTGCTCCCTGCTGCACTCCCATCTCTGCCCTGCTTCATGCTGCACCCCCATCTCTGCCCTGCTCCATGCTGCACTCCCATCTCTGCCCTGCTCCATGCTGCACCCCCATCTCTGCCCTGCTCCCTGCTGCACCACTATCTCTGCCCTGCTCCCTGCTGCACTCCCATCTCTGCCCTGCTCCCTGCTGCACCACTATCTCTGCCCTGCTCCATGCTGCACTCCCATCTCTGCCCTGCTCCCTGCTGCACCACTATCTCTGCCCTGCTCCATGCTTCACTCCCAACTCTGCCCTGCTCCATGCTTTACCCCCATCTCTGCCCTGCTCCATGCTGCACCCCCATCTCTGCTTTGCTCCATGCTGCAACTCCATCTCTGCCCTGCTCCATGCTGCACCCCATCTCTGCCCTGCTCCCTGCTGCACCCCCATCTCTGCCCTGCTTCCTTCTGCACCTCCATCTCTGCCCTGCTCCATGCTGCACCCTCATCTCTGCCCAGCTCCCTGCTGCACCCCCATCTCTGCCCTGCTCCATGCTGCACTCCCATCTCTGCCCTGCTCCATGCTGCACCCCCATCTCTGCCCTGCTCCATGCTGCACTCCCATCTCTGCCCTGCTCCCTGCTGCACCCCCATCTCTGCCCTGCTCCATGCTGCACTCCCATCTCTGCCCTGCTCCATGCTGCACTCCCATCTCTGCCCTGCTCCCTGCTGCACCCCATCTCTGCCCTGCTCCCTGCTGCACCCCCATCTCTGCCCTGCTCCCTGCTGCACCCCCATCTCTGCCCTGCTCCCTGCTGCACCCCCATCTCTGCCCTGCTCCCTGCTGCACCCCCATCTCTGCCCTGCTCCCTGCTGCACTCCCATCTCTGCCCCTGCTCCATGCTGCACCCCCATCTCTGCCCTGCTCCATGCTGCACTCCCATCTCTGCCCTGCTCCATGCTTCACTCCCATCTCTGCCCTGCTCCCTGCTGCACCCCCATCTCTGCCCTGCTCCATGCTGCACTCCCATCTCTGCCCTGCTCCATGCTGCACTCCCATCTCTGCCCTGCTCCCTGCTGCACTCCCATCTCTGCCCTGCTCCATGCTGCAACTCCATCTCTGCCCTGCTCCATGCTGCACTCCCATCTCTGCCCTGCTCCCTGCTGCACTCCCATCTCTGCCCTGCTCCATGCTGCACTCCCATCTCTGCCCTGCTCCATGCTGCACCCCCATCTCTGCCCTGCTCCATGCTGCACTCCCATCTCTGCCCTGCTCCCTGCTGCACTCCCATCTCTGCCCTGCTCCCTGCTGCACCCCCATCTCTGCCCTGCTCCATGCTGCACTCCCATCTCTGCCCTGCTCCATGCTGCACCTCCATCTCTGTCCTGCTCCATGCTGCACTCCCATCTCTGCCCTGCTCCATGCTGCACTCCCATCTCTGCCCTGCTCCCTGCTGCACTCCCATCTCTGCCCTGCTCCATGCTGCAACTCCATCTCTGCCCCTGCTCCCTGCTGCACTCCCATCTCTGCCCTGCTCCCTGCTGCATTCCCGTCTCTGCCTTGCTCTTTTCTGAAGTTCACCATAAAGAGGCACATGGCAGAGATGGAGATTCAGTGGCTAATGCCCCATCTCGGTTGTTTTCCCATTTATGGTAGCAAGTGGGGGCTGGGTGATAGTGATAGTGATGGGCCCTACTGGCTGTTCTCCTGGTGGGGCCCAGAAAAGTCCCCAGCGGGAGTGAGAATAATTCTGCAGCCGAGGATAGAGTAGTAGGTCCTGAACGGGGAGTTGTGTGGCTGGTGGCTGTGTCTGTAACATATTAGATTCTGCAGAGTGCTGCAGGCATCTTACTGTATATTTTGTTATTGCCTCCACATGGGAACGGAGCAGACAGCAGGGAGGATGGCACAGGAGGCCTTTTACAGATGCTGGCCACCCCCGAAGTCTAATATATTACATATGCTGCTACGACCACCCCAGGTCCCTGCTGCTTGACTTCTGGCCACACCATAAGACCCACTAACATTATACCCCCCCCCTTTTTTTTTTTTTAACACCACTCCTGTGCGTCAAAAGTGCAGCGCTAGTTTCGATACAATGCTCCTTTAGCTCAGCAGAAGTGCAATGGATTGTTGTGAATAACTTAGTACCCGTGATACCATAATCTTATTAATATGTTCATAATTGTTTCAGGATTTATGGGTTTGCTGATTGTTTAGGTTGTTGTGACCAAGGATGTTTAATCTTTCTCAGAACCTAATAAAACTAAATAGACACTGGATGAAAAATTCAGGAATCCAAAATAGCGTATGCTATGCCAATGACATCTGTATCGTAAAATTGTCTTAACAATCATGTGGAGATTGAAGTGTGTATGAGCAGCTATCCGCACAAAAGTAAAATGTGAAGTACATAGTAGAATCTAGTATAGTAATCTGTAATATTCTAAGTATGTCACACACCCCACTTCAGACATTAATTCATTAAACATGGGTACTCACCGCTAGGTGGCGCTGCTTTGCAGAGAAGTCCAGAAAAAGCAAGCCCCTCCCGGTCTATACATACCTGGTATCTCCTAACAATTCCCCAGTGTTCTTCTCTGCAACGTGGCGACAAGACAGAAGAAAGAAGTCTCCTGCTTGCAGGTAGCCGGGGTATCACCCCGCCCCCCCCCCATGGTCTATTTCTGCCCGGCTTTCTTTTTGATGTAGCCCCTGGTTAATGGTAGCCTCCCAGCTTAGGCTGTAGGCTGGGCAAGGGTAGATAGCACCTTAGGTGCTTAGGAGCTTAGCTCCTCCGCTCGACCCCATATTATGGGGCATAGCGGCGATCCGGTTTTGGTGATCCGGATGTGGGATGCCCCGGGTCTGATGTCCCCCTTAGGTTTTTTTTCCTATCATTTTTCCTCCTTCATTTGATCGTGTGTTTGTGTGTGTGTGTTGTGAGGCAGGGACGGGTGGCCTGGCGGCGCTGGCCCGTCCGGTCTGCCCTTATAGGGTGCTTGGGGGCTCCTGGAGCCCCTGTGTTTTGTTGTGTTTGGGGGCCTGGCGGCGCGCTGCGCCGGTCCGCCAGGGATACTAGTTCCGCTGGCTGTTTTGGGCGGGCGGGCCGGGCGGCGTGCTCCGCCGGCCCGCCCGACGGCTTCTGCGGGCGTCATCGCGCGGCGCCCGCGGCTTGGGCATTGGCGCGGCGGCTGTTGGGGCACTTTGGTTTTGGGTGCCCCGCTGGCGGGGGCGGGGCCGGGCGGCATGTTTTGCCGCAGGTCCGCCTGCTGGCTTATGCGGGCGCCATTGTACGTGGCGCCCGCGGCTTGGTTTCGCGGGCCGCGACGTGTATGGCGGGGTACGTGGGGGGCGGGGCTACATAGGTCCCGCGCTTCTGGCGGGCCCGCCCTTCATCCCCGTCTCGTTTTCGTTCTGACGGCGCTTCTGTGCGGAGCTCAGGTAGGTGCCTGCTGTTGTTCTTCCGGCACTTCATGTTGTCTGAACGCTCTTTTTAGTGTGAGCGTTCAGTTTGCTGATAAGGGGGGGCAGCGTTTTTGTCTCCTTAGGGTTACACTGGCCTTGGGTCCACTTGGTCTGTGCCCCCGTCCCTGGGGTCTGTGAATACCATAAATTCACCATATGGAGGCTACCAGAGATACCGGAACTAGTCCTTCGGGCCAGTCCAGGCTGTGTGGGGGATGTGGGACTCCGCTCCCAGGGGATGATGTTATCATTTGTATTCCATGTGCGCAGCGGAACATTGAGCGCCAGTCCGACACCTCGGTGCCTGGGACTTCTTCTACCGCGCCTTCTCCCTCCCCTCCTCGCCTGTTCCGGACCCCGTGTGACGTGGTCGTTGGGGGTGATTCGCAATCTGAGGTATGCGCCCGTTTGGCCAGCCTCGAGAAAATGTTTTCCGCAATGGTCGCTCAGAAGGCTCCAGCCAAGCGGAAACATCTGTCTCCGCCTCCGCAGGACTCAGATGAGGAAGTTGAGGTACTGGACTGGTCGGTTCGTCCCCTTGAAGAAGGTGAGCTTGTTGAGGAGGCGGAGGATTCCGAGGTTCAGCAGTTGTCGGTCGCTGAGGGGGACCTGGATGAGGGGCCCCCCCTTGATACGCCCACTATCCTGGCCCAAATGTTTGAGGTTTTGGATTTGGATCCGCCGGAAGTTACTCCTCGGCCTAAGGGTCAGCTTTTTGGGGGGTCCAAGCAGCGCTTGGAGTTTCCCAGTCAGCAGCATTTCGAGGACGTTGTCCTTAAGCAGTGGGAGCAGCCTACGCGTCTTGTCGGGGTCCCGCCTAGTTGGGACAAGAAGTATCCTTTTCCAGCGGATTTGTTGAAGCGTTGGTCTGTTTCTCCCGAGGTGGATGCTCCTGTTTTGGGGCTGTCTAATACGGCGGCTGTTCATCTTCCTGACACTACTTCTCTCAAGGACGGCGAGGATCGCCGGATTGATCAGTTGGCCCGTCATGGGTTTGTCTGTGCGGGTTCGGTTTTGAGGCCTGTTTGTGCTTCTGCCTTTTTGTCATTGGCGGTTAGGTCTATGGTCAGGGACTTATGTGTGGATCTTGATCCTACCTGTGACGAGTTTCTTGCTCTTAAGCGCTGTGAATCCTTTTTGTCGTTTATTCTGGCCGCTCAGGAGGATGCCATGTTGATGTGTGGCAGGGCTACTGCTCTGTTGGTGGCTATTCGTCGTTCAGTTTGGCTGAGACAGTGGACGGCTGATTTTAATTCTAAAAGATCGCTTACGGCTCTTCCCTTTCTGGGTTTGAGGCTTTTCGGTGAAAAGCTGGATTCTGTTCGGTTCGCTTCGGCAGGGGGACTTTATGACGT
Source organism: Gastrophryne carolinensis (assembly GCA_027917425.1). Taxonomy (NCBI): domain Eukaryota; kingdom Metazoa; phylum Chordata; class Amphibia; order Anura; family Microhylidae; genus Gastrophryne; species Gastrophryne carolinensis. The sequence goes on along the minus strand of CM051234.1, from coordinate 565,877,432 downwards.
CCATAGACATCAAGGATGCTTACCTTCACATTCCGATCTTTCCGGCTCATCAGAGGTTCCTTCGCTTTGTGGTGGAGGATCGGCACTTTCAGTTTGTAGCTCTTCCGTTCGGCCTCACCTCGGCTCCGAGAGTGTTCACCAAGATGTTGGCGGGAGTGATGGCCCTGCTCAGAGCTCAGGGGATTCGCATTGTGCCTTACCTGGACGATCTCCTCATCATGGCGCCTTCCTTCAGTCAAGCGGAAGGGGACACCAGCTTGGTGGTGTCTATGCTGGAGAGGTTCGGCTGGGTGATCAATTACCCCAAGTCCTCTCTGGTCCCGGCCAGGGTGGTGACCTTTCTGGGGATGTCGTTGGACTCTTGCCAGCACAGAGTTTTTCTCCCTCAGGCCAAGGTCCTTTTGATTCAGGAATTGGCTCAGCTTCTTCTTTCCAATCCTCGCCCGTCCATTCGGCTAGGGATGAGACTGGTGGGGTTGATGGTGGCCTCGTTCGAGGCAGTTCCCTTCGCGCAGTTTCACACGTGGACGCTTCAGCTTCATCTCTTGGCGTTTTGGGACCGGCGACCGCGGTCGTTGGATCGGTCCTTCCGGATGTCCCCTCGGGTTCGGCAGTCTCTTCTGTGGTGGATGGTCTCGGACAATCTTCTGAAGGGCAGGTCGTTTCTGACCCCGCTTTGGGAAACTGTCACCACGGATGCCAGTTTGTCAGGATGGGGAGGTTTCTGGAAGGATCTTCAGTTTCAGGGGCAGTGGGACCCTCTGGAAGCCCACTTGCCCATCAATGTTCTGGAGTTGCGAGCCATCAGGTTGGTTCTGTCTCACTTGACACATCATTTACAGGGCCTGCCGGTGCAGGTTCGGTCGGACAATCGGACGGGGACTCGCAGGGAGGGACTCGCAGTCTGGGTGCCCACAGAGAGGTGTCTCTGATTCTTGTTTGGGCAGAGACTCATGTCCCTTGCATCTCGGCAGTTTACATTCCAGGAGTGGAGAACACAGAGGCGGACTTTCTGAGCCGGTGTTCGTCCCGCCGGGGGGAATGGTCTCTCCATCCCCAGGTGTTTCGGTCACTGTGTCTTCGGTGGGGGACGCCGGAGGTGGATCTGTTTGCCTCTCGTCACAATCACAAGCTTCCGACATTCGTGTCACTGTCCCAGGATCCTCTGGCTCTGGCGGCGGATGCCATGGCCCTGAGCTGGAGGGATCTGGGGTTTCTTTATCTGTTTCCTCCGATTCCCATGCTGGGCAGGGTTCTGCGAAAGCTGGTTCAGGAAGGAGTTCCCGCCATTCTCGTGGCTCCAAGGTGGCCAAGGCGGGTGTGGTTCGCGGACATCGTTCGTCTGGCAGTGGATCAGCTCGATCTGCCTCTTCGGCCAGATCTTCTCACTCAGGGTCAGTTGTGTTACCCCAGTTTACCAACGCTGGCTTTGACGGCTTGGCTGCTGAAACCTCCATCTTGAAGGAGGAAGGTCTTTCGGATTCGGTCATTCGGACTCTTATCAGTGCTAGGAAGAGATCCTCGTCTTCCATCTATTATAGGGCTTGGAGATCGTATATTGACTGGTGTGAATCTAGATCTTTGCCCTGCCGGGTCTTTTCCGTTTCTAGGATTTTGGATTTTCTTCAGTCAGGGCTGGACTCTGGTCTTCAGCTGAGTACTTTGAAGGGGCAGGTTTCTGCCTTATCTATCTTTTTTCAGAGGTCATTTGCAAGCCATTCTTTGGTCAAGACTTTTTTCCAGGGGGTTTCGCATCTGCGGCCTCCTAGGAAGCCTTTGCTCCCTGTTTGGGATTTGAATTTGGTTCTTTCTGCTTTTCAGGCTCCTCCCTTTGAGCCTTTGCGGGATATTGCCTTGTCTACTCTGACTCAGAAGGTTGCCTTTCTGGTGGCCATCACTTCTGTTCGGCGTGTTTCAGAGTTGGCGGCCCTGTCGATTCGGGCCCCTTATTTTGAGAAACATCAGGACAAGGTGGTTTTCAGATTCAAGCCGGACTTTCTTCCTAAAGTGGTCTCTGCTTTCCATCTTAATCAGGACATTGTTCTTCCTTCTTTGTGTCCTAAGCCTAAGAATGACAAGGAGAGTGCGTTGCACTGCTTGGATGTTGTACGTTGTGTCAAGTTCTATCTGCGTACTACGGCTTCTTTTCGTAGGACGGATGCCTTTTTCGTGGTGCCCTGTGGGCCTAGGAAGGGTTTGGCTCCGGCCAAGTCTTCTATTAGCAAATGGATTTGTCAGGCGATTGTTGGAGCCTATTCTGCCAAGGGGAAGGATCCCCCTTTTCGTGTCACTGCTCATTCTACTCGTGCTGTTGGTGCGTCCTGGGCTTTTCAGCACCAGGCTTCTGTTGAGCAGGTTTGTAAGGCTGCTACCTGGTCTTCGGTTCACACCTTTTCAAAGTTCTATAAGGTTGATGTGCGGGCCTCAGCGGATGCTGTTTTTGGCCGCAAGGTTCTGCAGGCTGCAGTGGTTTGAGTGTTTCTGCATTATTGCCTGGTTGGATACCCTCCCCATTTTGGACACTGCTGTTGGATGTCCCATGTTTAATGAATTAATGTCTGAAGTGGGGTGTGTGACATACTTAGAATAATACCATTTTGTGATTACTCACCTGTAAAATGGGTATTATAAGTATGTCACACACCCCACTTCACCCGCTATCCTGGTTCTTTATATGGTGAAGTTGTGTTTATTCACGGTTGAGGGTTACTTTTGTTTTTGGTCTCCTGGTATCTTGCCTTTATTGCTGTTTGAATACTGGGGAATTGTTAGGAGATACCAGGTATGTATAGACCGGGAGGGGCTTGTTTTTTCTGGACTTCTCTGCAAAGCAGCGCCACCTAGCGGTGAGTACCCATGTTTAATGAATTAATGTCTGAAGTGGGGTGTGTGACATTATAATACCCATTTTACAGGTGAGTAATCACAAAATGGTATTATTTTAATGTTCTAGTGATTACTGTTACTATGCAGATAATTGTGGATGAGATATCCTATATCAATTATTTTCTTTCTAGGCGATATTTGATAAGGCTACCACACACACCAAGGAAATGCTGCAAAAGGCTGAGGAGCATCGGAGAACATTAGAAAAGGTCAGATATTTATTCAGGACGATTTTCTAATAATTATCATGTGTAGGCCATTTTGACTATCCACGGTTTTGGTCCTTGCCCCCAGTGCATCCTGATTTTGTGTTGCCATGGTGTGTGAACCCCTCCCCATCCCCTTTATAAACTTGCCTTACCATCAATCCTATGGCACATGTGTGGATGCACAGCCAATCAGCGCGCTCTGCTCTATTCGATAGCCGCAACCCCACTAGTCTCTAGGCCTGTGCATGTGCTGTTGGATCGGTGACTAGGTATGTTTTACCTGCAGGTTCTCACAAGACTTTTTGAAGCGCCCATATCCTAAGCCAGTGCTTGGAGATATGTCTTTAAAGGAATAAATAAGTAAAAGCTTTGAAAGGAGTTAAGAATGGGAGCTGTCACCAGGATTTTTACTGTCCTGGTGGTTGCTTCTTGCCCTGGGGGGCATCCCAATTTGAGATATTTACTTAAATACTACAAGGCATCCTAAATCAGGATGCCGCCTGGGGACCTTGCTTGTGGGGCTGTCTTATTAAACTTTTGGTATGGTTTAAAATTCTAAGATGTTGTCTAAAGCTAAGCTGATTGATTAATCTGATTAGCTGAATTAATCTTGCTGGTGCCCCTCACCATTGGTATCTATAAACCTCCTAGGGTGGTTAAATCTTTATCAGCCATTGGTTGTCTGTGGACAGCTTTAAAGTGGACCAAAACCCAGGATTTTAACTATCCTGGGTTTTGGTCCTTGTCCCCGGGGCACCCCGATTGAGAGTGTCCCGCTGTGTGAAACCCCCTAGCTCCCCCAAACAAACTCGCCTCTACACGGTCCTACGACACATGTACGGCCGCCCATCCAATTAGTGCGCTCGGATCCGCTCGACCCTCTGCGTCCAGGAGCTTGTCTAATACGAGCAGATCTGAGCGCACTGGTGGCCCCATTCCGCGCTACCCTCTAACAGGGAGCGTGCCCATGCCAGCCGTTCACACATGCCTGGTAGGGGCAAGCGCTCTGCTAAAGGGATATCAGGGATGCGGCTGCAACTCGTGCATGGGCCGTTGGACCGGGAAAGATGGTCTTTTCGATGGAGATGGAGTTTTCGGGTGACCTGGGGGGTCGCCCCAGGGGTATGCCGATTCTGGATGCCCCGGGGGGAGAAAATCCAGCAGCCCTGGAATCTTATAAATTTGAGGGTCGATGGGGTGTGGGTTTTGGTCCTCTTTAATCTAACATGGCTGACAATAATACCCCATTCATCCTGGCAAAATGAAACTGCATTTATAGTCTGAATATGAAAGCTGCATACACTGGGCTGAACTGCTTTACTAGTCAGATGTCTAGGCCATTTTGGCATGTGAGGCTTGTTATTATATTCGTTTTAGTTTGTATTACTGCAGTCCATTTTCTGCTCAGATTTCATTCTGCCCTTATGCTCCCACACATAACCCAGTTTAACAGGTTTGTTAAAAGGCACACCTTAGCGCCTGTTTAAACAAAACCTGATCTAGCAGTAGTTAAAACGGGTAAAATATGACGCACCTACCACAGCACACAAAGTGTTACCGCGTACCTAAAGGGGTTTCACTTTGAGCAGGCAAAAGGTTAAAGATACACATACTACAGTAAATTGATGGTCAACAACACACGCTTTCTCTGTCTCAGATTTCTGTAATTATTAAAGCTCCAGGACAAATCCTAAAGCACATTTTTTAAAAAATGTCAAGTCTCATTCTAAATCCAGACATGGGATATTATTTTTGATTTACAGTGATCGTTTTTATGTTTTATTGTTCTCAACACATTCCACTATGTAATGAATAAAGATTTGCAACTTTTTTGAGCAGAGTATGTATATAATTAGGATGCTTTCCTTTTTACTTCTGGCCACATGTATGCTATTCCAAGTATGTCACACACCCCGCTTCCACTATTCATGACATATGGGTTATGGTCCAGTAGAGGGCGAACTTCTGCAGAGATGAAAGCAAAAAAGAAGCCCCTCCCGGTCCATAAATACCTGGGACCTCCCACACATTCCCCAGTTCCTTCTCTGCAGGACGGCGAGCAAGTCAGAAGATGTATGCTGCTCTTCCTTGCAGGTAAGCTGGGCTTACACCCGGCCATTCTTTGCCCTATTTCTGCCCGGACCTTTTACATTAAGCCCAATTCTAGCCTCCCAGCCTTGGCTGCAGGTCCGGGTGTTTAGGGAGCCATGCTCCCCCGTGAGACCCCATACAAGGGTGTAGGCGGTATCCGGGTTGGTGATCCCGGTTTGGGATGCCCCGTCCCATATATATATATATATCTATCCATGAACACCCATGGTGCGGGTTTCCCCCCTTCCGGGTCCCTCTGTTAACCCTCTTCGTTTTCTTTCATTCTTATGTGAGTGTGTGTGTGCGGTGTGATTGGGTGCTTCACCTTACAGGGCTGTACGCCTTTTCTTGCATTTTCTGCAGTCCGCTGAGGGGAGCTTCTTCCCCTCAGCCTGCGGTGTTTGAGGGGGCGGGGCCGGGCGCTCGCTCGCTGCCGCGGCCCACCCCCTCCTGTTTTGGCGCATTTTGCGGTCCCAGCCGCCTGCTGGGAAACCGTGCTGCTGCTTGTGAGGGAAGGGGGGTGGGGCCAGGTGTGGCCCGCGATCTGCACTGGCCCGCCCCTTCTTCTCCCTCTCTCTTTGCTCCTCGGTGCTGCTAGCTGCCATCTTGCGAGACACGTGAGTGCCCTCCTGGGGCCCCCTTTTCATCTGTTACGATATTTTACATGTGCCCCATTCAGACTGGGGGCAGCGCTGGTCACACTGTGTTATAAGTTAATTTTTATTTGATTGTACTATGCATATGTGTGTGTGTGCAGGTGCTTATGGCCACTGCCTTGTGTCTTTCAGGACTCCCTGCTCCTCTGCTTAAAAGGGGGTTCTCCCGGTCCTAGGGTCCCTAGAGTAATTTGGGGCACCTAGAAATCCTCCCACTTGGGACCAAAAGGGGCATCCCGGGTTGCTTAACAGCGTAATTCCCTCTGGTCATTGCGGCTATGTGTGGGTTGTGGGATACCCCTTACGGGGGAGAATGTACTAATTTGCATACCATGTGCGCATTCGGGGGGCAAGCTCCTTCGATCCTTCCTTTCGCGGTGCCAGAGTGGGCAGAGGTCTTGCCTACTCTAGCTTCAGAGGTGATTCCTGGAACAGAGGCAGAGGGCGTGCCCGTCCAGCCTCTACCTGGGGTCCCAAGCCCGCTGCCAAGCCAGCTCAGCAATGAGGAGGCGCCCTCACCCCATACGGGTGGGGGGACGGCTGGGGCTCTTCTTTCAGGTCTGGGCCCAAGAGGTCAAAGACAAGTGGATTTTGGAAGTGGTATCATCCGGGTACAAACTGGAGTTCGAGTACTGGCCTCCTCCCAGATTTCTAAGGTCTCGGGTGCCCTCGGATCCCTGGGCTGCGCAGGGGCTCCTGTTGGCTGTGAGGAATCTCCTGGACATGGAGGTCATTTGCCCAGTGCCTTTCTCAGAGAGGCCGGGGCTACTATTCCAACCTCTTCACGGTTCCCAAAAAGGATGGTTCAATAAGACCCATTCTGGATTTGAAGCTTCTCAACAGGTTTATCAGAACCAAGAAGTTCCCCATGGAGTCTCTGCGCTCACCCATCAGTTCCCTTCGTCAAGGGGACTTCATGAAGTCCATAGACATCAAGGATGCTTATCTCCATATACCGATCTTCCCAGCGCACCAGAGATTTCTCAGGTTTGTGGTGGGAGATCAGCTTTTTCAGTTTGTGGCTCTCCCGTTCGGGCTGACCTCGGCACCGAGGGTGTTTACCAAGGTTCTGGCGGGCATAATGGCCCTGCTCAGAGCCCAGGGCATTCGCATTGTGCCGTATCTGGACGACCTACTCATTACAGCTTCTTCCCTATGCCAGGCGGGGCTGGACACCAGGATGGTGGCGACACTGGAAAAGTTCGGATGGGTGATCAACCACCCTAAATCTTCTCTCTCCCCATAACGGGAGATCTCTTTTCTGGGCATGATTCTGGATACCAGTCAGGCCAGAGTGTTCCTACCTCAGCCAAAGGTGCAGAGGGTTCAGGATCTGATTCGTATTCTCCTGACCAAACCTCAATGTCTCCCAGGGTTCGTCAGTCCCTTCAGTGGTGGCTGGAACCAAGCAATCTGATGAGGGGCAGATCTTTTCTGTCCCCTTGTTGGGAGACGGTTACCTCGGATGCCAGCCTGTCGGGCTGGGGAGGTTTCTGGAAGGATCATCAGTTCAAGGGGTTGTGGGGTCCTCAGGAGGCCCACACCCCCATCAATGTCTTGGAGCTCAGAGCTATCCGTTTGGTTCTGTCACGTCTGACACTTCACCTCCCAGGGCTTACCGGTTCAGGCTCGATCAGACAATCGAACTGCGGTAGCTTACATCAATCACCAGGGAGGGACTCGCAGCAGGAGTGCCCTCAGGGAAGTCTCTCTAATTCTAACATGGGCGGAGGGCAATGTTCCTTGCATCTCGGCAGTGTAAATTCCGGATGTGGAGAACACGGAGGCGGACTCCCTGAGCAGGGGGTTTTCTCGCTGAGGGGAATGGTCTCTCAACCACAGGGTATTTCGGGCCCTGTGTCACAAGTGGGGGACTCCGGAGGTGGATCTCTTTGCCTCTCGGCACAATCACAAGCTTCCATCCTTTGTATCTCTGTCTCAGGATCCTCTGGCCCTGGCAGTGGATGCCTTGTCCCTTGCCTGGAGGGATCTGGGGTTTCTGTACCTGTTTCCCCCCCTTCTCCATGGTGGGCAAGGTAGTGCGCAAGCTGGCTCTAGAGGGGGCACCAGCAATTCTGGTGGCCCCAAGGTGGCCAAGACAGGTTTGGTTCGCAGACGTCGTAAGACTGGTGGTAGATCAGTACAGGCTGCCCCTGTTTCCGGATCTGGTCTCTCAGGGTCAACTACGTTACCCCAATTTACAAACGCTTGCTTTGACGGCGTGGCTGCTGAAACCTTCATCCTGAGGGAGGAAGGTTTGTCTGAGGCGGTTATTCAGACCTTGATTAGAGCTAGGAAGAGGTCTTCCTCTAACATTTTACTATAGGACTTGGCGGTCCTATATTGACTGGTGTGAGGCTAGGGACTTACCTTGCAGGGTGTTTTCGATTCCTAGGATTTTGGAGTTTCTACAACACGGCCTGGGTCTGGGGTTCCAGCTCAGTACTTTGAAGGGTCAGGTTTCTGCCCTGGCTGTCTTTTTTCAAAGGTCCTTTGCTTTGCATCATCTGGTCAAGACTTTTTTCCAAGGGGTCACTCATGTTCGGCCTCCTAGAAAGCCTTTGGTTCCCGTTTGGGACCTAAATTTGGTTCTTTCGGCGCTCCAGGGGCCTCCTTTTGAGCCGGTGCAGGATGTGGCACTTTCTGTGCTCACTCAAAAGGTTGCCTTTTTGGTGGCTATTACCTCTGTTCGGCGTGTTTCTGAGTTGGTGGCTCTGTCTATTCAGGCCCCTTACTTTGAGAGACACCAGGACAAGGTGGTTTTTCGCTTTAAGCCAGATTACCTTCCTAAGGTGTCCTACGCCTAGCAATGACAAGGAGAGGGTTTTGCACTCTTTGGATGTGGTGCGTTGTGTGAAGTACTATTTGGTCGCTACTTCTCCTTTTCGTAAGACTGATGCCTTGTTCGTGGTGCCCTCCAGGCCCAGGAAAGGTTTGGCGCCAGCCAAGTCTACCATTAGTAAATGGATACGTCAGGCCGTTGTTGGGGCCTGTTCCGCTAAGGGGAGGGTTCCTACTTTTAAGATTACTGCTCATTCTACTCGTGCTGTTGGGGCTTCCTGGGCCTTTCAGCACCAGGCTTCTGTTGAACAATAGTAATTTTTGTGTATTAAAACACTAATAACTCAGCGGGGAATATCAATAATAAAATATTTCAATCATCAGCAACACCTTCAGTGTAGAAAGAAAGAATGCAGGCTTTGTGAATCCCAACACCACTTATGGTTAAATCACGTACCAGATTCCTTAGTTAGATAATGCCACAAGTATAACTTCTCTCAAGGGACAGCAGATGTAATCTTCCAGGGTGTCAATGAATTAATCAGCATTTACTTCCTCCACAAAGCCAAATGGGAATCAAATATAATAAAGGTACTTCTTTAGGGATCAATCCCCTCCAATTGCGCAATTCACATGTAAAAAATTAGACTGCTACTGAAAGTCTTTTGCCGTCTGCTTCGGGAGTTATTAGTGTTTTAATACACAAAAATTACTATTGTTTGAAGACTGCACCAATACGGTCTTATCAACTCCAGGACTGCCTTTATAATATGATTTAATTTTATTATAATTCACTGTAATATTTTTTAGCACGGTTTTAGAAGAATTTTCTTCTGTTGAACAAGTTTGTAAGGCTGCTACTTGGTCTTCCGTTCACACTTTTTCCAAGTTTTATAAGGTTGATGTGCGGGCCTCAGCGGATGCTGTTTTTGGCCGCAAGGTTCTGCAAGCTGCAGTGGTTTAATTTGGTGCATTTTTTGCTGTATTTGGATCCCCACCCATGACAGACACTGCTATTGGATGTCCCATATGTCATGAATAGTGGAAGCAGGGTGTGTGACATACTTGGAATAATACCATTTTGTGATTACTCACCTGTAAAATGGGTATTATGTCACACACCCCGCTTCATCCCGCCCTTTGGTATTCTGGATCCTTTATATGGTGAACCTTTTATTGTTAAGAATGTTTTATTGTCTCTCCCTGGTCCCCTTACTGCTGTCATATACTGGGGAATGTGTGGGAGGTTCCAGGTATTTATGGACCAGGAGGGGCTTCTTTTTTGCTTTCATCTCTGCAGAAGTTCGCCCTCTACTGGACCATAACCCATATGTCATGAATAGTGGAAGCGGGGTGTGTGACCCATTTTACATTTTACAGGTGAGTAATCACAAAATTGTATTTTTATAACCCCACAAATACACATTTGCTGACTGGAGGGTGGTTTTTCAGTATTGCTACACCCCCATCCCAAAATGTATCTTGTTTTAAAAAAAGAAAAAAAAAGTCTGGTTTAAAATAGGTACATATACCGTATGTAAAATTTCTACACAAATCCAACATCCATGGGTTTGTTACTTTTACTGCTTAAAGCAGCACATAATTCTTTGTGTGTGTCCCTGCACCCCCACTTAGTACCTAAAGCAATGCAGGCAGCTCGATGGTGGCCTGGTAAGAAAAAAAACATGTTTTTCTATTGATGAGGCCACATCCAGCTGGTAATTTTGAGATCAGCGGTTGACATGATCCAGCCTGCTGGTTGCATTGTCGCATTCCCTGTATTCTGGGGGGCGCTCTAATATCTGGCCTATTAGAATGACTGAGCGTGGGAGCCCTTTATAGGTCATTTATTGACAACATTGATAAGCATTCGAAGTTTGGAAAGTCCATCTCCTGAAACTAATGACTGCGGGGGTGGTGTTGAGAATGCGGCTGTGCCCGACGACTAGTCTGCCACCGATCAGGCAAGGCACCAAGCTACTAAGAGCATCTTTATAAGTATAGAGTTATTATAAGTATTTTAGCCTGGACCATCACTTTAATCAACCTTACCACTTCAGAATCCGCCTAAAAAATACTCACGATACCTTTTACCATTATGCACGACTAAAGCAATCCTGAGTTAGCCAGAATATTTTTTGTATTCTTTCTATTGAACATTTAGCCTTCAATTGGCATGCCCAGTGAACCAGTCTGAAACTGGGCCAGCAGGTGCCTTGCTCAAGAGCACTTCAGTCATGTCTCATGGCCGGGATTTGAAAACCGCAACCCTCTGGTCGTAACGCTGCTTCCTTACCACTAGACCAGGACTGTATAGTAAAAATGTTGTTTATTGTACTCATTCCTTTGTACAAATATAAATTAAAAAATTAGAAAGATTAAAATAGAATTTTTGGAAGTCTGTAAGATGCACCTCCCATCAATGCAATTTAAAAGTTACCACAACTTGTGATTTGTATACATTTGCAGGAGATAAATGTTCTGCAATGGGAAATAGAGTTTGATCAGGTGAGGATGAGGAAAATGGAGGAGTCATGGAAAGAAAAGTATGAACGGTAGGTGTATTATTTTGTTGGATTTATGGCTAAACAATGAAAAATAATTCAAAAACATATAAACCCCTGTTTATACTGGACTGGGAAGTGTCAAGCTTCCTGGCTACAACCATGGGGAGAGCTGAGCTCCAGGTATGGGGCGAAGTGAAGCAAATAATCCCAAAGAGCAAGTAAAAAGTCTGGGCAGACGGCAGAGTCCGATGGATGAATCCAGGGTCAGAGGCTGGCAGAAAACAAGCGAAGTTTAATGAGCGAGTCCGAGTCAAATCCGAGGGAAAATCCAGGAATTCAGATCAGGAATTCAGGGAATCAGAGTCCAGGAAGTAAGCTGATAACACAGCATTGGATGCGGGCCAGCTGTCCTCCTTTAAATAGGGCTATCAATTAGAGCAGTGAGGGATTTGTCAGAGTCTGGGTGAGGTCACTTTCTGTCCATTCAGACTCGGGAAACCAGGAAGTGAAATCAAGCCCAAGAGCTTACACTCTAGGCTTTGTGCACTTGCAGTGAGCTGCACACCAGGTGTCGCTGTTGAGCAATGTGACAGGTACAGAGCCTGCTCTGTTACAAACACCCAGCCGAGCATGTCTGCTGCTGCATGCAGTCCGTGATACAGCACGCCCACGTTGCTTTAAAGGGCAAGTAAGACGAGGAGACTGACAGGAAATAATTCTAGCCATAGCAGTGCATGCATCTGTTGTAGAGAGCAGGCAGTGTTTGGGGAGGGGATGATATTTTTCAGAGTGGAGTGCTGCCTGTGGGAGTCCCACACAGCCTATTAAGATTAAGACACTGGCAGAACTGCAGTAAAAAAGGCAGCATAGGAGACTCGCCGTGAAGGCAGCTCTTTGTCCTACTGCATCTCCAACTTCAAATCAAAGACTTTTACCAGATTATTGATAGGTATATACAAAAATCTTTTGGGTTTCAGAATTGCTTGTGTGGCAAGTGAAGGGATGCACCGCCACCTTGCAATGTGTCTCTATGATTTTTGGTTTTGCTGCTGATTCAAATCAATGATTTTTTTAGTAGTGAAGTGAAAGTCTAGTCTATTATTCACCACCCTCCCTACCTCGCTCTCCTGGTCCTGCTCTGTTACTGGCACTCATGTGGCAACTGCACAGACAGTGCCATTAGCAGAATGTTCCCATCTCTGCACCCTCCCGCCCTATCATTCAGGTGAATGGAGCAGTCTGTACACCCTGACCAAGGTGGCAGTGCCCAGCACCTGAAGCACAGGATCCCAGATGATGTAAACTGTATTTTTTTCTTGCAAACCCCCCACCCATCTATTCTGTCCTGTCTCATCTCCATGGGAGCGAGGCGGGGGTAGAGGGGTCAGAATGCTAGACTTCCACTATTTTAGCTTTCCCCCCCCACCACTCGGGCACCTCCTTCTCTCTCATGCCCCCCTCTCCTACCCCCCTACCATCTCTTCTTGAACCCCCCTTCCCCTCACCCCCGACTGCCTTTCTGAACTTACGGAGCCAGAGGAATCATCCAGCATGGATGCCAGTATGAAGTTGCGGGGGCAAAGTCAAGTGCTGCAGCGAGGTGAAGGTACTTTATAGCTTCCGGTATTTGAATTAGGAGAGCATCACTTCTGATTTTATGAGGGAAGTAGAGAGGGGGGTGGGTTTGGACTTGGGATCACTCCTCCCGGTTGTGCAGTGACGTCATTCTAGGGTGCCGCCAGGTTCCCTGCTCAGAGCACGTTTTCCCAGTTAAAGGGGAATACATATGCGCGACTTGTGCACATGCTTCTGGCCTCCCTATTACAGCAATCAGAGGGTTAAAATTTTGAGCATGTTAGTACTCCCAGTTATTAAAAGGAGCTCATGGAAGGCGATCGGGCACCTCATTCCAAGTATAGTGGACACGGCAGAGGACATAGTCTCCGCCCCTCTGTTATCTATGGGAGATTTTTCATTGGATCAACCCAATCCAGATCAAATTTCACCGATTACTCTGTCCTCCGCTCAGTCTGGGTAGAAGAGGTCCGGCTCTGCTCTGGTAAGTTTTTTTTCTGGCTTATCATTTAGTAATAGTAGGAGATGCCCGATGTGTGCAATCAAATTGCCTGATTCCTTTAAGAAGCCCCTGTGTCAGTCTTGTACTGAAAGTGTCGTAAGTAAAGAACATCGGCCCAGTATAAAAGACATAGTACAAGTTCTTAAGGATCATACTTCTTCCTCTTTTGAGAACCTAGAAACCTCACGGAATTCAGCTGGGCACAGTGGATTCGGGGAACATCCCCTTCTTTCTAGAGGAGAGATCATGAGCACTCTGAGGTAGAGGACCATAGATCAGAATCTTCCACTCCGATTAAATATCTCTTTCCCCTGGAGGATTTATCTTTTACATATGATCTTTCCATGGGCATCGAGAATAAGGGTGTTACCCCCATATCTAAGCATGATGGGCTTTACCTGGACTTTGCTCCAGAAATCCCCATGTATTTTTTGCATCACTAGAAACCGCAAACTGTTTTTACTCTAAATCCCTCCGACCCACCTCTGGGAATAGATGGCCTGGCCCCCGATTGGCCCCTAAAGTCTGGTCTATGCCTTTTCTTTGGTCCGAATACTACCTTAAGTTCTCAACAAGTTAATCAGTTAGCTAGTGACAGTTCTACTTCTTGAACCTTGGTGGCCAAAGAGAGCTTGGTTCTCGACACTGAAGATTCTGTCCATTCAGGAACCTTGGGAGCTTCCGGGGAGACTGGACCTGCTATCCCAGGAACCAGTGCTTTTGTCAAGATTCCCAGAAGTAGTGGTTGACTCTATGGACCCTGAAGTCGCCATGCTTCTAAGAAACTATTTCCCGAACAATGTTATCAAGACCCTACTCTCCAGGGTCTCCAGTGACAAGAAAGATTTATTTGAAAGTCTGGAAAATTTTTAAAACTTGAAAAAATCTGAACAAAAGACCTGCTTCCAGCCTTCCGTTTTATACTATATTTTTCGCCCTATAAGATGCACATGTCCATAAGACACACCTAGGATTTGGAGAAGGAAAATAAGAAAAAAAATATTCTAAACCAAATGAAACACCCCATGACAGGCAATGTGGCATTTCTCCATCCCATTCTCCATGGGCAGTGTGGCATTCACCCCATCCCATTCCCTAAAGGCAGTGTGGCATTCTCCCCCATCCCAATCCTATAGGCAGTTTGGAATTACCCCACTCCCATTCCCATAGGCAGTGTGGCATCCCCCCCCCTCCCATTTCCAAAGGCAGTGTGGAATTCCCCCCATTTTCCATAGGCAGTGTGACATTCACCCCATCCCATTCCACATAGGCAGTGTGGCATTCCCACCTCCCATAGGTAGTGTGGCATTCCACCATCCCATTCCCCATAGGCAGTGTGGCATTCGCCCTTCCCATCCCCCATAAACAGTGTGGCATTCCCCCCATCCCCTTATTCAGTGTGGCATTTCCCCACTCCCATTCCCATGGGCAGTGTGGCATTCTCCCCTCCCATTCCCATAGGCAGTGTGGCATTCCCCCCTCCCATTCCCATAGGCAGTGTGGCATTCCCCCGTTCCATTCCAATAGGCAGTGTGACATTCCCCCCATTCCATTCCAATAGGCAGTGTGACATTCCCCCCATCCCATTCCCATAAGCAGTGTGGCATTCCCTCATCCCATTCCCATAGGCAGTGTGGCATTCCTGCCATCCTATTCCTATAGGCAGTGTGGCATTCCCCCCTCCCATTTCCAAAGGCAGTGTGGAATTCCCCCTATCTCATAGGCAGTGTGGCATTTGCCCCTTCCATTCCCCATAAACAGTGTGGCATTCCCCTCCCATTTCCCATAGGCAGTGTGGCATTCCCCCCACCCCCTTATTCATTGTGGCATTTCCCCCCTCCCATTCCCATAGGCAGTGCGGCATCCCCCCTCCCATTCTCATAGGCAGTGTGGCATTCCCCCCTCGCATTCCCCGCTCCCATTCCCATAGACAGTGTGACATTCTCTCCATTTTCCATAGGCAGTGTGACATTCTCCCCATTTTCCATAGGCAGTGTGACATTCTCCCCATTTTCCATAGGCAGTGTGACATTCCCCCCATCCCATTCCACAAAGGCAGTGTGGCATTCCCACCTCCCATTCCCCATAGGTAGTGTGGCTTCCCTCCCATCCCATTCCCTATAGGCAGTGTGGCCTCGTCCCCCTCCCATTCCCATAAGCTATGTGCCAGAATCACTCCAACCCCCCCAGAAAAAAACAGAATACTTACATGAACGCTGTCCCCACTCTGGCTTCCGGCGCCACCACGCGCTGACACAGGAGAGGCAGTGGCGGTGCCGGAAGCCAAAGCTGGAACAGCGTTCATTTACCCTACCCGACCGCCTACTGCCTCCAGCCTGGCCTCCTAGTGATTGCGGCGTGGGAGACTCATGTAAGTATACTTTCTTTTCACTTCCAGCCCCTGTGGCCGTCTGTTCTTGGGCACCAGGTAGTCGGTCAACAAACCACCCTTTGGCATATCAGGCAGGTGGCTTGGCATCTCCCTTACCCTTGCACTGGGGGTGGCTGCTCAGCCTAAATCCTTTAGTTACAGGCCCTTATGCAAGGTGCACTGGGCTAGTTGCCCTGGGGGGGGTTATTTTCTTTAAACGAGAGTCCAAGCTACAGCCACCTGTTACTCCCCCTGTGCTAAGCCCGATTCTGGCATTAAAATAGTAAAACATTTTACCTGATTGCTGCAGTCCTCCCCTGATCCTGGTGGGGGGTGGGACTTCGAAGCTGACTATTATAGTCAGACTGCAGCATAGGATTGGGTGACTGGCCTCTTTCAAGGTCCCAGCTTCAGATTCTGTGCAGATTGCCCATCTCCATATTGAGTTGTTTTTGAGTTGTGAATTGGAACAAAATGAAAGTGCCCATTTGTTTTGTTATATGGGTGGTCAGTCACTTTAAATCTGCAAGCGCTACAAATAGGTGTAAAGAGAGCCTTATAAAAAGCAAATGCAAACAATACTGGGCGGCGACAGACCGATGGAGGAAATAAATTTATCACGGTTAGGAAATAGGATAAATGACGGTGTGATTTCCCTCCGGTAAGGCATGAATAATTAAAGACTGGTAAGTTATAGTTATATTATAGGAATAGTTATAGTATAGCTTTAGTGCCTAGTTTCTCCTACTATATACTATAGTTAAAGCGCCTAACTAGTATAGTTATAGCTATAGTAAAGTTATAGTATAGAAAGTTAATTAGGTTAGTTAGAAAATAGGACAAATGACAGCGTGATTGATGGCGGAGAAAATAGGATAAATGAAAGTGCTGGGCTTATATTCCGTACTGTTGTTTAGGTTTCCCTTTAGCATAGTGGCAGAGAACATTTCCAGCATCACTCTGCACACATCAGTCTCTGCATGGTCACCTTACAACAAGTGTTTGGCATTGCACATAAAATTGGGAAAGCATTTTGTCATTTTGATCATCTTTTTTTCTGTTCAGGGTCCAGTTTGAAAATTCAGCATTAAAAGAAAGCCTGGAGTTACATACAAATGAGGTGAAGGCCCTGAAGTCTGAAAACACAAGTAAGATTTGTTTGCTGTATAGGAGACATACAATGTAGGAAGTGCTCTGTGGCTCATTTTGTCATGCTGGTTTGGGGGGCAAGTGTCAGATATCTGATGTCATTTATTGACAGGTCTAATGGATTTCTAGTACGAGAAGCACCTAATCTTACTAAAACACTAGAGTAGATAATTGCTGTTTATTCTCTATGGTGTTTTGTGTAGAATTGTCTGCTTAGAGAGAAGGCCTTGCACACCCTGAATAGCATGATAGGCCTGGTGCCCAGTTTATATTCATTGCAATCAGACATGGCTGTGCATTTTAGTAGCTGGGTCCTATACAGAATTAGTTACCTCAAAACAAAAAAAACTAAAATGCTTACCCTCCTGCAGGATCGATAGCTCATGGCCCCGCCCCACCTGCCTTGTTTTTCTGCTGTTGGAAACAGTGGAGACAGCATGCTCCTGACTGGCTCTGGTAAGCTGCTCGGCAGTGGACAGTTGTGTGACTTAATGAATCAATAAAAATAGTCCTGCTTATTGATCCCAATCTCGGTCCCACAGCTTAATCCAGCCCTGTGATTGGCCACCCTGCAGGTCTGCGGGCCTCCTTGGGGTATCTGGCCTTCAGTGATCAGAGGGGAAATCGTGGGTGCAATTTAGCCATGAGGCTTTGTTGAAAGGTAAGCTAACTGGGTTTACTAGGTGTTAATGTGCAGGAAAGGCATTGGCAATCAGGATGCCCTTCTGTGGAGGGAACAGTACCAAATTGGTGGTGTTCTGGTTTATGTGCACAGCTGCCATGCTGCCCGCAACCAGGCAAGTTGTTTTATCATGTTTAAAACCTGATCAGGCTTAAAGTGGACCAATACCCAGTTGGATCGGCCCAGAAATCCATTCTCTTCCCATGTAGCATCCAAAATCGGGATGCCCCGCTGTGTGAAACCCCCCAGGTCGCCCGCAACACCTTAATTCCGGGCCAATGGTGCACGCCGGCCAGCGTGCTCGGAACCGCTGAGATAAGACATCAGTCAGACATGCATAGCTCAGCGGCTTGGAGTGCACCGATTGAACGAACGGCCGCACTTGCGCGGTAGGACCGGGATGAGGCGAGTTAACCCCCGATCCCCGGGGGAGTGGGCCAAAACCCAGGATAGTCAAAATCCTGGGTTTTGGTCCACTTTAATACATAGGGAGGGAGGGGTGGCTGGGGGTTACAAAAAAGCCTGGACTTCCTCTTTAAAGGGAAATCTCGGGCAAAGGGTTAAAGTGATACTGCAGCCAAAGGTAATTGTTACACCATTGGGTTACATAGTGTCCTAAACTGTTTTCAAATTTTAAATTGAAGCAGAAATGGCCTGAGATATCGGGGCTACAGCTTAAGCCAATTTTCGTCCTGTCCCCCAATCAGCTCAGCAGAGGGGGGCAGGATTGCTGGTCCCTCCCTCCACCCGTTTATCCTCCGCCGAATTTATCATGTCAGCACAGAGAGCTGATTATTATGCAGAATCACAGATGCAAGGACCACTCCCACTTGGACAGTGACAGTGCCAAATGTAGCCCGACGCAATGCTGTAACAATTACCTTTGCCTGCAGTAGCACTTTAAGTGAACCTGCTTTTTGCTCATCCCGTGCTGGCTGTTGGGAGCTGAATCTTTAATTCACCAACTCTTTGCATTCCCTAAAACCCTATGGAACTCGATCCCTTCTGCTAACTCATTTTTGAGGATCCCCCAAATAAACGGACTTCTAAGGGGACCTTCACATTGAAACATACAGGGAAACATGGTGCTGAGGAAGACCAACAGAAGGAGAAAAGTTCACTGGGAGTCACTGAGAATCATAAAGCAGGCTGAATAAAAGATGCAGCTCCTAACAGCCAGCACGGGGAAAGCAGAAAGTAGACAAATTAAAACCTTTGCCTGAAATGTCTCTTTAAAGTGATTGGCAAGTCAATAGTAAAAATAAAAATAATCAGTAGCTTACCTTTTTTTGAGTGGCTCCAGCGCTGTCCATCCTCTCCCGTCTTCCTCCTCAGTGAGGAAAATCACACCCTCATTCTGTTTTCCTTCCCTACCCCATCGATGTGGTCTACCAATCAACCTTTGGGAGACTAAGAATGGAAACGCCCCCCACTCCCTGCCCAAATGTCCGAGTGGTTGCCTCTCTCTGCAGCTATGGAACCCTGCCCTCCTCTCAGATCTCCTGCAGCATCTCTCATCACACTAGGTGCTGGGAATAATAACTAGAGGCACAACAATGCACTTTTTGGAACTATGATATAGAGCGGTCTCGGGCACATGCGTTAAGAGACCACCCGTTTATGAATATGTAAAGCACACAGTGTGCTTAAATCACATCGCTGTTGCCTCATTCACTGTTTCTCCTCATTTTTCTCTGCATCCCCTATGCTCTTATACTTTTACTAATAACTTAGAAACTACAGGATCTTTTTGAAAACTGATTGAAATTTGGGATAGTGCAAGGTGTAGCCCTAGGCAATGGGACAACCACTGGGCTTACTTTTAGTATAAATTAAAGTGGACCAACACCCAGGGGTGATCGGCCCGGGAATCTATAAGATTCCCGGGCCGATCACCTCACTCACCGCAGGACATCCGAGATCGGGATGTCCCGCAGGGTGAAAC
The DNA here is from genome assembly GCA_027917425.1 of Gastrophryne carolinensis. NCBI lineage: Eukaryota > Metazoa > Chordata > Amphibia > Anura > Microhylidae > Gastrophryne > Gastrophryne carolinensis. The sequence continues at coordinate 565,858,078 of CM051234.1, read as the reverse complement.
CCCCCAGAAAACCCCCAAACTCCTTACCTGATCCGCCGCCGCTTCCGCCGCCGCCGCCTCCCGCGCTCCCCTCTAGACGTGCACGCGCCCGCGTCGGCCGTCTGTGAATGGCCGGCGCAGGCGCGCGCACGCTGCAAGTGACGCGCGGGAGGCGGCGGCGGACGCGCTGTCCTGGACGCCGCTGACACCCGCTTGGACGTCGGCGGGGATTGGACGGCGCGGTCACGTGGGAGCGGGGAGAGGTGAGTTTTTTGGGGTTTCTGGGGGGTTTCAGAGAGCGGGACACCCCCGATCGGGGTGGACCAACACCCAGGATAGTCAAAATCCTGGGTGTTGGTCCACTTTAAAGTATACATGAAGTGTAAATGTCAGTTAAGTGTAATAATAATACGTGCCTAGTCACAGCAAGGCCTGCAGGTATCGCTTGTTTGTAACTAGGTTAGGAAAGAAGGGGAAACAATAATGATCTGTTATAGTACATTACAATGTGGTCATTATTATTATATTAATGATATTTCATCATATTCCCTGTCACTACACAAAGTACTAATTACAGACGGGGTACAACAAATAATATATTAAACTTCATCTAGAGAGATGTTGGTCTTGCATGTCTCAGTCTCTGGTGATGGTGTTTCCTCCCTGTTGTTCTGGTCATTGGACAGTGTTGGTACGCAGGGTGGGGGTAGTAACTGATACCAACAAGCAACAAACATGGGGGTAAACAGTCTCCCCTTTGTTTCCCCAAACCCATTCCTGACAACATTTTCTAATGCCCATTGAGTTAGGATATAATATTTTATCCAAATGGTGATCAAGTAAACATGTTTTGCCTTTATTTCAACACTTCATATCATGGCTGTAATATAAGACACCAAATAAATCTCCAAATATTGACCAAAATTACATTTGGAGGAATTAAACTATATATTTGCAGTTAATACTCACATATATGTTGCATTATCACTCTTTTATCTCTTATATCCCATTGTCCACATTTTATTGTCAAGATTTTGACCATACCTGCCAGGTATGAGCTCGGCCTTCATATATGCTGGAGTGAAGTGGAGCTGAAGTGAAATGACTAGTGTAGAAAACCGTAGAAGAGAGCTTTGGTGTTTTTAAGTTAGTATTGTTTTTTAATGCAGATGTAGAGAGGACCAAGACCCGCAGTATAACCCCTCCCCCCCGGGTTCTGTCGGTATACTAGCCTCAATCCTGTAGCGAAATGTTTCAGTGTGGACATGCATGACAGAGGGAGCGGGGATGCCGCAAGTTGCTGCAACATCCCCGCTGTGCCCTGGAAGAGTGGTGGTGGGGGGAGGAATGATCAAGAGAAAAGACCCTTCTACAGATACCAAAGGGATATGTACATTTAAAGGTGTCCTGAATTCAGACCAGTAGATCCAGGTTGGTGTGCATTTGTCAGCACTATTTCTCAAAGAGGAAGTCAGGTTTCCAAACACTGAATCTCAATGACCCTTGCAAACCACGAGAAAGGTTTGTTTCCAAAGCACTGGGATACAGAAAATCCTCAAACAAGTGTAGCAGTAATGAATACATGACATGTGGTAAGTTGTAGTAAATAATAAACTGCATGGTTGCTTCTGAGACGCTGGTAAGTTTCTAGGACCTCAAATTATTATTTGTAGAGGGCCATTATCTTCTATTGTGGTGTACAAGGTAGACATTACAGAAAAGTAATTTACTTATAATACACAGGTATACACAGAAATCATATAAACAAGGGCATGACCGAAGATTGGGTAACCAGTACCAACGTGAAATGCTTTTGTAGCACCCCCCTTTTATTCTACCAACGTGAAATGTGTTTGTGGCATCCCACCCCCTTTTACTCATCCCAGCCTCTGGCAGCAACATTTATCTCTCTTCCTTCCACCACCTCACGACATTAAATCCCCCCCATCCCAAAACACCCAAGAAGGTGTCAAATTGCTCCTCCTATCTTGCAACATTAAATGAATAACCCATCCCCTATTTCATATCCTGCATCATCAATCATCAGATGAATAACACTTCAGCCAGCAGCCAGCAACATCAAACTAATAACCCCTCTCCCCCTCTATCCAGGAAGATCACATTAATAATCCCCTTCCCAAGGAACATAAAATGATTAACCCCCAGGCCAGGAAAGGGGGAGACTACAGCCTGCAGCTGCTGTGTACACCCCAGGTGATGTTTGTTGCAATGCAAGGAACCTAATGTTATGCCTTGACCTGATTTGTGAAGTGTCCGTTTGCCATCTGGGGTGGATACAAAACTCTTCAAAGTTACCCCTGTTTGCCATCTTTTTTTTTTCCCCCACCCCTACTTCTGCAAACTGCCGGCCTAGGTACTGAACCTCCAGTGTCTAGTGGCAAATACTGCTTAGCTTAGAGGTAAAATAACTTTTTTGTTAAAGTGGACCAAAACCCAATATTTTTACTATCCTGGGTTTTTGGCCTCTTTCCCACTGTATGATCACCCTAAGAAACGTACATTTCTATCATTCCCATGGCGCATGCACAGGCTCTCGTCCTATCAGTGATGTATGCCATGCATATTAATGTAAGAGCGCCCAGCATAGAGAAGCAGTAGCGACCGCAGCCCCGGTCTCCCTGTGGGGCGGTCCTGGCCCCAGCCTATCTGAATGGCTCGGGATGGGAGTGTGTCCAGCTGGGGCCTGGGGAGTTATTATATAATTGTTGACAAAGATAGACGTGTTAGAGGAGGGAGGGGAATTAGCTGGTGGGAAAATGACCTGTTCTGACTTTTCCACGTTTAGCTTGAGGTAGAGAGATGACATAAATGAAGAAATAGCTGCAAGGCAGTTGGTGAGGTGAGAGGGGAGAGATTGGGGTCAGAGAGATATGTGTCATCTGCATAAAGGTGGTATTGAAAGCCTAGTGAAGTTATAAGTTTGCCAAGACCATAAGTGTAGACTGAGAAAAGCAAGGGGCATAGGACCGAACCTTGGGGCACATCGGCAAAAAGAGAATGGGAGGAAGAAACTGTGTTGGAGGAAGGCGTAGGAGTGCAAGACCTTAAACCTATTCTAGATTTCGACCTTGGAGCAGGTAGATAAGAGAACAGTTTGTCCAATCTGTTCTGATCAAGTACCCAAGGTATAATAATGGCTCTTTTATTGGGTCTTCTATCTAATTCCTTTGTTCTTTATTTACACACCTGTTGTCTACTTTTTTCCAGTTATAAATCAGCAGTATCTAGAGCTACTTGCTGTACTTGATGTAAAGCAGCAGAAAGTATTCCAGGATAATTTTGCTATCGATAAAAACAGTCTGGCAGAGGTCACTTCACTTGAAGTAAGTCTTTTTTTTTTTGTTTTGTTTTTAGTATCAGTCAGGCTGTTTAGTTAGTGATACATAAAATGGATTTAAATCCCTGTCCCGGGAATGAATAAAAATGAACGTACAATTAATACAAGATGGTAAGCACACTCAAGGGGAATTAAACTGATATGGTTAGTTGTCTTAAAGGGTGCATTACTGTAATGTGGGGTAAATAACCCCTATCATAACTTAATGAACTAAATATAGAAGCACACCTACTACTATGATTGTGATGCAAAAATATCTTATACATTTATTATGGTACAATTTATCTATTATATTACATGGGTTGAGGTCCACATGAAGGTATATAGTACACAGGGTATAGGGTTTGGATCACAATGCTGGATGTCTCTGCTGACACGTGTTTCGGAGGTCCTTCATCAGAGCAGTCTATCCAGGAGGTGCAGAGTTGCGGTGGAGAGCTGTGCCAAGGCTAGAGGATAGACGGCTCTGATGAAACTCTGACGAAACACGTTTGAGGACTACTGTTTTAAAGGGTAGGTTCACTTTCGATCAAACCTTTGAAAGGGTATATATTCTAAGTATGTCACACACCCCACTTCAAACATTAATAATTACAATAGGGTTTACTCACCGCTAGGTGGCAGCATTGCAGAGAATCTCCAAAAATTCAACAGGCCCCTCCCGGTCTATACATACCTGGTACCTCCCAACAATCGCCCAGTGTTATTCTCTGCAAGGTGGCGACAAGACAGAAGAAAGAAGTCTCCTGCTTGCAGGTAGCCGGGGTATCCCCCCGGCCCCCCCCCCCCATGGTCTATTTCTGCCCGGCTCTTGTTTTGTAGCATACTTGTTAACTGGCAGCCTCCCAGCCTCGGCTGTAGGCCGGGCAAAAGGTAGCCGGCACCTTCGGTGCCTAGGAGATTAGCTCCTCCGCTCGACCCTTCATTGCGGGGAATAGCGGGATTCCCGGAGTGGTGATCCGGATGTGGGATGCCCCCATTTACCTAGCAGTTAGTTAGCTGTTACAGGTTTGTGTCTAGCCCTGGGACAGTAGTCTATTCCTTGCACCGGGTGTCATGGTTTGTGTGAGTGTGTGGCTGCTGAACTGGCTGGTATGTGAGGGCTCCTGCGCTTGTTCTCTGTGGCGTGGTTGAGGTTTGGGTAGGTGTATCCGCCTGCCTTGTGTGTTTTTTACTGTGCGGGTGCTGCATGAGCGATTTTGGCGGTTTTCTCCCCTCAGGAGCCGGGGGGTGGGGTCACGCGGCGCGCTGCGCCGCGGACCCGCGTGTTGGCTGAGCGCCGCGCTCGGCGCTTGCGGCCTGGCGTACCCGGCATGCTCAGGGGAGAGAGAGAGAGTGTGTATGCGTCTGCCACCTTGGGACCGGCAGGTTGCTCCGCCGGTCCCGTTAGGGGAGGTGAGCGCGGTTTCGCCGGTATGGCCGTTCGATGACGCCACAGGTGGGCGGGACCGCGTCGTGCGCGGGCCGCGCGTTGATTGGCCCGTTTGGAGGGGCGGGGCTATCTTGGCTCCCGCGCTTCCAGGGCTCGTCTTCTCCTCCCTCGCAGGCACGGAGCGGTGTTCGGGCCGCCATCTTGCCGCGGGTGCCACGCTGCGGTTGTGCTCTTCTCCGGGTAGGCGTTCTTGTGTTATGGCAGATTAGCCTGCGGGGGTTGTTTGGTTCACATAGGAATGTTGGCCTGGTCCCCCGCCTTACGTCCCCCTCCTTCTCCCTCATCCTCGCTCCCGCCCGCCTTTTTAAGGTGCTGGCTGGATATCTTAACCATCTTTTTGGTCTCTGGTTAATAGAGGGGGGGGGGGGGTTGTATTTGTATGATATTCTGTATGATTTCATAGGTATTACTGTGCCTGGAATGACTGTTGTCCCTGTTCTTTTGTGTCTTTCAGATCCTGGGATCCCGTCTGGCAGGGCTCTCCCGGTCTTATATACCTGGCTAGTGGGGGGTTGTTTTCTAGAAAAAATTTTTCCTTCATTGGATATATATATTTTATGCTAAATCCCCTGGGTCAGGATTTTTTAAACAATTTTAGATATTAAAGGGGCATCCCGGGTCGCGTACTGCATAAATCCCTGGGTTCTGCGAATACCATAAATTTCACCACATGGAGGCTGCCAAAGATACCGGAAATGGTCCTTCGGGACAATCCAAGGTGTGTGGGGGTTGTGGGACTCCGCTCCAGGGAGATGATGTCATTTTGTGTATCCCATGTGCACAGCGGAACATTGCACGGCAGTCCAGTACTCCGGTGCCTAGCACTTCGTCGGCCGCGCCATCTCCCTCTCCCCCTCGCTTATTCCGGACCCCGTGTGACGTTGTCCTGGGTGGGGATTCGCAATCTGAGGTATGTGCCCGTTTGGCCAGCCTTGAGAAAAGGTTTTCCGCAATGGCCGCTCAGAAGGCTCCAGCTAAGCAGAAGCATCTGTCTCCGCCTCCGCCGGATTCAGATGAGGAAGTTATTGGAGATCTGGATTGGTCGGATCGTCCTCTTGAAGATGGTGAACTCATTGAGGAAGAGGATTCCGAGGTTCAGCAGTTGCTGGGTGCTGAGGGGGATCAGGCTGAGGGCCTTCCTCTCGATTCATCTACTATTCTGACTCAGATGTTTGAGGTTTTGGATTTGGATCCTCCGGTGGTTGTTCCTAGGCCTAAGGGTCAGCTTTTTGGGGTGTCCAAGCAGCGCTTGGAGTTTCCCAGCCAACAGCATTTTGAAGAGATTGTTCTCAAGCAATGGGAGCACCCTACGCGTCTCGTCGGTGTGCCGTCTAGCTGGGATAGGAAGTATCCTTTTCCGGCGGAGTTGATGAAGCGTTGGTCTGTCCCCCCTGAGGTTGATACTCCGGTCTTGGGACTGTCCAACACGGCGGTCGTGCATTCTCCTGACACGACTTCGCTCAGGGACGGCGAGGATCGTCGGCTTGATCAGCTGGCCCGCCATGGTTTCGTATGTGCGGGTTCAGTGTTAAGGCCTGTATGTGCTTCGGCTTTTTTGACTCTGGCGGTCAGGTCTATTGTCAGGGACTTAGGTGTGGATCTCGATCCTACTTGTGATGAGTCTCTCGCGATTGAGCGCTGTGACTCCTTCTTGTCCTTTATCCTGGCCGCTCAGGAGGATGCCATGTTGATGTGTGGCAGGGCTACCACCTTGCTGGTAGCTATCCGTCGCTGTGTGTGGTTGAGACAGTGGACGGTGGATTTTAATTCAAAAAGATCGCTCACGGCTCTTCCCTTTTTGGGTTTGAGGCTTTTTAGTGAGAGGCTGGATTCTGTTGCCAAGGGAGGTAAGTTACCTCAGCGCAAGAAATTTCGCCGTTCCTTTCGGGGGACGGTCTCCTTCAATCCGTCCTTTCGGGGAGCCAGAGCCGGCAGGGGTGCGGGCTTCTCGGCCTCCAGGGGCGCCAGTTGGAATAGGGGTAAAGGCCGTGGCCGTCCCGTTCGCGTCTGGGGCGCCAAGCCCAAGCCAGTTGCCAAGCCCGCCCAGCAATGAGGGGGCGCCCTCACCCGTTCGGGTGGGGGGACGGTTGCGACTCTTCTCCCGGGTATGGGACCAGGAGGTCTCGGACAGATGGATCCGGGAGGTGGTGTCGGCCGGTTACAAGTTGGAGTTCGAGTCCCGTCCTCCTCCAAGGTTCTTCAGGTCTCGGGTATCTTTGGATCCTTTGGCCGCGCAGGGGCTCCTGGCGGCGGTAAGGAATCTTCTAGACTTAGCTGTCGTTTGCCCGGTTCCTCCTTCAGAGGTAGGGCGCGGGTTTTATTCCAATCTCTTCACTGTCCCCAAAAAGGACGGGTCCTTCCGTCCTATTCTGGATTTGAAGTTTCTCAACAGGTTTATTCGTCCCCGGAAGTTCCGCATGGAAACCCTGCGGTCTGCGATCGGTTCGCTTCGGCAGGGGGACTTTATGACGTCCATAGACATCAAGGATGCGTACCTGCACATTCCGATTTTCCCAGCTCATCAGAGGTTCCTTCGTTTCGTGGTGGAGGATCGGCATTTTCAGTTTGTGGCTCTTCCATTCGGCCTCACCTCTGCTCCGAGAGTGTTCACCAAGGTATTGGCGGGGGTGATGGCCCTGCTCAGAGCTCAGGGGATTCGCATTGTGCCTTATCTGGACGATCTTCTCATCATGGCGCCCTCCTTCGGTCAAGCAGAAGGGGACACCAGCATGGTGGTGTCTATGCTGGAGAAGTTTGGCTGGGTGATCAATTACCCCAAGTCCTCTCTGGTTCCGGCCAGGGTGGTGACTTTTCTGGGGATGTCGTTGGACTCCTGCCAGCACAGAGTATTTCTCCCTCAGGCCAAGGTTCTGCTGATTCAGGAATTGGCCCAGTTGCTTCTCTCCCATCCTCATCCGTCCATTCGTCTGGGGATGAGACTGGTGGGGTTGATGGTGGCCTCGTTCGAGGCAGTTCCCTTTGCACAGTTTCATACGAGGACTCTTCAACTTCGTCTTTTGGCGTCTTGGGACCGGCGTCCGGGGTCGTTGGATCGGTCCTTCCGGTTGTCCCCTCGGGTTCGGCAGTCCCTTCTGTGGTGGTTGGTCTCGGACAACCTTTTGAAGGGCAGGTCGTTTCTGACCCCGCTTTGGGAAACTGTCACCACGGATGCCAGTTTGTCAGGCTGGGGAGGTTTTTGGAAGGATCTTCAGTTTCAGGGGCAGTGGGACCCTCAGGAGGCCCACTTGCCCATCAATGTTCTGGAATTGCGAGCCATCAGGTTGGTTCTGTCTCGCTTGACGCATCATTTACAGGGTCTGCCGGTTCAGGTTCGATCAGACAATCAGACGGCGGTTGCTTACATCAATCACCAAGGAGGGACTCGCAGTCTGGGTGCCCACAGGGAGGTGTCTCTGATTTTAGTTTGGGCAGAGACTCATGTCCCTTGCATCTCGGCAGTTTACATTCCGGGAGTGGAAAACACAGAGGCGGACTTTCTGAGCCGGTGTGCGTCCCATCGGGGAGAGTGGTCTCTCCATCCCCAGGTGTTTCGGTCGCTTTGTCTCCGATGGGGGACGCCGGAGGTGGATCTGTTTGCCTCTCGTCACAATCACAAGCTTCCGTCCTTTGTGTCTCTGTCCCGGGACCCTCTGGCTCTGGCGGTGGATGCCATGGCCCTGAGCTGGAGGGACCTGGGGTTTCTTTATCTGTTTCCTCCGATTCCCATGCTAGGCAGGGTTCTGCGAAAGTTGGTCCTGGAGGGAGTTCCTGCCATTCTCGTGGCTCCAAGGTGGCCAAGGCGGGTGTGGTTCGCAGACATCGTTCGTCTGGCCGTGGATCAGTTCGATCTGCCTCTTCGGCCGGATCTTCTCACACAGGGCCAACTATGTTACCCCAGTTTACAAACGCTGGCTTTGACGGCTTGGCTGCTGAAACCTCCATCTTAAAGGAGGAGGGTCTTTCGGATGCGGTCATTCGGACTCTTATTAGTGCCAGGAAGAGATCTTCTTCTTCCATCTATTACAGGTATTGGAGATCTTATATTGATTGGTGTGAGGCTAGGTCTTTGCCTTGCCGGGTCTTTTCTGTGTCTAGGATTTTGGAATTTCTTCAGTCGGGGCTGGACTCCGGTCTTCAGCTGAGTACTTTGAAGGGGCAGGTTTCTGCTTTGTCAATTTTTTTTTTTTTCCCAGAGGTCTTTTGCTAGCCATTCCTTGGTCAAGACTTTTTTCCAGGGGGTTTCGCATCTGCGGCCTCCTAGGAAGCCGTTACTCCCTGTTTGGGATTTGAATTTGGTTCTTTCTGCTCTTCAGGCTCCTCCTTTCGAGCCTTTGCGGGATATTGCTCTGTCCACTCTTACTCAGAAGGTTGCCTTCCTGGTGGCCATCACTTCGGTTCGGCGTGTTTCAGAGTTGGCAGCTTTGTCTATTCAGGCTCCTTTTTTCGAGGATCATCAGTACAAAGTGGTTTTTCGCTTCAAGTCAGACTTTCTCCCTAAAGTGGTCTCTGCTTTTCATCTTAACCAGGACATTGTTCTTCCTTCCTTGTGTCCTAAGCCTAAGAATGTCAAGGAGAGTGCTTTGCACTGCTTGGATGTTGTACGTTGTGTTAGGTACTATCTACGTGCTACGTCTTCTTTTCGTAAGACTGATGCCCTTTTCGTTGTGCCCTGTGGGCCTAGGAAGGGTTTGGCACCGGCCAAGTCTTCCATTAGTAAATGGATTCGTCAGGCCATTGTTGGAGCTTATTCGGCTAAGGGGAAGGATCCCCCTTTTCGCGTTACTGCTCATTCTACTCGTGCGGTTGGTGCGTCCTGGGCTTTTCAGCACCAGGCTTCGGTTGAACAAGTGTGTAAGGCTGCAACTTGGTCTTCTGTTCATACTTTTTCTAAGTTCTATAAGGTTGATGTGCGGGCCTCAGCGGATGCTGTTTTTGGCCGCAAGGTTCTGCAGGCTGCAGTGGTTTGAGTTTTTTCTGCATTATTGCCTGGTTGGATACCCACCCTTTCTTGGACACTGCTGTTGGATGTCCCTATTGTAATTATTAATGTTTGAAGTGGGGTGTGTGACATACTTAGAATAATACCATTTTGTGAATACTCACCTGTAAAATGGGTATTATAAGTATGTCACACACCCCACTTCACCCGCCCTTTTTGGTATCCTGGCTCTTTATATGGTGAAGTTTAGTTCTTTACGTTTGAGGGTTATATTGTTTGTTCCTGGTACCTTGTCTTACTGCTGTTTTAATACTGGGTGATTGTTGGGAGGTACCAGGTATGTATAGACCGGGAGGGGCCTGTTGAATTTTTGGAGATTCTCTGCAATGCTGCCACCTAGCGGTGAGTAAACCCTATTGTAATTATTAATGTTTGAAGTGGGGTGTGTGACATACTTATAATACCCATTTTACAGGTGAGTATTCACAAAATGGTATTTTTTGTGTGGCAAAATTATGTCTTAAACATGCTGAGCTGATCTCGCATTTTTAATTTTTTTTCTAATATTAGCAAATGTGTGTTTTATGAATGCAGTTTTCTGCAACCTGTTGCTATTGGCAACGTATGTTAAGTGCAGACTTGCTGTACATTGCCAATAGCAACAGATTGAACACTGCTGCTGTGTGAGGTAGAGTGAGCTCCCCCACCTCAGCAGTGGCCATAGCAGCAGTGGTCTGTGTGTACAGGACTCACCTCTCTCATCTTGGTGTACAGACTTGGTGTGCGTTGCCAACAGCAATTGATTGCAGGTAGTGAAAACTGCTTCCATAAAACACACATTTGCTAACCTACGAACATAAAATAAAATACTAGAACAGCTCAGCACCTTGAGCACATCCATTTAGCTCGGAAAATATACATTGAAAGTGGACTTTTTCTACACGCATGCATGTTCATTCTCATATACCATATATCTGACCCAACCCTCCAGTACCACAATTGCTAGTGCTGACACCCATGGCTATACCTGTTCTTTCAGGCATTGCTGTCATTTCTCTATTACCTCATTATTACAGTTTGTTTATTGACATCCCTTACTGTTTAAATTATGAGAAAAAGCAAGAAAACCTTATCTGTGAGCAGCTACAACCGTTCTGCAACTACCACACCAAATACTTGTGATTTTATGTTATGGCCTTAAACACATAAAAATATAAATTTTTTAGGCAATAAAGCCTTTTTTCTATTTCAATCATTTTTATTGCTATTTCAAAGCATGACAATAAGCAGTTACAAAATGTCCTTTTTGGGGAGTGAGAATCATTTCAAACAATACTTATAAACAATACTAGGAAATTAGACATGTTGATATTTGATATCTTGCCATCATCCCGGTATGGCAGACCCATCAGAATTATATAGTAACTCAATGTATTTCTTATGGAGGTCTGTAGACAGTTGATTCCATTTTTGACTGATCACCACAGAAATGTGTGTCAGGCCACACAAGGCAGAGCAAAGGTAAATTAAAGCTGTGCCAGTGTCACATTTATATGGCATGCAGAATAACTACTAATATGGAGAACAAAAAGGAAAAAAAAATCAAGTATAGGTTAAAGGGCAAAGAAAACAGTATGGAAAAGAAGAATGGAAGACTCCCCGAACCACTGTGCTCTTTTGCAGTGCAATCAGCTATCGCCTATTACTGTATTGCCACTGGGTCCATGTTTAGGCCCGAGCGGACCATCCAAACCTCCCAGACAGAGAGAAACCTCTAGTGGCATAGGATCCTCGAGAGCTTTTCATTAATGAAAAATCCTAGAAGTCACCCTCCTAAAGAGTATAGCCTGCTTCTTTGATGCTTTAGTGATGCAGAAGGCCTAAAGGCGCAGCCCAGTCAAAAAATGACAGGACTTATGCTTAAAGCGGACCTTCACAATGATTTACTGAAAAGCCCAAACCCTTATAAAACTTTTCCCCAGCATCTAAAATTAATTTATTTTAAGTTTTTAGTCACTTATTATTCTTTTCCCCACTGGGCTGCAACTCTGTTCAGGACTTTAGGATACAGGCGCCACCATCTTGACCCAGAAGCATCACACTTACTGAGGTTGAGGAGAGCGGGATAAAGTACAGGGGGCGGGGTTATAGCTGTGCTTAATGTGAGAAATCTGTATGTACAGGGTGTGGGAAACATATACGATAGGCTCTTATTTAGAGTGAAGGTCCGCTTTAAATATGGAGGAGGGTGGCCTTAGGAATCATGGTGCCCCATTTAATTGGGACCTTGGCACCTAAGAATACAGGTGATGATCTTTTCCAGTTGACTAGCCTATCAAGCTAGTCAGGCCAATGATTGCTCAGTAATGTGCATGGCTGCCGGCGAACCTGATAGTCTGCTCATGTTAATGTGGGGCATGGAACTTTGAAAGGTTATATATTGACAGTCATGTTCTCCAGCTTACAAGGCTCCAACGCTCAGCAGGGCATCCTGATTTGGGATACCCCCTTACTGCATATTTCAGAGTAAGCGCTGTTATTTTTGACTGGATTTCCTTTTTGATATAATAACACAACCCACGTGTCTCTCAAACAGCAATATTTTGTTATTTTAGGTGAACAGACCGGACTGATTTGTGTGTAAATATTATTTTAATATGTTGTAAAAAATTTTCAAGACTAATTCTTTTATCCTGAACTTGATTTGTAGCTTGCTGTGTTGGGTGCTTGTTCCTGCTCTGCTGGAGAACCCTGTTCATGTGCAAAGATGTCCGCTGCGACACGCAAGCAGCTTTTTCATCTCCGACAGGAGGTAACTTTGCACCTACAAGATACTACATTATTGTTTATGCAATTAATGAATCATTCTTTTATGATCACATTTGGACTCCTTTATTAAGAAGATTTTAAATTCCAGGGACAGCCAGTAAGGGTCATTGTGATCGAGGTGGACATACAGACTATCCACAGCAGGGTATCCCAAATCAGGATGCAAAGTGATTGGGAATCTGCCGGCCCTGGAGTCTTTTAAACCCCAAAGCCAGTCGATAAGGGTTTTGGTTTGGTCCTGTTTAACTTTCCAGAGATCAGGGCCGGATTAACCTCCCTGGCGGTGTTCCCGAGCGTGACTCTGGGTTAATTTTCACTGCAAGTAGCGGTAACCCCGAGTCACGCTCGGGGTAGAATAGTCAGAGGAGCAGGAGTCTCCTTACCTTCTCCTTGCGATCCAGCGATGTCCCCGCTGTGGTTGGCATTGAGAGCCCCGGCAGATGCGTCCCTCTGACTTCCTAGTTCCGTCACTGTGAGCCGCAGAGGCTCATGGGGGCGGAACTGGGCGGCAGATTCAAAACTAAAACTGACAGTAAAACACACACACAAAGTGATACAGTGAAATCCTGTGAGATTACACTGTATCACCTCAGATTTGACATTGTATTTGCCCTTTGATCATCCTACACTGCCCATAAAAAAAATAAATACATTTTTTATCATAGCATCAAAGCGTCAAAGCGTCACTTTAGCATCTCCAAAGCGGTTTTGGATCAGATAAGTGACAGCAGCAGCGACACAGAGCCCCTCGCAGAAATGAGCGATAGCAAGATTCGTCATCTGACTCTGACACTGACCAGAGAAGTGGCGACAGCGACGATTCTGCACCCGAGCTCAGTGATGTGCGCACTTGGTGCCCAATTGATTGCGGTATGGATGAGGTACCGCCGCCAAGATTTCCTTTTACTGGATCACCTGGGATGAAGGTAGCACAACGATCCTTTGGCGTACCTAAAATTATTTCTCACAGATTACATCATTGAAAAGATTGTCACGGAGACAAATCGCTACAACGAGCAGCAATCCGCAACTCTGCGTAGCAAGTTTTCCAGGAACAGAAAATGGGAACCGGTGACTAAAGAGGACATCTGGAAGTTCCTGGGGCTAATACTTCTTACTGGGGTGGTGGGGAAACCCCTGCAGAAATGGTACTGGACTACCAATAAATTGCTGGCAACCCCATTTTTTGGCACCATCATGTCCGAGTGCCGATTTTCCCTCATAATGAAGAATTTGCACTTCACCAACAATGAGGAATTTGACGAAGCCACACATCCAGCGCCAAAACTCAAGAAGATCTGGGAAGTATACCAAATGATCCTAAAAAATTTCCAGCAGTGTCAGATAGAGACATCAGCATTGATGAAAGTCTGATGGCTTACAAGGGACGCCTCAGCTGGATTCAATACATCGCATCCAAGAGAGCACGGTTTGGAATAAAATCCTATATGCTCTGCGAGTCTGCCACTGGCTATATATGGAATTCCGTCATATACACCGGTAAAGGAACACAATTCAACCCCAGGTACAGCGGCTATGGGATGGCAACGTCATCAGTCCTCACACTGCTTGAGCCATTGCTGAATCAGGGGTATTGTGTGACAACGGACAACTTTTACACATCGCCTGAGCTGTACGAGTTTCTGATAAAACACAAGACTGATGGATATGGAACCGTTAGGCCCAACCGACGTGACCTGCCATCTATGTTTTCCAAGAAAAAACTGAAAACAGGAGAAATGGTTTCCTGGCAGAAAGGAAAGATGATGGCAATGCGTTGGCTTGACAAAAAAGACGTGTGCCTAATGAGTACAGTGCATAACACCTCCACTGTTATGGTCCACACAAGAGGTGGGAAAGATGTCATAAAGCCACAACTTGTGATTGACTACAACAACACCATGGGAGGAGTCGATAGAGCCGATCAGGCGATGACATTTTATCCAGCTATGTGGAAACAACAAAAAAAATATTACAAAAAAATCTTCAGGCATCTCCTGGAACAATGCTTCTGGAATGCCTATACACTGCACAGAGGAAAGAGTGACAAGCCTCTTGTTCATTCTGACTTTATCTGGAAGGTGGCGGAGCGGATTTTTGTGAACTACCAAACGCCATCAGTGGCCGTGAACAGATCTGGACGTCGTGCTGTTGACGTTGTCAACCCAGAACGCCTGACTGGTCGTCACTTTATGGATTACATCCCGCCAACCGCAAAAAAAGGCGGCACCTACAAGGATGTGCGTAGTTTGCTGCTCAAAGCGAGATGGCAATGGAAAAAAAATCAGAAAGGAAACCAGGTTCCATTGCCCTGATTGTGACTTCGGTCTATGTGCAGTCCCATGTTTCAAAATTTACCACACCCAGGATGTTTACTGAATTTTCTTTGTTTGACAAATTTCATTATTTATTACATTATTGAATAAAATTATATTATTTATTAGATTATAATTCATGATTTTATGTTTCGAACTTTATCACATCTGAGAGGTCTACTAGAGTCTTCTATGGTCAGGTTTAAGTAAGTAATTACTAAGAATTGCAGGCCTACAATACATAACACCAAATTTCAATACAAAAAAATGGTAACGCCTTTGGTACAAAATTCCAGACATAATCATAACGCCAGGGAGGTTAAGGGTGTCCATGGTATGGAGCAGTTATTTCATAGTATCACCTTTCACCACATGCTCCCCAAGACCCCCCACCCATTATCTCACCAGACAACCAGAGAGCCCAACACTGGGTCCCTGTTAGACATGTTTAAAAAAAAATCCAAAGTCTGGATGTCCCCCGGGCAAGGAACTAGATCCGGGATAGTGAAAATCCCGGAGTTTGTTACACTTTGAAATTACACTATACCCAGGAAATTTAACCCATGAGCACACTTGCTTCCTGAGTGTCCAGTAATATAAAGCACTTGACAATGTGTGCATTCCATCACTGCTAGGGGCAGTGGGGGCATGCTGACTGCATTCATCCCATCAAACGTATCTTCATTACACTCCTTAAAATTGAACCAGTGTTCTTTGCTGGCACTTTCCAGGGACTGTTTTTTTTCCATGAAAACACATGCGGTCGGTTATGTACAGTGGGGTGCAAATCATGGCTGGTCACAAGAAGGTAGTCTATGGTGCTTCTGCATTGCAGACCCAAATCTTTTGGGTGAGGAGCAGTCGGCTGCAAAGAAGAAATGTGAGCATTTTAGTTTTATTGTATTTCATGGAGAAGGTCTTTATTTTAGATGATGATTCTCACGCCTTCCTCTTCAGGATCAGATCTAATCTGTATTGAAATGTATTTTTATGTAAAGTCAGTATTTTGTTAAAGCACTTAAAGGGATTAATTGTTCAAACTTTAAAATCAATTGCCTGGCAGTTTACCTGATGCAGTATCAGTCCCATGATGTTTCTTCACTCCATTCGCTAAAATAAAGGGGAACTTCTTCCTTTTTGCTGCCTCCAGCACCTTCCCCCCCAATCCTGCCCACAAATCCAAGCCTGGAGCACATTTCAGGTTGACGTCTCTCCTAGTGGTAGGATAGAATGAAGCCCTCCACGCTGTCACTCAAGCCTAGCTCACGCCAATGCATACAGTGTGCTTGCATCACTTGCCACTCCCATCATAGAGGACAGCACAACATGAGGCGAAACATTATTATTATTACTCTTGCAATAGAGATTCATTTTCAAAATAGAAAAAACGATAACATTGCTAGTGTCTCCTTACCCACTGGAAATACTTTGTGTGCCTGGACAATCACTTTAACCGTAATGCTCTGGTTTGCAGTTTGAAATGGAGAAGAAGAGTAAGGAGGAAGCCTATATAATGGCAGATGCGTTCCGCATTGCCTTTGAGCAGCAGTTGAAGCGGAGAAATGATGAGACCTTTTCTCTGGGTGACATAGAGCATCTCTGTAAGAAAGGAAGCAAGCCGATCAACAACTGGATACGCCTTAAAGAGAATGGTAACCCTCTGTTATGGATAAAGAATGTTGTGTGCTGGCTCTGTCTATGTAACTGATTTACTAAGCATACAACAGTGAAAAGTGTATAAAGCAGATAGTGTGTGTGTGTGTGTGTATGTATATATATATATATATATATATATATATATATATATATATATATATATACCATGTGTTAACCCAATAAGACGCACTTCTCATTTGCATCTTAGGGAGCAAATGTTAAAGTGGGAGGAGGCAAGTTGCTAACAAAATCCCCCTCCCCGGAACGCTGGAGAATAGTGAAGCAGTGAGTGGGGGGCAGGATAACTGATCCATGCCTGCCCACCGCTGTTGCCGCTGCTCACACCCAAACATACATACACATCTTACCGGGGCTTCCCATTGCTGCGGCGCTGGTTCCAGGTGGCCAGTGGTCCTGGCCTGTATGGCCGGGGTCCAATGACAACAATGGATGCCAGCTATAGACACAGGCCATACGAGCAGTGGCAGGTATTTATGTGTGTGAGCGGCGGAGGTGGGCAGTCATGGATTGCTTACCCTACGTGCCTGCTGCTGTAATGGGGGGTCTGCCCAATGTGTGTAATGGGGGGATGCTGCCCTTAATGGGGGACCCCACTGCCTGTAATGGGGGGTCTGCCTGCTGCCTGTAATGGGGGATCTGCCCACTGCCTGTAATAGGGGTCTGCCCGCTGCCTGTAATGGGGGTCTGCCCGCTGCCTGTAATGGGGGTCTGCCCGCTGCCTGTAATGGGGGATCTGCCCGCTGCCTGTAATGGGGGTCTGCCCGCTGCCTGTAATGGGGGTCTGCCCGCTGCCTGTAATGAGTGGATTCTGCATGCTGCCTGTAATGGGGGTCTGCCCGCTGCCTGTAATGGGGGTCTGCCCGCTGCCTGTAATGGGGGTCTGCCCGCTGCCTGTAATGAGTGGATTCTGCATGCTGCTGTAATGAGTGGATTCTGCACGCTGCCTGTAATGAGTGGATTCTGCACGCTGCCTGTAATGAGTGGATTCTGCACGCTGCCTGTAATGAGTGGATTCTGCACGCTGCCTGTAATGAGTGGATTCTGCATGCTGCTGTAATGAGTGGATTCTGCATGCTGCTGTAATGAGTGGATTCTGCATGCTGCTGTAATGAGTGGATTCTGCACGCTGCCTGTAATGAGTGGATTCTGCACGCTGCTGTAATGAGTGGATTCTGCACGCTGCCTGTAATGGGCGGATTCTGCACGCTGCCTGTAATGGGCGGATTCTGCACGCTGCCTGTAATGGGCGGATTCTGCACGCTGCCTGTAATGGGCGGATTCTGCACGCTGCCTGTAATGGGCGGATTCTGCACGCTGCCTGTAATGGGCGGATTCTGCACGCTGCCTGTAATGGGCGGATTCTGCACGCTGCCTGTAATGGGCGGATTCTGCACGCTGCCTGTAATGGGTGGATTCTGCACGCTGCCTGTAATGGGCGGATTCTGCACGCTGCCTGTAATGGGCGGATTCTGCACGCTGCCTGTAATGGGCGGATTCTGCACGCTGCCTGTAATGGGCGGATTCTGCACGCTGCCTGTAATGGGCGGATTCTGCACGCTGCCTGTAATGGGCGGATTCTGCACACTGCCTGTAATGGGTGGATTCTGCACGCTGCCTGTAATGGGTGGATTCTGCACGCTGCCTGTAATGGGCGGATTCTGCACGCTGCCTGTAATGGGCGGATTCTGCACGCTGCCTGTAATGGGCGGATTCTGCACGCTGCCTGTAATGAGTGGATTCTGCACGCTGCCTGTAATGAGCGGATTCTGCACGCTGCCTGTAATGGGCGGTGATGCACACTGCCTTTAATGGGGATGCTCCACTGCCTGTAATGAGGGGATTCTGCCCCCACACTCTCAATGATGGGGGAGGGGGATCTGCACACCCTAATGAAGTGATTGGCAGGAATTTTGGCACAGTATTTGGTTCCCAAATTTATTTTTATTTTCCTCTGCTAAACCCTGGGTGCGTCATAGGTCCACAGACCTACTGTATTTATTGCAATTGAGGAGGTGTACCAAGGAAGGTTCTGTACCCCCCCTTCATTGCAATAAAATTAGGCAAATTTGGGAAGCATGAAGCCATCTTGATGGATGCTGCCATGACGGGAATCACTCATTCTCCCTCATCAGTACGGTAAGTGTGAAGCCAGCAGTGCTGCACAGTTGAGCTGCAGGAAACAAAGGGTAAGTATAGATGCTTATATTTTGACACCTGGAAAGGAACTTTAGGTATCAGAAAATGGAAAACTGCTATTTGAGAATGGGGGGAGTGAACCGGGAAACAGGTTACATCAGAAACAAAAAGGGGGGAAAGCATGTAAAAATTGTTGGTGCAATTCCAGCTTGGTGGCATCTGCATTTCTAATCATTGAATATTTTTCATTCAGGACATGTGATGACAAAAGATAAGACCAAGAGCTTGGGACGAAAATTAAAAAACATGTTGATATCATCTATTGACAGCAAAAACTTAGCTGCAGCTAATGACCCACAGGAGGCCCTCGCAGTGTTAATTGACTTGGTAAGGAGACATTTGACCTTGGTCTTTTATTTGGAGGATTTCTGCTCCTTGCTTGTATCTTATATCGCTGCTTTGCATACTGAAAAGCTGTGGTAATATGTTGCTGCTCAGAAGTTTTAAATACACTGACATGAAAAAAGGGGCATGCCCCCCTTTCTTTACAGACGCTTGGAGCAATCTGGACCTGCTTTTCACAGACGCACACTAATTGCGCAGCATTGATGCATAGCAGGAGATAAGAAATTATTATTCTCCTCTGGGAGATCAGACTGGCCAAAATCAACTGTCAGGGAGATAAGACACTTCTACTGTGATTTTTAAAGTCATTGTCTAAACACTGATGCAAACCTAATAACTAAGTAGCCCAAGAAGTTTGCAATGCAAAAAAAACCTATTTTATTATTTGTACCGATTTTTACACTTTGCAGGAGGTGGGAGTATCCTCTCCATGGGAATACTGCCACCATTAGCATAAGGCCTTCCATGCAAGACAAGGCAGGTAGGGGAAAGTAGGGACTGGTTAGCAGCCAGAATAGGGAGGAATAAATTCTGAGGCATAAATTCTGAATGGAGGGGCATCCGCCCTCCAGGACAATCACCCAGATAGATAGATGATGCCCAGAGGGAGGAAGTGGGGCTGCCAAATGGAGCCTGGAAAGGAGTGATCCTGGGCCAAAAATTTAAGCAAACACAGAGGTCAACAGAGCTGCCTGAACAATGACTTTAAAGTGATCCTATACCCAGAAAGGAATTTTATGTAGTCACCTTCTATCCCCAGCCCAGTGTCCCAGTGTTTCCTTTTTTTCTCTAAAGCCTTTGGCCAATATTCATAAAAGCAGGATGCAGTCTGCTGTTTGAATGGTTGGCCATATTGCTCCCTGTCCGTTGCAGCAGCTCTCCCCTGGTGCTTTCCATCATTGATATATTCAGTTAAACAGAGCTCCGCATGGGGGGGGGGGGTCAGCCTTATCGGTTATAATAACTGCAATAAATGTGAAAGCACTTGAAACTGAACTGCCATTATGTGACAGTTTACATTGTAACTGACTTAAATGGCTATGACATATAACTGCCATTCAGGCATCAGTGCAAAGGCTTTGGTAACAAAAAAAGAAACAATGGCTGTTTTGGTGCACTGGTCTGGGGATAGAAGGTGACTTACTTAAACTTTTTCTGGGTATATGATCCCCTAAAGGTCTGCCTGGGCAGTTTCTTCAAAGAAACATTTCCTCTTTAGGTTATAGATTTGTTTCTAGACACAAATACAAAGCTAAAAGGGTTTGGGTGCGCCACAGCCCTGAGACCCTCTATGCTCATTTTGTCTATAGAACACTCTACTCTAAACGTGTACCGTGTGATATCTGGTGTTGTAGGGCAGCAATATAAACTTAATTCATCATTTTGTTTTTGCAGCTCAATGATAAAGAGGAGGCTTTAGCTCATCAAAGGAAGGTTAGCTACATGCTTGCACGCAGCATAGAAGACAAGGCGGAGCCTACAGTAATTCAAGATGGCGGTCCTCCACCAATGTCTCCTGATAAGCACAATGATCCCCAATGTGGTGAACCAAAGCAGACCTGCTGCTATGTACAGGACAGCGCTTCACAGGGTAGCCACAGCACAAAGCCAGACAAGCTGAGCTCTCTGAAAACATCGTTGTCATTGCTGCTGAAGGACGTTTATCCTCAAAAAGAAGACATGGATGAGATGGCACCAGGCCAGGAAATCCAGTCTAATGAAGGAGAACAACCCAAAACATAATGTCTCTGCAATGTTATATAGTAGCTATCTGTTTTGAGAATTTATCAGTTGTACACTTTGTAACCTTTTCCATTGTTGCTAGTGGAACAATTCAATAATCTTCTTTAAAGGAAGAATTCCACTGGCATTTTTAAGTGTATATTATTGTGTGCCAAAATGATGTTCTTACAGTTCTGAGCCTTTTTTTTTTTTTTTTTTTTTTTTTAGCAAATGTAAACCATAGAAACAAAAGGTTGACTACAGACGGAGACCACATGGCCAATATAGTCTGTCCTTATGTGTGTCTTCTCTTCATCTTAGGATAGATGTATGATTATCCCAGGCATGCTTACATTCACTTTCTGTTTTTCAGCTACCCCTGCTGCAGTTTGTTCGAAGTATTTAATACTCTTTTGCTAACATAAGCATAAGCTAATATAATAAATGCTAGATCAGCTCAGCACCTTGAGGACATCCATTTGGCTCAAAAAATAAATATGTTCGAAAGTGGACTTCTCCCTTTAAAGGCCCCAAAAGACGAATACTTACATTGGATCCCTTGCAGCATGTTGTGCTGTATCTTCGATCCTTACCCACTCCTCACTTGGCAAATGTGCTTTCCACTCACTGTGACAACAGGGAATGGCGCTTTGGACAAGGCTCTGCTTTTGCAGGTCGTGTCTACCATCTAGTGTCCTCCAGAGGCATTCTTCAGATTCTCAGGCCGGATCTTTCCTGGATGTACATGCTTCAGGGGATCAACCTGTATTGTCTGCCAACAACAAGCATTTAAATGGTTTGTCCAAATCTATATTTATGCCCGCAGGTCAATCCCACAGAGTACTGCAAGTTGAAGCTGTCCGATGGAGCAGGATCCTTCGTTGATTGGCAACAAGCCATGGTGGTGAGCAAAGCGTTTTTTAAAGGCTTTAAAAACTTCCACTACAGGACAAGTGGGATAAAGCTTCTAGTCTATCTTTTTTATGTTTTGCAAAGAAAAGGTTATTATTTGACAGTTTTATGCCCCGGAAAAAAAAACAGTCAAGACTTTTATTGTGGGCTTGTATTTATTAAACACTGTATCTGTTTTTATACTTCAAGAGAGTTTTCAATTTCATCAAATACGGTCATTATTTATTTACTTATTTTTTAATTGGGCTCATTTTATTAAAAAAATCTACTGGGTAGAAGAGGTCCCTGCCCAAGCAATTTAACCAGATCAACAGCCTTGCACAGTTGGAAATAAACTTCCCAAAACTCCCCTGCCCCATTTGCATGCATGATACTGGATCTTTGTCAGCAATTACATTCGCTCCTGTGTCCACTTAATGCTGAAACCTCACCTCAACTATTTTCTCCAGGTCGGGGGTCAATGGCCTGGGAGGTTTCCTTTGCCAGCATCCTAGCCATGCTGCAGCTGGATTTAGCTAACATAACCAAAAAAAGCACTGTGGCAGGATACCCAGCAGTACTTCCTCTTTGCAGGCCGCTTGCAGGTCCATAGGACGCCATTAAGGGGGGAAACCAACCATGCCAGGAGTGACAAAAGTGTGAAAAAAGGGTGTGCAGCAATCTGAATTGCCCTGGGGACCTTGCTTACCTGCCAGCCTACAGGTTCTATACCATGGAGTCCTTCAGTCTGGTTTCAACCCTGCCTACTCCATTGTGACATCCCTGCTGTCAGCCATGGATGAGCAGGCTCCCTTATTGTTCTGGAGGAGGGGGCATCACGTGACCCATCATGAGCATACACCTCTATCTGCTATTAGTGGTAGGCGCTCCTATGCGCACCAGGGTGGACTGTCAAGCTTAAAGGTTTGCAGCACTGCACCCAGAACTATGAGGGGTTAAGACAGCAGCCTCGTTTGTGATCATGTTAAATGTATTTTGTTTGTGCTTTATGCATATATGGCCATTGTGTGCTTGCTCATTTTCTGAGGTGGTAGAAGGTCTCCAAATTTCCCCTCCTTTCAATAACATTCATCCACAACCACAATTCAGTGTTAGGCACTTACCTCGTCGCCGTCCCTGGTCCCGCGGCGCGCGGTCGGGTGGTCCCCGGCCGGTTGCTGCCCGGCGCTCCCCGGGTGTCCTGGCTCATCAGCGTGGTTGTGGGGGTCAGGGGTCGGCGGCGCGGGATGGTGTCGCTGGCCGCGCCGCAGCCCGCTCTGCGCGGCTGCGCGGTCCCGCCGAGCTCCCTCGCGATGCGGCGCTTCCCCCTCCCGGCGGGGGCGCGCCCGATCTTCAACGTGCTCGCGCGCGAGCACGTCTCCTTTATGCCTCCCGGCGGCGCTTTCCCCAGCGCGCCCGCCGGGGGCAAGTTTAAATCACCCAATCCTTGTCCTGATTCCGGAGTGAGCCCAGGGACTGGTCGGCCTGTCTGGCCTGGGCCGTCCAGCCCCTGGGACCACTCCCGTTTTTAGTTTTGCACCAAACACTATTGTTCCCTCCATTTTCCCTGTTTCCCACTGGCCAGTTCTCCCTATAATACTGCACTGCTCCAGTATCCCAGTGCCCGTTATAGCTTCTGGGTTCTGGATGTGCGTTGCTGTGTCTTTAGTGAATATTTTGGATTTGGACTTCGACTATTCTCGCCTGCTGCCTGCCCTGACCATCTGCTTTGCCTGACCACTCTCTTGCCTGACCCTCCTGTACCTCGCCTGTGACCTCCTGGACTTGACCTCGGCTAGCCTCGACCACTCCTTCGTTATCTCCCTTGGATACCTCGCCTGTGACCTCCTGGTTTGACCTCGGCCTGAAATTCGGACTTTCGCACCCGGCATCCTCGTTCGGGATTCCCTGCCAATCATCATTCTGCACCTTAAGCTGTTATCCTTTGCGCCTTTTAAGTCCTGGGGGCAACCGACTGGGAGAGGCATTACCCGTGTCTCCTACAAGCGGGGGCTTGTCTATAGGCGGAAGTGGCGGTGGAGATTGGGGGATACCAGCTTAAGACAGACGGGTGTTTGGTATAGTCCTGACATTCAGCTTAGGTCATAGAGCCTCATCTGGTCCTTCCAACATGAGCGTGCCAGGCGAATCACAGGGGATGGACTAACTGACCTTGCTCACACTCGGGAACAGGAGCAGCCAGGCGACCACATTTATGCATGGTCATGGATAAATGGAAAGGAGGGGCAAAATTGGAGACCTACAGAGAGTGCCAAAAAATGGAGTAGGGGCATATGGGACAGGCTTTAGGTGAGCTTATGCTGCCCTAATATTGCTATTGTCTGCACTGTCTCTTTAATCCTTTCAGGGCTGCTGTCCACCAAATATAATTTGGGGGTAGTGAAACTGGCCACTATGTAGCAAAAGTGTTTACTGACTCACTTCTGCAGCGCAACCAGTTAGTACCTCTCTTTTAAAGGAATTTGGAAAAAACATGATTTGGATGGGCCTTTAGTCATTGCAGTACATTCTGGGTTGTCTGCTGACGTCCACCCTAATACCCCTTTGTGACAGAGGCTCTGTCTTTTGGATGTCATCACTATTCAGTTGCCCACCGGGTCATTCACTGGCCTTTTCTTAATTAGGTTACAGGCAATGTCATTGTATTTTGACTGCCATTGTGTATTGTTGATTACGTCACAGTCAATGGCATTGTCCTGATTGAGTGTATTACAGCCTGCTATTGTTCTACTGATTGCGTCACCGGCAGAGTTGAGGGATTGTTTGCCCTGCTGCTATTGGTCAGTGTGGTTGTCATTGCATGGAGACTTGTGTATATAAGGCCTAGAGTGGCACTAATAAAAACACTTCACCTTCACCCTCAATACTGAGTTCTGTCTCTTATTGGGGGAAACGCTATATTACAATTCACTAGCCCTTGTAAGGGCTGTTCCTGTTTCCTCACGGACGACTCTGGAATTCCAGCAGCACCTCTCACCATTGGGAAAAGGACGTCTCGGGCGGTGAAGCCCTCCGGCGATAAGGGTTATCGCTACAATTGGTGGCAAGCGGTCGGATGGTCCTTTGTACCCAGAGAGAGTGCTACCCTGATGGAGAGTCAGTAGGACAAGTTGAAAAGGCTGACCCTGAAGGATCTACTCGAGAGCCGGGGAAGTTCGGCTAGCAACCGCCCACGTCAGGAACTGATAGCCGAGCTGATCGAAATGGATCGTGCAGCAGTGAGGACTGAAACCAATATAGAGATCGATGAAGACGCTGCTCTCGTTCAAGCGGTTCGGAACAGATTGTCGGTCTATGGCCGAATCCATCACAAGAACTGATCGACCAAGTCTTCGCCGCAGCGGAGGCAGAGGCCAGTAAGCGAAGGGAAGATCGGCGACTCGCAACCCAGCAGCCTCTCAGCGCCCCTGTGTCTCCGAGCCTCAGTTACACTGGGGGGGAAAAAGATTCCATTTGCAGCATTTAAGTCCATCCAGGAAAGTGACAATGAGATTGATGGATTTTTGGCCGATTTTGAACGGCAGTGCGCCTTACACCGGGTACCCACGGAGGAATGGGTCACCATATTATCAGGGAAACTATCGGGGAAAGCTTCCGATGCTTTCCGGGCCATCCCTGATGCGGACATACCACACTACCATCTGGTAAAGGAGGCTTTGTTAGCCCGGAACGCTGTCACCCCGGAAGCCTACAGTTGTTTTTACTAGAACATTTTCTCAATGCCTTGCAACCAGAGCTAAGAGTGTGTGTGTGTGTACAAGACCAGCACCCTGTGAGTACATGTGTGTGTACAAGACCAGCACCCTGTGAGTACATGTGTGTGTACAAGACCAGCACCCTGTGAGTACAACTGTGTGTGTGTGTACAAGACCAGCACCCTGTGAGTACAACTGTGTGTGTGTACAAGACCAGCACCCTGTGAGTACATGTGTGTGTACAAGACCAGCACCCTGTGAGTACATGTGTGTGTGTGTACAAGACCAGCACCCTGTGAGTACATGTGTGTGTGTACAAGACCAGCACCCTGTGAGTACAACTGTGTGTGTACAAGACCAGCACCCTGTGAGTACAACTGTGTGTGTACAAGACCAGCACCCTGTGAGTACATGTGTGTGTGTGTACAAGACCAGCACCCTGTGAGTACATGTGTGTGTGTACAAGACCAGCACCCTGTGAGTACATGTGTGTGTACAAGACCAGCACCCTGTGAGTACAACTGTATGTGTGTGTGTGTGTGTGTGTGGGTATCATCTTCACCCTCAATACTGAGTTCTGTCTCTTATTGGGGGGAAATGACAAGACCAGCACCCTGTGAGTACAACTGTGTGTGTACAAGACCAGCACCCTGTGAGTACAACTGTATGTGTGTGTGTGTATACAGGCCCTGTAGACAAACCAGTAATGCAGATGGATTATCCTGGCAAACAGAACTCTGCCCATAACAAGAGTCCGGACAGCCCCACGTTAACCCGAACAGGGTCAATCCGGGTCTGCCGGGTGTTCCACAAAAAGGGGGCATTGTGACAGACTCTCTGTCTTTTGGATGTCATCACTATTCAGTTGCCCACCGGGTCATTCACTGGCCTTTTCTTAATTAGGTTACAGGCAATGTCATTGTATTTTGATACTGTTACAGGCAATGTCATTGTATCTTGACTGCCATTGTGTATTGTTGATTACGTCACAGTCAATGGCATTGTCCTGATTGAGTGTATTACAGCCTGCTATTGTTCTACTGATTGCGTCACCGGCAGAGTTGAGGGATTGTTTGCCCTGCTGCTATTGGTCAGTGTGGTTGTCATTGCATGGAGACTTGTGTATATAAGGCCTAGAGTGGCACTAATAAAAACACTTCACCTTCACCCTCAATACTGAGTTCTGTCTCTTATTGGGGGAAACGCTATATTACAATTCACTAGCCCTTGTAAGGGCTGTTCCTGTTTCCTCACGGACGACTCTGGAATTCCAGCAGCACCTCTTACGATTGGGAAAAGGACGTCTCGGGCGGTGAAGCCCTCCGGCGATAAGGGTTATCGCTACACCCTTGCTGTGACCCTCAGCGCATCACCCCCCCCCCCCCATCCCTCTGACATCTAAAATCAGGATTTGGTTTGCCCTTAAACCGGACCTTCAGCATAATTTAATGAAAAACCCAAACACTTAAACTATTCCCCAGCATCTAGATTTAATATATTTTAAGTTTTTAGTCACTTACATATTATTCTTTCCCCCACCAGGCTGCAACTCTGGTCTGAGCTCTAGGATACCGGCTCCGCCATCTTGCCTCAGAAGCATCACATACTGAGGAGAGGAGGGGGGTGCAGGGGAGCCGGGTTATAGCTGTGTTTTGCACAGACAGAGCAGAGCTAGGGTCAGGGAAAGGACCGCAATCCCAGAACGCAGAGTGTCATAGTCAGAAGACACTTCCTGTATGCATCTCTACTGGCATCTATCTTTTATTTTAGCCTAGTTAGTGAGTTGCCAATGGAGCAATACAGACCTCAAATTAGCTTTTAGTAAAATGTTTTAATCTCTGTGTTGCCACTCTACTGATTCTGTATCTTTGTATAGCTGACGGGTCGGAATTCGTTTTTTTTTTTATTTTTTTTAATATCCACATCCTTTCCAGTGACGGCTGCCTCCTCTAAGAAGCTTTTTAAAACAATGGGGAATGGAAAGGAAATGCTTTTAAATGCTTTTATTCAGCTGCATTATACAGTGCTGTGACTAAGTATCCGTCACACTCAGAAGTTTCTGATCTGTAAAGCTGATTTTGGTCATGTTAAAAACTTTGCACTGGTTGTCTGGGCAGCAGTGTGCTAGGTAATGTTTAATCAGACAACTGTCACTGGCCTGGCCCAGAGGACTGGGATGCCCCGATGTGTGAAACAATATTCAAGAGGGATATGGTGGGAGGAAGTTAAAGTGTGCCTGGACATTGACTTTAACTGCTTGACTAGGGAAGAGGGTTTAGGTGACTATTCCTGTAGTGCCACATGTAGATCAGCATCAAGAACAAAACAGAGGGGACTAGGGCTCCTAGCTTGGGGCCTTGCCCACTTGTTAAAGTGGACCAACACCCAGGATTTTGACTATCCTGGGTTTTGGTCCACTTCGGTGGGGCACCGCGATCGGGGGTGCCCCGCTGTGTGAAACCCCCCAGAAACCCCGAAAAACTCACCTCTCCCCGCTCCCACGTGACCGCCGCTGCCAATCCCCGCCGACGGACAAGCGGGAGGCAGACGGACAAGAGAGCACGCCCGCCGCCGCCTCCCGCGCGTCACTCTTACAGGGCGCGTGCCCGCGCCGGCCATTCACAAATGAGGGACGCGCAGGAGGCGGTGGCGGGCGCCGCTGGATCGTGGATAAGGTAGGGATTTAGGGGTTTCTGGGGGGTTTCACACAGCGGGGCACCCCCGATCGGGGTGCCCCACAGTCAGGGGTATGATCGGTCCGGGAATCTTATAGATTCCCGGGCCGATCATGGGAGGGTGTTGGTCCACTTTAAGCAAGCAATTGATCTGATAATTCTTACAGGGAAACCTCCACTAGGCCTTCTGCCTACACAGCAACCTGGGTAACGAGATAAACAGGCTGATTCATTACTAGCGCCAGGTATTGGCAGATGAGCATCTGTACAGAGGCGACCTCTAGCAGACGCTGTGATCGGCTATCAGGCGCTGTAACAGAGTGCCTCAGACGCTGTAGTAACCTGGCTGGCATTGAATGAGATGTATGTTGGGCGCTCTAACACCAGTGCAGCTCTGCAGGGAGCGAGAGGTAGTGCCAGCTCATTGCGACCGACTCTCAGCGACTCACACCGTATTCAACAAAAAAACAGACACACACAGCGTCGGCGCTTTGGATCTGGTCGCTATAGCACAGAGCGCTATATGCTGTGTGATTAAAGTCTGTTTTTGAACACATATCCACCAGTAACAAAGCGAAAACACATAGAATTACATTGTTGTAACATTGTTACATTAATACTTTAATGCCAGACCTGTAATGACAATTCTGCATAAAAATATAAGAAATCAAAAAGTTTTCAAAAATGACTCTTTCTAGGCCGGGAGATGTGACACAATTATTTGAGAGAAAAAAAAAAAACACAAAAGGAACGTCCATTGAATTGTATGGGAGGTTGGGACAGGTAATACCTGGCGCTCTGGAAGCCAGAGCGCCGGTGCTATACGCTGAGACGCCTGCAATGATGAATCGGACGCTACATGGCGCTGTTAGAGTCGCTCACCAGAATCATCTTCATAAATGTGGTATTGTGTACATCGCCCAGTATTCACCAGACGCTGCCTGCCGCTACGAGGCACTACCTGGCGCTATCCCTTGATGAATAAACCCCTAAGTGTATAAAAAGCCATCAGCTGGATTATACAGGTTTATAAATTATAAAGGTTTATAGATTATACAGCTGGATTACACAGGCTTCTATCCCAAGTCAGGATGCTCCAATGTGGGAAACCCCTGGGTTGCTGGTAAACTCACCTTTACCGGCTACTTCCACAATATTGTCCTCAGCAGTGGCTGCAGCCATTTAGATAGGCTGAGGGCAGGAGCGCAACAGGGAAACGGGATGGGGGCTAGGTCACATCACCAATCAGGGATCATCCGTGGACTTGACTTGCCGTTGATCCCAAGGTGTACGTGGCAGCCATTTCCTAATGGCTGGTGCAGGTACGTGGAAAAGTGGGCAGTGGCGCATGCTCCAGTCAGCTTTTCTTTCTGCTCTGAGTGGCATAGTAAAAACTGGATGGAACGCGATTGGCTGGCGCCCCACACATGTGCCATGAGATCGCAGGTAAGGTGAGTTTATTGGCGATCTGGACTGATTAAAAACTGCAGGACATTCCAAATTTGGATGCCCCGGGGAGGAGGATAAAACCTGGGATAGTAGGAAAAGTCATTAATGACTGGTTCACTTCGTACTGGGTTTCCCCAAAAATAACACAGGGCCTTATATTAATTTTTGTTCCTAAAGATGCACTAGGGTTTATTTTCACGGGACGTATTATTTTTCCATAAACAATCTACCTTTGTTCTTCATTTTCATTTCAAAATTGATAGAGCTACTGTAATATGGCGGCCTCCATGTTCCTGGTGGGTGCCACTCCAAATAAATGTTATTCGCTATGGGAGCCACTGTGACTATAGTGAGCTTGGGGGGCCAACAGGCAGCGAGTGTGCAGCATGAGGCACCCTGTATACATGTAACCGACATATAACAAACCTCTGCTAGGAGGGTTCTGGAAAACTCTACTGTGTGTGGGTGGGCGGAGCCAGCCATGAGAGAGAGGCTGGTGCAGTCCTTCCTGCAGGCTATAAATGGCACAGCACAGCTCTGAGGGAGCAGAGTCCGTGAGGTGGGTCAGAGTCCGTGAGGTGGGTCAGAGGGAGCACTTCTGTGTTTGGTTGTGTTTCTGTGCCCACATAAATGATAGGGCCACAGTGACGTGTAGGTTGAAATGAACACTCTCCTTATTTACCTCACTGAACTGTGTGAGGGGTGTAAAGACTTATTTCTTTGTGTGTTATTCACTGTGTGAAGCCTCCCGTGGAGCATAAAGAAAGGGCCTCAGCGCGGTTGGAGGACGTCCTTGGTAATTTTATTTAGGAGAGTTTTTGAGGCCGTGACCACTTGAAGAAAGAAATATCCTGAAAATATTTAAAGAAACAGCATCATTTTAGTCAGCAATAACAGGACTGTTATTTTCCACCAAGATCGTTTGGTCTAAGGATAAGTGAACTCTTCTCAGTTCTCCTCACTATTTACAGCATAGTTACAAATTTAGAGCATCATCTACCTGAAGTTTATTATCTTACCGTACATTTTAAATAGATTGTGTGTGTATTGATAGATTGTTTGAATTACACAGAGCATAGTGTGTTTTAAAGTTATCCAAATAGCCATATATGATAAAGTAACCAAAACACAAGTTTAGCATTTGTTTGAGACCCCCCCCACCCATATTCTTATTATACTAGATTCTTCTACAGTCATTTATTGCCTTAATCCAGTGGCTATATACACCAACTATTGTGTTCAATACTTTGCCTAATATTCAACTGTTAAATTCTAAATTGGTTCTTATTTATCTGGTGTGGTGGGTTTTATTCCGTTATTCATTCTACCCCACTCTATATACGTACAAGTCCTGGCTCCTGCATGCAGCTCCTAGACATATGTGCGGCTCCACAATATGACACAGGCTGTCACATAACGCCTGTGTCATATTGGCGTGGCAAGTTGCTAGCGAGCAGGAGTACATATTGCCCCAGGCAAGAAATGGCCCTGACCGTGACAAGTGCCTTCTGGTCCTAGTGCCCCAGGCAATTGCCTTATATGCCCCTGTAACTGTAACTAGGGCTTATTTTTGGGTTTATACAATAAAGCATCCTGAAAAATCATGCTAGAGCTTACTTTTGGGGCAGGTATTATTTTCAGGGAAACAGGGCCGTTGCTGAGTCCTCTCCCTTGTTGCCCCCCTCTTTTTTTTTTAGTGCTAAGCAGGCATAAAACCTGTCCCCTAGAGCAGTGGTTCCCATCCTTTTTTAATCAAGTACCATTTACAATTTTCTTATTGTATCAAGTACCATCTGGGTGGTAGGCACTAGGGCCAAATCTCAAATATCAGCCTAGGAATTTACAGGCCCAGACCAGCCCACCACATCTCCTTAGCCACACCCACGAGGAGTTTCTCAGGTGATCAATAAGTCTATTTATGAGCCAATGCTGTAGCACTGCAGGAAGCTAACCTAAGATGAAAAAATAAGTGATGGTACTAAGGTTTTAATAGTGTAGTGGCCAATACTGGGACAGGGGTGCAATGGTCCCCACAGGCACGATGCTGTGAATTTAGCATTGCAGGGGCAAAACATTAAAGCGGACCTTCAGCGTGATTTAATGAATAGCCCAAACCCTTAAAAACGATTCCCCAGTGTAGCGATAACCCTTATCGCCGGAGGGCTTCACCGCCCGAGACGTCCTTTTCCCAATGGTGAGAGGTGCTGCTGGAATTCCAGAGTCGTCCGTGAGGAACCAGGAACAGCCCTTTCCCCCAATAAGAGACAGAACTCAGTATTGAGGGTGAAGGTGAAGTGTTTTTATTAGTGCCACTCTAGGCCTTATATACACAAGTCTCCATGCAATGACAACCACACTGACCAATAGCAGCAGGGCAAACAATCCCTCAACTCTGCCGGTAACGCAATCAGTAGAACAATAGCAGGCTGTAATACAATCAATCAGAACAATGCCATTGACTGTGACGTAATCAACAATACACAATGGCAGTCTGTAATACAATCCAAAATACAATGACATTGCCTGTAACAGTATCAAAATACAATGACATTGTCTGGAACCTAATTAAGAAAAGGCCAGTGAATGACCCGGTGGGCAACTGAATAGTGATGACATCCAAAAGACAGAGCGTCTGTCACACCCAGCATCTAAAATTAATATATTTCAATTTTTTAATCACTTATTATTCCCCCACCGGGCTGCAACTCTGTTCAGGACTCTAGAATACGGATGCTGCCATCTTGACTCAGAAGCATCACATACTAAGGAGAGGAGAGCGGGATAAAGTACAGGGGGGTGGGGGTTATAGCTTTGCACAGACAGAGCAGAGCTGGGGTCAGGGAAAGGACAGCAATCCCAGAATTCAGAGCAGCACAGTCAAAAGACACTTCCTGTTTGCAGGCTGCTTGTTGCTCCATGAGCTGCCATCTTGGATGTTTAAAGGCTCATAACATGCAGTAGATGCAGGTAGGGTGTACAGGGTGTGGGAAACATATAAGATAGGCTCTTTCCGCTTTAACTGAGGTGTCTTGGCTAAGGGTGTTACAGTGGAGCCAGCTATAGGAAGAGGCCATGGCAGCTGGGGGTAAAGGTTTGTGCTAGCAGAAACTGTTTCTAGGAGTCTACATTCAGCCTAAGTGATGCTAAAGCAGTGTGGCCCACTGGAAACGCAGGTTTTTCAGAATGAGCTTTGTGTGTAAACGCGTGCTGCTCTGCTGCTAAATACAGGGCATCATATGATACCAGATGTGGAGAAAAGTATACATCACGTGACGTCTGTAAGGCTGATTCATCTTGTAATCTGCTGCCATTGACATTTCAGCCATACCTGATTTGTTTTCTAATTACAAAGCTGCTCCAAATGAGAATACAAATCAATCATGTCCATTTTCATACACTTTTAAAAGGTGGTTTTAGGTGATGAACAAGCCATATCTAGCACCAGGATCAGACTTGTCATATGGAGCTCAAGGAGATTCTCCAGCTGTAACTATTGGTACTTTGCCCTCAACTAAAATGGCATCCTTGAACGCTCGCAGGTGAAAGTCACGTGAGCACCGCCCCGCACCATCGTGACTAGCTGCCTGTCGCTCTCCCGCGAGATGTAGGACGGGAGCCGTGACGTGAGGTGAAAGGTAGCGGAGTCAGGGAAGGAGCGGAGCGGAGGATGAGTCCTGGGTGACCCCGCAGGTGAGGTGGGGTGCAGTGTTCTGCGGTAGCTACGCACGTGACTCGGCGGTGGGCGTGGTTTTACCCACAGGGGCAACTTGGGAGGGCCAGGCAGAGACACAGTGAGTATAGACACCGAGCCGTCCATACATGGCTGAAGCTGCCTCACAGTATACTCTCCCCTTCCTCAATGTATTTTTATGTCTTTTCCATCAGTGGCATTGTTCTCTGGTCCCACACTTACTGCTGACACGTTTCCTAGTTGTACTGCTAATAACTCTTCTTCCAATCATAACAGAGCTAAGATGAAACCAGAACCAGTGGCAAATGCAGGAGCAGAGAAAATCCCACTGCCTCTGGTTGCTGTCTGTGACACAGGACAGTGCTGACTGATTGTGATATAACTGATTTCTGAAGTTGGAAGGAATTTGGGAGTGTGTCTGGACAGGGACTTTAAAGCAGAACAAAACCCGGGAATTTGACTTTCCCCAGTTTTGTCCCGTGCTTCCGCTGTGTGAACTCCCTTAGTTCCTCCATTAGAACTCGCCTCTCCTTGGTCCAATGGCACATGTGCAGGGTCTCGTTCAATCAGGGCCCTGTTTACCATGTTTACATCCTTCAGGATAGGGCTCTGATTGGCTTCAGTGGGGAGCGTGCGCTGCCCTGGGTTCTCTTGGTTTACAGGCTGCCCACTTGAAAAAAATATGGGCCGTTGTCACCTTTTGTGATGATGGCGCTGTTCCCCACTGACAGCTCCTCAGCTTCAACAAATTATGCAAGTGGGATTCTAGATCTATCCCAACAAAAACCTTTTGTAAGAGCCGCACACCAGTATTAAAATCAAATAATTTATTAGAGAGATATTAAAGAAGTATAAACAGCTACAGCGTTTCACAAAAAAGACACTATTAAAAACATATATACAAACAAGATAGCCGGAGGAGAGACCCAAAAATAATTGACTCTATTATAAATAGAAATATATATTAATAATGAATATTATGTACCATAAGCTGCAAAAAAAAAAGAAAAAAAAAAATATATATATTTTTATATATTTAATTGTAGTATTTTAATCAATAAACATTTTACTATTAATAATTGACATTAATTAAGTGAAAGAAAGTGCATAAGTGCAAAATTATGTGCAGAAGCCTGAAGACAAAAAATGAAATCTGTGCAATAAAATATGTGCAGACTTTCCTACAAAAATCACAATTGAAACTGCATACATGATTAGGAAAGTGCTAAAGTGCATGAAGTGAATACAGCAGCTTAAATGGATACCATTAAAAAGCAATATTCAATTAATCTATAACGTCACCAGTATAAGGGAGTCATGGGGTCCTCCTACCACAGCCTGCCACCGGCGCGTTGCGTATCCCGATGACAGCTTCAGGCGCGTCTGCTGTGCTTGTGACTGGGAGTGACGTCATTCGCTCCCAGTCTGCCATCTGAGCTCAGCTCTGTGTATGGAGCTGCATACCACGTAGCTGGTGGTCAGGGCCAATAGGATTGACAACACAGGGCCCCGCCGCCAGGTATACAAAACTAGCCACAGCCATCCTTAACGAGGGCTTGGGAGCACTGTCTTACGATGGGGGCCAGGGCAATACCACTGATGCCCCCCAAACGAAACTAGCCACAGCCATCTTTAACGAGGACTTGGAAGCCCTGTCTTATGATGGGGCCCAGGGCAATGCCACTGATGCCCCCCAAAATAAAATGCCAGCCCTGCTGATATTCCCAATAGGGGTTAAGGTGGGTAGAATTTAGCATGTGTCTGGACAAACACTTTAAAGGGATTGATCACCCAACTTAAAAACAACAACTTGGTACTCACCTTTTGTCCCCCGCAGCTTGTCAGGATTGCGTCCTTCCACCATCAGTCACAGGGGCCCAGCAGCGCACTCTCCACTCATTGCCGTTGAGGGGTTGTGCCAAGGCCATTCTTTGTAATGAATGGAGAGGTTGTGGCTGTGCCCCTGTGACTGATGGCGGAAGAAGCCAATCCCAACCTGGTAATGAATGAAGTTCCGAAACGGCTGAGGACTAATCAGCTGTGGGGGACCAAAGACGAGTACACTTTTGTTTTTTTTAGTTGGGTGATCAATCCATTTAAAGGGCAATATAATTTTCCACAAAACCCAACATGGCCAGCCTTGCTGTGTGATCCCCCCCCCCCCCCGGGTGCCGCAAGACTCGCCTTTGCCTGGCTCTCTCGCCGATGTAAATATCTAGCTGCCGCATCCCCAGCATCTTTGCCCTGTGTGCGCTCCTGATTGAGGTAAACAGAGCCATTTGCCAAGCATTACATATGCACGACAAATGACTGATTGGATGAGACCCTGCACATTTCCTGTAGGATCAGGAGGTTTTTGTCTTGGTAATCTTAGGAAGTTTCACAAAGTGGGGCACGCAAAATCAGTCCTGGGTTTTGTTCTGCTTTAAACTGTTGTTTGCCAAAGTGATGTGCTCAAGGTGCGGAGCTTATCTGTTGTTTTTTTTTCTTTTTCTATTTGTTTGCAACTCTTAGTTATAAAATAAAAAAAACACTTTCTCAAAACATCCATGGGGCAGAATATCACTAAGATATTAAGGCTCTGTTCCAAGGTAGGAACACATGACCACCAGAATACACAAAAGCTTCAGCTCCACCTCCAGACCCCAGTGTTGCTGCCTGGCACGGGAGCCAGACCATCAGCTTCTGAACCATAGGCTTAGGTAAGTAGACCTGGTCGCTGTGGGTCTGATGGGGTTCACTTATTTCCCTGGCTCCGGAGGGAATAAGCCAGATTCCCCTATCCCCTACTCATAGCCGGTGGGGGTCAGTGCTAGCCTCAGACCAAGTATACTAACGGTCTGAGGCACTGTGGAAATCGTCAGGGGCGATTTTCGGTTCCCCTTGCCACCACCCCCTCCCTCCTCCGATACCATATGGGGCTTGTGAGGCTCCGGTGGGATGTACGACTGCAGGCGGTCGGAGAGTTGCAATAAAGTTGGGGGACCAAATACTCCACTTTCATTTTGTATGCCTACCCTTCGGGCTGGGGTCAGCTCCAAGAATTTTTACCAAAGTTCTGGTGGAACCTCTAGCTGCACCAAGGCAGAAAGAAGTTGGGATCATAGCATATCTAGATGGCCTCCTCTTTGCCCCAGATCAGCAGAGGTTACTCCAGGATCTGGAACTGATAAAGGATTTCTTGCTACGATTGGGTTGGATCCTGAATTAACCGAAGTCCAGTCTAGTCCAGTCACAGGTCATGTCTTATCTGGGGCTCGAGATCAATACTATCCTTCAGAGAATCCTTCTGCCTCAGTCAAAGATAACGATCCTTCAGGACGCCATTCAGTCCCTGTGTTCCAGCGGTTCGATTTTGGTTCGTCAACCTATGTGGATCTTGGGGCTAATGACCGCTGTAAGATGGGGTCAGCTACACTCAAGGACTCATATTCTAAACTTTTGGGACAAGTCTCAGGGGTCCATAAATGGGATATTCGAAGTCCCTGATTTAGTGAAGGAATCTCTGAGTTGGTGGCAATGCAAATGCAGGTTTGTCAGTGGCCTATCCTGGTCGCATGGTAGTGACGATGGACACCTCTTCATGGGGTTGGGGGGCCCGTTGTGGATTATCATTGAGGTTATCATCGAATCTCAGAGAATTGATAGCTTTGAAGGAGGCATTGCTAGGAGTCTCTCTCGAGGAGATTTGCAGAGCAGCTTCCCTGCACACATTTTTGAAGCGCTACAAAGTGGATCTTTCTTCTACATGAAACTGGATTTTGGCAGGAAGATTGTGCAGGTTATTTTCCCTCCCTGAGTGAGGACGCTAATAGCATTTCTCGTTTATCATCAACTAAGCAGTCCTGGGGGACATTATGGGTAAGCCCCAATTAGCTTACCGGTAATGGCATTTCTGGTAGTCCTCCAGGACGCGTCCTAAATCCCGCCCAGGCATAGTATTTTTGATATTATGGTTTAAACATATTTCTTCTGTAATTCCTCATTTAAATCACTGAGGTCCAGGAGGAGGGGCGGGGTATTTAACCATGTCCAGTTTGTGTTTCCTATTTAGGTGGGAGGCCATCCTGGAGGACTACCGGAACTGCCATTACTAAGCTAATTGGGGTTTTAGCTAAGGGGTTACTCGCAATGTTTTCACCTTGGGGAGCTCATTACTGCTGCTTGATTTAGCCTCTCCTGATGAGAGGATTCTAGGATTTGTAGTCAGTAGTTTTTTTTCAAGGCCAGGAAAGCCGCTCCCACTTTAGCAACACAAAGGAATATAAGAATATACGACAGCATGCTGATAAATAAATCGCATGTCTGGGGGCACAATCATAACACAAATAATTATTTTACATTCCAGAAGAGGAAAGGCAGAACACAAAAAACCTGACAAAAAGGGAGTCTTTCCTGTCTAGGCTCCTGAACAAAACAAAGAGCACCAACAACAAGCTCAAACTGCAGAGTTTGAACCTATGGGTTCCTGAGCCAATCTTGCTCCATGTCTCTGCTGCTAGTCACATGGGAGCAGACTCCCTGGTCACCTGGAGCGCTACATGTGACCACGCATTAGCCTTCCTCAGTAATTTGTGCAGTGGGTGCTCGGGCCTGGACGAGAAGCATGCAAACCAGAGGGCTGCAGGGCACTAAACTCGGTGAGATCAAGCCTCCAGGCTTGGTGGTAAGTGCTCTTTGTTTTTTTCTTTAGGAGCCTGGACTGTTCCTATAAAGAGAACCTCCAGTAACAAACGTCCACCTGGTCCTGTTCTTCCTAAACCTTCTGATTATGCCCATGTCCTGCAAGTTGTTGCTGATGGGGGGGGGGACGGGCATTTGTTTGAGATGTGATCTCTTTAGGAAGGTTTTGATGGTTTTCAAAAATGCTGCACGGGATGGTTATTTGTGTGTGGTGCTGAGTCTTTTGTTGTGCATGTGAACATGTCGTCTAGTTTCTTTTTCTGAAATATATCCCTTGATTTCAGATCATCCAAATTCCCTGGATATCTGCTAGAAGATGGAGAACTACTTTCAGGCTGCAGTTATAGATCTGGACAAACTGCTGGATGATTTTGAACAAAATACAGGTAATGGCATGAATGTAGTAGTAAAGTGGTTGTTTCATCAGGCGGTACCCATTTTAAACATGTATAGCTGTAATGCATTATAGTACTCACCTCACCCCAGCAGCTTACTCTGTCAAATTTTAAAAGACCCTATTGTCTCTTTTAAAGTCATCGTTACTCGGCTCTGAGGCAGGACTGGGGGTTAAATAAAAAAATACCATCTCACTATGAATGTGTGTTGTGTAGGAATATATGTTGTGACAGAGTTTATAAGTGAGAATGTTTTCAACATCTTTGCAAATTGTATAAATAAAATGTTAAACACCACATCCTCTTCCTTATTTCAATGACTATAAAAGCACTTGATGACACTGAAAAGTTACAATTCTTGATTGCAACTGTGTAAAATAAACTTTTTTTCTGTGCCCTGAGGCCTCCTGAGTTGGGGTGCCCCGCTGTGTGAAACCCCCCAAATCACTCTTTCAAACTGGCCTCTTACCGGTCCAATGGCGCATGCACCTGCTCTCGTCTAAGAGCTGTTTCGCCATGCATATGAATTGCTCGGCAAACATGCTCTGTTTACATGCAGAGCCCGGCAATGGGAGCGAGAGCAGCCGCATCCCCTGCAATGCATGCAGCTGGGGCACACAGTGGGGCAACCCAATCTCAGATGAGCTCAGCCCTGGAATCTTATATTCCATGGCCAGCCATTTGGGCTTTGTTCCGCTTAATAAAAAAAAAAAATAGATGGTCTCAAGGGGGGAGGGTTCAAGCCTGAATGGCTAGAAGTGGCAGTGAAGGCCAACTGCCTCTTCCACAGTCAATAATGAACTTAGATGACAGCAACTTTGTGTCCTGAAGTTAGTGAGTTGATAGGCAATGCCAGAGAGCAGATATCAGGCATATATCAGCATTTTGGTACAGACTCATTTTGCAGTGTACCTGTCAGAATTTCCACAAATGCTGCCTGTAACTAATGTGGATAACCCACTTTCTGATGCTTAAGGGAGGATGGGTGGGTATGGAAAACTAAACTGTTACCAGACAATGAAATAATTACTGGAAAGCTTAAATCCGCATTGCATGACCAGGAGTACAGATTGGCTGTATGACAGCCCTAACAGAACCTAATAAGCAGGTGGGCAGAAAACATTAAATACCAATTATGAAAGGGTGCATAATTGTGGGATTTGTTTAAGAGCAGAGCTATGGCTTGAACGCCGCTCCTTGCTATTTCTCAGACTGTAAGAGATCACCACACTTTGTAAAGTTGCATCACACTCCCTCTGTGGTGGAAGGCCTATGGCTATACACCACGAACCTGGTGTAATACCTTTTCTCAAAACATCCTCCGGGCAGCATACATGTGAGACCTCGACTCTCCGCCACTTGATAGGGAACACCTGACCACCAGATTAGAATAAAAATTGACTCCTCCTTTCAGTCCCCAGTTGTTTTCCTCCGATGAGATAGGAGCCAGACCACTAGCTCCTGAACCAGGTTGGTTTAGGTAAGTATCCGACGCTGTGGACTTTTACAAGCAAGTTTCTCGGTCCTGGAGGCGAACCTAGCCAGCGGCCCGGGATACCCTCAGGATCTCAGGTCAGTGTTCCATTCTTTGATCCCAGTATTTGAGGGACAATGGAGGGTAAGCTTTTGATTTCCCTCTTACTGAGGATGATTTATTAGGAGAAGCGGGGGGCACTTATTTATTCTTTTTTTATTGGAGGAGGCTTTTGGGTTTGATTTTTTGTTTTTTTCTGGTTTTCTCTTTAAGAGGTGGGGTGGAGAGGAAGCCAATGCCCATAGTATGCGAGCGCTTCCTCTCCTCCCTGCCCAGCTCTCACCTCAGTATCGGCAGCTGCGGCAGAGCGGCTTCGACCGCTGCAGCCTGCCTTCCTTCTCCATTGATCTATTTATCTATGAGCACTGAGGAAAGGGAGTTAGGTCCTAAGTCTAAGCATAATGGTTTCTATATGGACCTTTTTCCGGATAGGTTTTTGTCCTTTCCAGTTCATAAGACATTCAGGGATACCATTTTAAATGAATGGAAGGACCCGGTTAGAAAGGTTTTAAAGCGGACCTTCACCCTGAATAAGAGCTTATCTTATATGTTTCCCCCATCCTGTA
This sequence comes from Gastrophryne carolinensis, assembly GCA_027917425.1. Lineage (NCBI taxonomy): Eukaryota > Metazoa > Chordata > Amphibia > Anura > Microhylidae > Gastrophryne > Gastrophryne carolinensis. The sequence goes on along the minus strand of CM051234.1, from coordinate 565,817,686 downwards.
CATACAGATTGCTCACATTAAAAATCATCCTACCTGCATCTACTGCATGTTATGAGCCTTTAAACATTCAAGATGGCGGCTCATGGGACATCAGGCAGCCTGCAAACAGGAAGTGCTTTCTGACTGTGCTGCTCTGCATTCTGGGATTGCTGAGTTTTCCTGACCCCAGCAATGCTCTGTCTGAGCAAGGCACAGCTATAACCCGCCCCCTGTACTTTATCCCACTCTCATCTCCTCAGTAAGTGTGATGGCGGCACCCGTATCCTAAAGTCCTGAACAGAGTTGCAGCCCATTGGGGGAAAGAATATTAAGTAAGTGACTAAAAACGTACAATTTATTAATTTTTGATGCTGGGGAAGTTTTTTAAGGGTTTGGGGTTTTCAATAAATCATAGTCAAGGTCCGGTTTAAGAGAAGGTATCCCTTTTCTGAGGAGGAATCTGATTTTTGGGAAAAGTGTCCCAAGCTGGATGCACCTTTTGCCAAGGATTCCAAAGGGATGGATTTAGCCTTTGAGGATTTTGGGGTACTCGAGGATCCTTTAGACAAGAAGATGGATTCACTGCTTAAAGGGCTTGGCAGGCTGAATATAACACACTCAGACCTCCTCTGGTCCAGCATCTGCCAGGAGAGGAGGATTTAAGGGTTTCACACTTTTTGGAACCTACCAGCCCAAACCTAAGAAACAATGACACAAGGCTTTGGATTGGTGCCAGGCTGAAGGCTTTTCACAGCTGTTGGCAGACCCTTCTAGATTGCCCTTTTATTTCAAGAGGGATAAGGGAGGGTTTCCACATAAAATTTGCTCTACCCCCCTTCAAAGTTTCTAGTTAATCCCTCCCAAAGGATTTAGAGGAGAGATTGGCAAGGAAAGTCTGGTTACCATGTTGTCAAGAGGGGTGGTAGTCCCAGTCCCTTTTCATCATCAGGGTACAGGGTTCTAATCCAGCATCTTTTTAGTGAAGAAGGCTTCAGGAGGGTTCAGGTTTATCCTGAATCTAAAGAGGCTCAATCTTTGTGTCCAGTACAGACATTTCCACATGGAGACGATTTTCTCAGTAAAAGATCTTCTTCCTCCCGACTCTTTCATGGTATCATTCGACCTGAAAGATGCTTATTGGCTAATCCCCCTGGGTGAGTCCCATCACCCAGTCTTTTCTAAGACTTTTCACTTCCAGTTTGTTTGTATTCCTTTCAGGCTGGCATTGGCTCCCAGGCGCTTTACCAAGGTTTAAGGGGGAGGGAGAAATTGCTTCAGGATCTCGGGTGCACAATACAGCTAATGGAACAACTAGGATTCTGAACTACTCTACTGTCGACAAGTCGAGCCTGGTTCCCTCTCAGATGATGACATACTTAGGGTTCGAGATCGACACTATTCATCAGAGGGTCAGCCTACTCCCTCGGAAGATAGAGATCCTCCAGAAAGCCATCTAGGCCATTTGTGCCAGTGTTTCTACTTCAATACATCAGGCAATGAAGATCCTGGGTTATCTGACAGCATCAGCATTTCCTGCAGTAAGATGGGGCCAGTTGCATTCAAGAACTCTGCAGATGCACATCCTGAACAATTGGAACGGGTCACAGGATTGCTTGGAAGAAGAGATTCCTGTTCTCAAACTGATAAAGAAATCTATGGAATGGTGGCTAACCAGAGACATATTTGTGAATGGTCTAGCCTGGAGGAACCCCAAGGAAAGAATAGTAACCACTGATGCTTCGGGCTGGGAACTCATTGCAAGGTCTGGACAGCTCAAGGAAAGTGGTCCAGAGTCTTCTTCTTGGGAGAATGAATTGCGGTGAAGGAAGCACTATGAGCTTTGGCACACCATCTGAAGGATCGTTGCGTTCAGATCAGGTTGGACAGCTCCACCACTGTGGCTTATTTGAATCGCCAGGGGGAAACAAGATTCCCTTGATTGTTGACGGTGGCAACGGAGATCTTGCTGTGGGCAGAGCAAAATCTGAAGTCTTTGTCAGCAGTTCATTTAACCCTTTAAGTGCCAGCCTACCTGGAGTTTTTGTCACACTCTGTTGCCAGACCATTTTGCACTATTTTGCGCTCCCCATGTTCAAATGTGATTTTTGAAGGGATTTTCAGGGATTTCCCAGGAAAATGATATATTGTTTTTTTCAGCAGAGTCTGAGCTTTAACATGAAATGTCTTGTTTGTCATTTGTTAGGTGTATTCTCAATATTTTTTGGCGAAATATGTGCAAAAAAATAAAAAACATAAATTTTTTACAATTTGTAGTGTTTTTTTGTAATAAAAAATGTAAGTTTGTCAATAAAATCTTATTGCGTGTGAAACCCCAATTTCTCACAGTTACAGCGATACCACATATGTATAGGTAGACACCCTTTCCTGCCCAGGAGACTCTCCCAAACTGAAACAGAGCTTTAGGGGATTTTCAGAAAAAATACAACTGTGATATGCGCTGTGCGCACCTTGCAGTTTTTCCAGGAAAACAACCCTTTACATTTGAAATACCCCCCACAAACTATATATTCTCTGGAAGTACACACCTCAGGCTTTCTATTTGTACCAGGCTTGTTGATGTGGCCACAGTTTTCTGGAAGTAATCCCTCAATGGATTCTTTGGTTGCAAAGAGTTTCCCTAAAAAAAGGATAAAAAAGCAGAATCAAAGCCACATTTTCCTAAAAAAAACTATAGACAAACAAGAAAAAACAAGTATAATCTGAAAAAGCAACATCCCCCGAACAGAACGACACCCAACATGCATAGGTTCTGTCAAGGGAAGAGTTGCCAAACACCCCAAAGTAAAGCATGAGCATAACGGTAATTTTTCTTGAAAATTTCAGCTCTGCAGACAAAGTGCGTACCTTGCGGTTTTTCAACCAAAACAACCCTTTACATTTGGAATATCCCCCATAAACCATATATTCCCTGAAAGTACACATGTTAAGCTTTCTAAGCGTACCCAGCTTGTTGTAGTGGGCCCATCTTTCTGGAATTAATCCCTCAAAGAACTCTTTGGTTGCGCAGGGTTTCCCTAAAAAATGTATAAAAAAGCTGAATAAAAAACACCTTTTCCTAAAATATAAATATGCAAACAAGAAAAAACAAGCTAAGTCTGAAAGCGCAAGGTCCCCCGAACAGAACAATACCCAACATGCAGAGGTACTATTAACCCTTTTAATTGCCAGCCTACTTGAGATTTTGTCACCCTCTGTTGACAGGTCATTTTTCCCCATTTTGCGCCATGTTTTGCGCCATGTTTTGCGACATTTTTGCTGAAATTTCAGGAAAATTATATATATATATTTTGCAGCAGAGTTTAGGCTTTAACATGAAATGTCTTGTTTATAAATTTTATTTATTATTAATTTTATTTATTATTAAGTAAAAAAAAAAAAAATAAATTTTTTTTTAGAAAATTGCCTCCTTTATTTTAAATAAAAAATGTATTTGATTAGGGAAAACCATATTGCATGTGAAAGCCCCATTTTTACCGATTAGAACGGTACCACATATTTATCGGTAGCCCCCTGTTCCTGCCCAGGACACCCCCCTAACTGAAACAAGTAATTTTTAACATTTACAAATAAAATACAACTACCATCCACACTACAAAGGGTTAAATCGAGAAAAAAAATGACATAGGGTCCCCCCTCCCAGGGGGCCCATTTTTGGGGGGGATTTTTAAGGGTTAAAAACCCTTAAAAATAAAAAAAAAAATGACATGGGCCCCCCCTTACCCAAAGTAACCAGCCCGGGACCAGCTATGCAGGGCTTGGAGGAACAGGGCGCAGGGGCCAGCTTTTGTGGCCCCTGGCCCTGCAGGCTACAAGTCCGCATAGCCCGTGGGCCCGGGCTCTTCTGCCCCCCCCCCTGGGCTTTGGGGAGGCAGGTAATGGGGGTGCCAGGGGTTAATGGCTAGCGCAGGTGACTTGCCATCCCCCCAGCCTTGAGAACTGGTATAGGGGTCTCATGGACCCCTTACCAGTTCACAAGGGGTTAAATGTAAAAAAACACACACACACAAAGAGAAAAAATATTTTATTTTATTTTTTTTTTAATACTTACCTCCCATCCATAGTGGAGCACTCTGTCCCTCGGCGATCACTGGCTTCTGCTCACTTGCTAGAAGCCTTTTATAGCTGCTGGATGACAGAACACAAAAGGGTTAATAAAAAAAAAAAATGACCCCATTTTTTGGGGGAATTTTAAGGGTTAAAAACCCTTAAAAATCCCCCCCAAAATGACGTAGGGTCCCCCCTACCCAGTATTACCGACCCGGGCTAAGTGGCCCGGGCCCTTCTGCCCCCCCCCTGGCCGTTGGGGAGGCAGGTAATGGGGGGCTGGGGGTTATGGCAAGTCACCCGCTTGCCGCAGGTGACCTGCCATACCCAGAGCCTTGTGAACTGGTATAAGGGGTCTCATGGACCCCTTACCAGTTCACAAAGGGTTAACTGAAAAAAAAAACACCACACTAAAAGTATTTTATTAAAAAAAAAAAAAAAATTTTTACTGTACTTACCTCCGATTGTAAGCTCCTTTGTCCCGCGCCGCTCTGCTGACAGATGCCGGTGATCGGCATCCAGAGAAGGGGGAGGCAGGAGATCAGAGGATCTCCTGCCAGCTCCTTCCCCGGCGCCGATCACTGGCATCTGACAGCTGAAAGAGCTGACGCCGGTGATCGCTGACCTCCGATTGTAAGCTCCTTTGTCCCGCGCCGCTCTGCTGACAGATGCCGGTGATCGGCATCCAGAGAAGGGGGAGGCAGGAGATCAGAGGATCTCCTGCCAGCTCCTTCCCCGGCGCCGATCACTGGCATCTGACAGCTGAAAGAGCTGACGCCGGTGATCGGGGCTGGGATGACGTCATAGCGGCGGGGCTTAGCGGCAAGATGGCGGCCGCCATCGAGGAGGAGAGAGGAGAGAGCCTCCCGGGCTCTCTCCTGAAGATCGGTAAGTCCTGGGGGGGGATCGGAGGCCCCCCAGGTGAAGAGGAGGGACAGCGGGAGCCAGCGCACACACAGGTAAGTGAATGTCATTTTTATTATTTTTTTTTTTTTACAGTTAGCAGCTGCTGCTGCAGAAGCGGGGGGGGGGGGGGCGGCCTATTCCGGGGGCTCTCCTGGAGCCATCCGACCCCCCACGGGGGATCGGATGGCACCAAATTAAAGAGGAGACCCGGCCGGATCCAACGAGGGGTCAGGTGAGTTTTTTTTTTTTTTTGCCCACTAGCAGGGGTAAATGCCAGGCACGTAAATTTTACGTGGCTGGCACTTAAGTGACAGAGAGGCAACCACGTAAATTTTACGTGGCTGGCATTTAAAGGGTTAAAAGGGAAATTGAATCAGGTAGCTGATTTTCTGAGTCGCTTACCGCTAATGGAATCAGAATGGTGACTGAATCAAGAATTGTTCAGTCAAATTTGTGCTCAGAGGGGCACACCAGAAGTGGATCTGTTTGCATCAGCGAAGAATCACAAGTTGGTGAAGTACTTATAATTATATCTGGAAGATCCGGCCTTGGGGGTAGATGCATTGGTTCACGATTGGCAACTTAGCTTAGTTTATGCATTTCCTCCGGTTCAGTTGTTTCCGTTGGTATTGAACAAGATAGTCAAGGAACCAGCCACAGTCTTGCTTCTGGCCCCCTGGTGGCCCAAGAGGTTGTGCTTTTCAACACTCTATCAGTTCAGGAGCCTTGGAGACTGCCAGTGGAATTGTTATCGCAGGGACCAGTACTATGCCCAGATCCTCAAAAGTGGAACCTGACCATTTTGAACCCTGAGGTCTCCCTACTTCTAAGGAAAGAATATTAAAAGAAGTTTATCGATAATCTGCTTTCAAGTAGGAAACTGGTAACTAGAAAGTTTTTATGAAAGGTATGAAAGACATTTAGGACTTGGAGGATACAGAACAAGAAACCATCTTCCAGGCTTCCAGTTATTCTTGAATTCCTTCAACATGGTGTGGAATTGGGTCTTGTGTCAGCACCCTGAAGGCCCAGTTGGCGGCTTTATCAGTGTTTTGGATAAAAGACTGTCTTCCTTTAACATGGTCAGATGTTTTTCTTCTAGCAGTAAAGCATTCCAAGCCGGTACGCATGAAGATAGTTCCACAATGGGATCTTGCTAAAGTTGGACATTAAGTTTCTTACTTGGAAATTTTTGTTCCAGGTGGCTATTAATTCCACTTGCAGGATTAGTGACATTCGGGCATTATCTTGTTGTCACCTCCAGATTTTTCCAGATGGTGTTAAAAGTGGATCTTTGTCAAAAAATAGCCTCTGGTTTTCACAGGACCCAGGAGATCGTTCTCCCTTCACTGGACGGTAAGGATTCCGCAATTCAGAAATCCTTGGCGTCAGAGCTTGTCTCTTGGAATATCTTCATTAAACCAAGGAATGGAGAAAGGTGGACAGTGGAGTCTCTAAAACAACGGTGGTGCTGTGGATGAAGAATACTATTAAGATGGCCTATGAGGATAGTGTTGTACCAGGTAGAATTACTGCACATTCAGCAAGAAGTGTTTCTACATATTGGGCAGAGCAAGCTGGGGCCTATTGAACAGATCTTTAAATCCGCCACTTGGTCTTAGGCCCGGACTTTTGTAAGGCATTACCGATTGGACTTGCTAACCCAGCAGGATCAGTTGGCAGAAGTGTTCTTCGGGCTGTTCTTCCCACCCAATAGAGGTAGATCTCAGCTATCTCTCACATGTATGCTGCCCCGAGGATGTTATGAGAAAATTCAAGTTACCTGGTAACTTCTTTTCTAAACATCCGAACAGGCAGTATACAGAGTTTCCCTTCCTTTACATATTAGGGACTATGTTTTATGTATTGAACCAATTCTGTTTTGGTCTGTCTTTTTTTTTTTTCTCTTTTTTTTAGATCTCTACAATAACTGGGGACTGGAAGGAGAAGTACATTTTTATTCTAATCTGGTGGTCAGGTGTTCCCTATCAAGAGGCAGAGACTCGGGGTCTTACATGTATGCTGTCCGTTCGGATGTTTAGAAAGAAGTTACCAGGTAACTTTGAGAGTGCTTTGTACATTACATAAGCTTATAGCAGACAATCACAAAGTATATCTAAGAATATAATGAAGATTTTTGAATAGTAGATAGCTACCTGTCTTCTGGGCATAATTAGATCTGGCATGGCTGCTCTCATACTAAATGGAAAGTTACCCTTTTATGTGGGGGTCTTAGATAACTTAGGATCAAAGTTCATTGTGCTTCTAAATGAAGAAGCGCATTGGTCAATGTAGATTGACAGAGAAACTAACAATCCACCCGGCACCCTTCCCTCCCGCAGCACTAAGCGTAATCTGGGTATTCAAAACAAAATCTGGGGTTACCTGCCAATAGCTTTTTTTCAACTGTAGGACTTACCTTGAGGCTATCAGAATGAATAACCAAAGCCATACATTATGGTGTCTTAGAAGCTGATAAGACAGAATGCAGAAATGGAATATCCAGTTGCTTTTACTCCTAGTACAATGGTAAATACAAATCTTATTATTGCAGCCACATGCCTGAAAGCAAGCTGAATAGAAAAAGCTTCTGATTAGCAGACCTGTTCCTTGTTAGAGGCTGCTTTGCATCCAGATATAAAGCTATTTGAAAGGGAGAATATTGGCAGCCTTATGTTTCCTCTGTGTAGCTTCATACTGAATGCTATTTTTCCCCCCACAGATGAGCTGGAAAGTGTTCGGTCATGTGAAGCACATTTGATCCCGAAGCAGAATGACTTCTACTTGCAACCTGATTTGTCAAGCCCTGAGAAGCAGTCCTGTGGAGGTGCTCCTCATCAATCTGTTTATTCTGACTGCCCAGAAAAAAATGAACTTGACCTAAGACCTGGAGCTCTTGTCCCGGGTAATGATAAAAATGTGACTGGCCCGGATCTGTTGTCTTGTGTGGATGGAGGAACAGCCACTGAACATGAGCTAACTACTGGACGAACTAGTGTTCCTATATGTGATCTGATTAGTGATACAGGAAGCTTAATCCATACTGCAGGCAGTAGTGACTCACTGGTCCCTGATGCCATCAAATCTAGTGGACATGTTGCCTCTGACCTCGAATTGCTTTCGGATCCCAATTTTTTCACAGTTAAAACATCAGATCCGACAACTATCTTACAAAATGAAGGAATAACTTGTGGGGATCTTAATCCTGTATCCCCGGACTGGATACCACTGACTAGCGCTAATTTGCTGGAAATGGGTGGGGAAACCGGTCTTGGTAAATTCCATTTGCACCCCAGTCTTGCGGCTGATTTGGCAGAGGCAAGGGAGCCATTAGACATTATTTCCACAAGTGATTCTACCAGTACCTCAAGCTCCTCTAGTACTGATGGGTATGTCAGTGATGATCTGTCCTATGAAGCATCAGCAGAAGATCAGGCAGGTTTGATGTCTGAAGACCAGGACACAGATGTGCAATATGCAGTTAACTCTGCAAACAGTAAATTACCTCAGCCCGCAGTAATGATCACAAAACAGCATGGTTCAGGTTCTAACAATGCAGATTATAATCATAAAGAATGTTCATTTTCAGAGCCATCTGTGGTTAGAACTGCAGTTACTCCAGAGAGCAGTGATGAAGCTTCTGATGTCTTAGCAGCATACAGCGAGGATTTGCCTAAAGACTTTTCTAGCAGTGCTATGGCTGACTTAGCTGAAAGTGGTGAGCTGTTGGGTGAAATCAAGGATGGATCACTACAGAGCCAGACCACAAACATAGATGTTTTGGAAGCCAAATCATTGACGATATCAGCAGATAACCATGAGTTAAAATGTGGTGAAATGTCTCCACAGCCGGCACTTCCATTGCTTATATCTAAAAAGGATTTGGTACTTGGTGAGATTCCTACACAGGAGGTTTTGCCACCAGAATTGCTGTTGGGTGAAAAATCCAGCAATTCACTCAAGCCAGCTTCTGATCTGATACACGAGGATGAATTTGGAGACCCAGTCTTAGCTGATCTCATCAATCAGAACTTTAGCACTGGTCCTAATGACCAATTATTAGGTGACTCGTATATAACTGATGCTGAACTCGATGCTTTCCTTAGCGGTGAAGGCCTATCTATTGCTAAAGAAAATGCTGTGGAAAATGTTCCAGCCTATGATTTTGTTGGGGCTGTCCCTGAAGCTTCTAGTGGGAAAGTGCAGACTGTACATAAAGAGGAGGATAGGAACTTCAGCACAGTGGATGAATCCCAAAAGAATGCTCTGTCAGTACATGCAGCTCAGGAGCCTATAGATCTTCCAGGTGCTAGTGTATCCTCTCCAGTAGGAGGTGCGAGGCCCAAGCAATTATTTCGTCATCCACCAAAGTCTTTGGCTGTTAGCCAGTTGGGCAATCTAAACAATAGAGATCAACAGGGGAATCTGTGTGGGCCAACAGCGGAGGGAGATCCTGCTGGCAACACGTCACCATCTCCTATTTTATCACCAGTCTCGAATAATAGCATCCTCAAAAAAACAATAAATATTGATTCTGATGACAGTCCTGATCTGACATCGAAGGAGACTCTAGAAAGTCCTTGGAATGAAGATGGGGAAATTCATTCTCTTGGCCAGAGACAGCCCACCTGGATCCCTGACTCTGAGGCTCCTAACTGTATGAACTGCAGCCTTAAGTTCACTTTCACTAAGCGCAGACATCATTGCAGAGCCTGTGGAAAGGTAAGCTGCCATTTATGTTTTGTTTTCAATTCTTTTATGATATAAACTGTGGCCATTCATATATGGAGGAATACTGAAACAGATTAAAGCATACCTACACAAAAAAAGTATTCAGACTTTGCTTGTCGCCCCACTGTACCTGTGTTGGCTTACATATTGGTTCCCTCTATCTGGAGGGTACACAGTGTCATTTTTGCACACAGAACAGTCGCATAATTCTAAAGGGTTGCTGTGGCTCTTTGTAGGAGCTTTCTAATTGAAATTTAAATAAACCTCCCTTTCAGCTGGGACCTAATTTTAAGAAATAGTAAAAAAAAAAAACCAAAACAAAAAAACAAACACACATGCTCCCCTTTTGTCCTCTTCAACGCTTTTGCCCTACTCCTGGTAAATAATACCTACCGGCTCCTGAGATTGAGGATCGAGCCTCTCCGATGACCAGTAGCCTCTGCACCATGCTTTTGCCCCTATCATTTACTGTTACTGGCCACACCTCCTCCATACACTGCAGTGGAAGAGGGTGTGCTGTGGCCTGGCCTGCCATCTCCATTGCAGTGAATTTAGCAGACATGGCTAGATGTCCATTTGACATTCTGGTCGCCAGTTAGCAGAATTGTGGAATTGCTGGGGTTTTAAAGAGGCACATCTGAGCCGTCAAAGTCGAACCCCCTGGGGCATCCCCATTTGGAATGCCCCACTGTGAAACCCCCTGGATCACCTGATCCACTCACCTGTTCCCGTGCCCTTGACCCCACGGCCACGTCCCCAGCATATCTCTGGCTGGGACGTGCCATGCACCAGGCCTTTGTGAATAGCTGGTGCAAGCACGCCCACAGCTAGAGGTTGAGCAGGAGTTCGGGCGGTGGCTCACTTGGCTTAATGCAGCTCTGTTAGCCGTACAGCAGTAGCAGACCTGAATGGAGCCGAGTAAAACCGAGCTTGCTCATTCACTGAGTGGCCTGCACCGTGGGAATGCGAGAAAGGTGAGTTTCCTGGGCAAAATGTGGGATGCCCAAGAGGACTGAGAGGAACAACACACAGGAGAGTGAATTTCCTGGGTGGCGTTTCTGACTGGACTATGATGAATCAACTGTGGGGAGCACAATGTGAGTATTTGTAGTTTTTTTGCAGACAGTTGTAGGCTACCAGTCAGTACATCAGGCATAAGGCCTAGGCTCTCCATGGCTGAACAGCCAACCTCCTGCCTTGCCAGGACACCAGCTGCTATGCATTTCAGTGCAGGCCAGGTGCTCTCCCTAAGGCACCAAGCTACCAAGCTGGGGCAGTTGGGGGTACGGGAAATGGGGTGGGGGGCAACGGTAAATGACTCACTGTATATTATTTTGTATTTATTTTTTTTGTATATATATTTTTTTACTTTGCTTACCTTGAACTAGTAAGCAAAGTTAAAAAATATACAAAAATGTTTTATTATTCTAACTACACTATACTTCTGCCATTCTTATCCCCAGTGCTGGCCAGTGTGCTCTCAGTGTTCGGTGTTGCTGGCATTTGAAAGGCAGTAGGACAAAAGTCACCCTTCCTTAGATTCTCCGGCCAATCGGCGTGGGTTTTGGTCCACTTTAAGACTATGGCCTTGATTCACAAAGGGTAGAAAATAACTCTTATGGTAGTAAAAAATTCAATTCAGGAGAAAATAGCCTGAGAATGTCACTGTTAGTGAATCACCAGATAGGAATACAATGAAAGTCAATGGCACTTTTTACTACAGTTAAAAAGGGGTAAAAAGTTCAATATCTTTTTCAAGAGTAAAAAAGTACCATTAACTTTCATTGTTTTCCTATCTGGTGATTCACTAACGGTGAAATTCTCAGACTTTTTTCTCATGAATTGAATTTTCAGTTGAGTTTTTTTCAACTCTTAGTGAATCGAGGCCTATGTACATTACTGTATATTTATCTAGTCTGATGGTCTCCCTCCCTCCTTTAGCCTAGCTCTTCCAATCCTAAAATTAAGGATAAGGAGGAAGACAAGGAAAAAGAGACAGTTACTAAAGTTAAAACACAGGAATCTAGGCTTGCCCACCTGTGTCTTAGTTCTCAATCTATTTTATTGAAATCGTGGAGCAGGTCTATTTGTCGGACATGCATTGAAAGCAAGCTGGAAGGTAAGGCAGCTTCCTGTTTAAGGAAGGGGTTCATGAAATTTGACATGGCCGCTACCCTGGAAATTTTGTAAAGCTGCTCTTCTATCCAGGGCGCCCCGTCAATCACCTCGCTCCCTTCAACACAGACTATGGGATACCCCCAGACAACCTCTTCCCTAACCCCCTCCCCACCACTCCTAATCCAGCTCCTCCCACCTCCGGTTCCTACGGCTCAGATCCCGGAGGCTGACGTTAGCAAAGGGCAGGTATCCTCTAGCGAGGATTCCCTTTAATGAGGAATTCGGATGTGAAGGGTTCAGAGGAGGAGGGGACCACCTCTTGAAGTACCAGGACTAGATCTGCTTAGGAAACCTCTGCCCTGCTCCTGAGAATAAGTTTCTTTTTTTTTTCTCCCCAATACCATTAAAACGCAAGTATTCTTTTGAGGAGACTGATTCAGGCCCCTGGTTCAAATGTCCCAAATTGGATGCATCCTTGGCCCAGGTTTCTAGATCTTCGTTTTGAAGATTCAGGTACTCTCAGGGACCCTATGGATAGCAGGACTGAGTGTATGGTCAAAAGAGCCTGGTTTGTGGCCTCTTTTAATTTTAAGCCAGCTTTGGCATCTGATTGTGTAGCCTGAAACCTTATGGTGTGGCTTCAAAACCTTAGGGGCTTATAGAAAATGAACGCCCCTAAACAGGCACTATTAGATTCCCTCCCCTGTATGTTTAGAGCTATATGTTTTCTCAGAAGATGTTTCTGTTGAAGCAGCCACAGCTAAAACGACAAGCCTATTTAAGCTAGAAGGGCAATTTGGCTAAAAGCCTGGCAAGGGGACCTAGCATCTAAGGCTAAGCCCTGCAATTTACTCTTTGAAGGGAACCTAATGTTCTAATAAACTGACAAGGAGGAACCAGGTCCAGAAGTCTGCTGTACATCTAAAGGGTTCTTTAAATGTAGCAGATTTTGTGAGCAGGAAGCAGCTCTCACATTCGGAAATGGGTGCTGAATCAGATCAGAATCAGAAATTTTACCTTCAACTAGTTCAGAGATGGGGACCCTCTCACATGGAATTGTTTGCCACAGCGGGAAACACAAAGTGCATTTTTTTTGTTTCCCCGGGGGTGAAGCACTAGACGTGGATGCTCTGGCTCAGTCTTGGCATTTTCCTCTGGCCTACACACTCCCTCCCGTTCAGATCCTCCGGCAAGTTATAAGGAAGATTGCAGAGTAACAAAGCACGATTATCCTGGTCATGCCGGTTTCGGCCAAAAGAAGTTGGTTCACAACTTTGAAGAACATGTCGCTGGAAGATCCATGGGTTCTACCATTAATACCAGATTTACTGACTCAGGGACAAGTTACCCGAAGCTCGAAAGACTGAACTTGATGGCCTGGATCCTAAAAGGTCTTGACTAAGAAAAAAGGGTCTTTCTACGAGGGTGATTGAAACCCTATTAGAAAGCAGGAAAAGAGTTACCAGAAGCATTTATCTAAAGTTTTGGAAAAAATTCTGTTCCTTCTGTGAAGTTAACAGTCTGAACAAGAATATGATTTAAGCAGTCTTGGAGTTCCTGCGGGAAGGTTTGAACTAGGGACTGGCCTTAAAAACACAGGCTTTTGCGATTTCTGTATTTCTAGACCCCTGATCAACAGGTTTTTTTCTCATCTCCTCCATTCTGGGGCACCAATAGTAGCAATGTGTGGGTTAATCTCAGCCCACCACCATTTTTTCTGCAAGATTGAAAAACTAGCTCCTCCTGGCCTATATAGGACATGCTGTGGCATGATCTCCTCAGTTCTTTTCTTGCAGCTGCAAGGGACTGTGAAGATGTCTGTCAAGCAATGCGTGTTTTTATGGAGGCAGTGCTCTTGCACAGTTTCACACATGACCCCTGCAGATGGAATTACTTTCGATCCGGGATCAGGACCCACATACTCTGGATCACTCCTTTTGTTGACACATCCAACAAGGCAGTCCCTAACCTGGTGGCTGGGTTCTCAGCCTCTTCACATCAAATCTTTCCTTCCAGTACAGTGGAATATCATCACTACGGACACCAGTCTAACAGGTTGGGGGTGTCGTGGAGTCCGATCCAGGGAAAATGGAGTCTGGATGGGAGCAGACTCCTCATAAATATCCTGAAACTGAGAGCGATTCTATTGTGTCTCAGACATTAGACATCTCATCTGAGGGGGCATCCCATCCGAATTCAAATAGACAATCAGACGGCAGTGGCATATATCAATCACCAGGGGGCACCAGAAGCAGGAAAGCCCTCATGGAAGGGAGCCGGATTTTACTTTGGGCCCCAGAAGCAGGTTCCACGCCTCTTGGCAGTACACATACCAGGCGTAGACAGCTTGCACAGAACAATAAAAGTTTAGAGGTTTATGTCCCTGTCCAGGGGTCCTCTAGCAATAGCAGCAGATACCCTGACTCTTCAGTGGTCAGCATTCAAGCTTCTTTATGTTTTCCTTCTGATTCCACTCCTGGGTTGAGTACTACAAAAGGCTATCTCGCAAGGGAGTTCCAACCATTCTGGTAGCTCCTCAGTGGTCAAGGAGAAGCTGGTTCTCAGACATAAGGATGTCAGATGGCAACCCATGGGGGATACCTGATGATCCAGATCTTCTCAAACAGGGGCCTCTAAGGCATCCCAATTTTCAAGTGCTGGCCTTGATGGCCTGGCTATTGAAATCTCTATCGTGGCAGAGAGAGGGTTTTTTCTGCCAGAGTTATCCAGATTATGATTCAGGCCAGGAAGTAGTCTTCATCAATGATCTACTATAGAGTCTGGCGAGCATTTTCACACAGTGCGAATCCAAAGGGTTCGTTTGTAGAACTTTTCTGTTCTCAGAATATTGAGCTTTTTGCAGAAAGGTTTTGATGAAGGTCTGCAATTGAGTGCTTAAAGGGACAGATATCTTCTTATCTATCTGTGTCGTTGTCATTAATGACGTCACAGATGTGTCGTTAGGTTAATGACTCTTAAGGTTATCTTTTAAGTGACAAGAATCTCAGTAAGGAGGGTTTCTGAATTGCCAGCTTTATCGGTTATATCTCTTTATTTAGTATTACATAAGGATGAGGACTTTTTCTGTTTTAGACAAGATTTGGTCCTAAAGTGGTTTGACTTATGTTCTACTGCAGTGCCGATAAGGAAAGGGTTCTTCACTCGCTAGATGTAGTGAGAGCAATGAAATTTTATCTCGCTGCTACACAATCCTTCCACAGGTCAGACCCCTTATGTGTCATACTTGAGGGACAATGGAAATTTCTTCCTCCAGCTAAGTCCACCATCAGCCGATGGATTAGACAAGCAGTGGTAAGGGCCTATATCTCCAAAGGGAAGCTTCCTCCCTTTAGGATTACGGCTCATTCGACACAAGCTATTGGATCATCTTGGGCTTATCAGCATCAAGCTTCAGTAGAACAATGATAGAAGGCCACTACTTGGTCTTCAGTTCTTCCATTTACCAAATTCTATAAGGTAGAACCTTGGCGGATGCCGCTTTTGGTAGGAAGGAATTACATACAGTATTAAATTAGATAGTTTTGGAATGTCTCATTCCTGATAGATGGGGATCCCACCCGAATTCAAGGTATTGCTTTTGGAGATCCCTATTGTTACTGAATTCTCCTGATGGCCTGATGTAAAATGGAAGAGAAAAAATAATTCTTCTTTGATTATTACTTCAGGAAATCAGACCCTCCCTGTCTCCCTGTTAGTGAAGTTGTAAATATGTAAATTGTTTGATCAATATAAAATAATCGGAGAGAGGAGTCTTGTATTTTGTCTCCAGCCTTTTATCTCAAACAGGAGATATATGTATGCCTCCTGGGCGGATGGTTCTGCTGCTTTTCAATTAAACTGGATTGGAAGAAGTCAGCCAAAAGGATATGGGCCGGGAGGAGGAGCCACATCTTTGTCTTGCAGTCCACGCCCTGCGGCTGAGAGGTTAACCCTATCGTTACTGAATTCTCCTGAAGTAATAATGGAAGAGAAATCAATGCTACAGGTGAGTTCTCACAGAATTATCTTTTTCCCTTGAGGACACGCCAGATCTTATTATGGGTATTCTAGATTCCCTTAAGTTTGAGTCGGAGGATAGGATAAGCCACTCTCTGTTCAGTATTCCCTTTACCGGTTACTATTGGAGAGAAGGAATCCCTGTTTTCCAATTCACCAGTCGCTAAGGGACATTATTGCTCGGGGTCTCGGTTTTTCCATTCTAAGTTTATCAAGAGAAGATTTCCCTTTGGGGAATCTGAGATAGATGTTTGGGCTAAATGTCCCAAGGTTGATGCTCCTTTTCCTCAGGTTTCCCGGAATCGGATCTCTCATTTGATGAAATGTGTTAACGTAGAGATCCCTTACACAAAACATCAGACATTTTACCTAAAAGGAATTGGGATACTGAGTCTTTTCTGTTCAGACCCGTACTGGACTGTGTCAGTAGAGTAGTTGAGTTTTGGATTGACAAAGTCAGGAATGGCATATCTGGTATTTGTTTCTAAAGCAGTCAGTTTTATTTGGGATGCTGCTTAAGAATCAATTAGAGCCAATGCGTAGAGTATGGTCTTAGTTAATTGTGCCCGTAGAACCCTCTGGCTCAAGACCTGGCAGGGAGACCAGTCCTCTAGGGCATACTTCTGTGGTGGCCCATTTGAGGGGAAGCTTTTGTTTAGTTCAGAGCTTGAAAAAGTGTAAACTCATTCGGCAGAGGTGGGGAAGAAATTTCTGGCTAAGAGGAAACCTTTTCATCAACCTCATGCAGGATTTCCGGGGCTCGGATTCCAGAAGGTCCTGGGCTTCTCGGGGGGCTAAAGGGCAAGGGAGGTTTATTGTTTAAACCTCCTCAGAAGTCCAAACAGCAGTCTTGCCGTATGTCCGGTGGGGTAAGAGTTCTGTCCTTTCCTCCGGCCAGGCAGAAGATCTCTCAGACACCCTTTTTTCTAGAGACGATTCAGGAGGGTCTTTGTCTCAAGGCCAAAGGATCGTTTTCTAGTGACCCACTACTCCAGAGATCTGGCAAGAGCACAGGCCATGTCCTAAGTGATTAAAGAGAACAGGATTTTATTCCCACGTTTTGGTTCAGAAACCATCAGGAACATTTTGGATGACCCTGAACCTGAAACTGTTAAACAGAGAAATCAAATACAAGAGATTCTGTATAGAGTCAATATTTACGATCAAAGATATCATGGTGTCCAGGGTGCCTGTATGGCCTCTATAGATCTTAAGGATGCTTATCTGCATGTTCCTATTTTTCGGGCTCACTGAAGATTTCTGAGGCTTGTAGTAATGTTAGGAGTAACTTATCACTGGAAGAGCAATGACCTTTGGCCTGTCATCGGCACCTTGAATATTCACAAAGATATTAGCGGGAGCTATGGCATTTTTGAGGTTAAAGCAGATTGGAATAGTCGAATACCTGGACGATTTTCTTCTTGTTGCTCCGTCCAGAAATAATTTGGAGAACAATGTGAAGATAACATTGTCCCTCCTTTCAGAGCTGGGGTGGATCATAAACAAGGAAAAGTTGAGTCTGAACCCTCAAAAAAAGTGCATATACCTGGAATATCAGATCGACCGTTTACAGCAGAGAACCTTTCTTCCACCTACCAAAATCAAGAAGATGGTCTCCCTATTCTCTTACATTCAAGGACATCCCAGAATCTCCCTAAGGCAAATTGTGGTTGTTCTGGGCCTCATGTCCTCAGCCATCCCAGCAGTCATTTGGGCCCAGATACACTTAAGGGCTCTAGACCTTCCTTTTGTTCACCTGTAATAGAGATCCAGAGACCTTGGATTCTCTAGTTACACTTCCAGATCGGGTTTTGTCAGTCACGAAGGTGGTCAGTTCAGGGGAATCTATCCAAGAGGAGTCCTTGGCACCAGGTGGACCCAATCCATATCACAATTGACGTTTCATGGGTTCCATAAGAACGCTATGAGCAATCGAGACGTGCTGATTGTCTTGAATAATGTAAATGATAATGGTGGCTTATCTCAACCATCAAGGGGGGCACAAGGTCAGTTGAGCTAATGTTTTTTTTTGAGACAATATGTGCCAGGATGGAAAGAATGCTGGTCTCCTTGAGAGCAGGCCACATGAAAGGAGAACTAGAGTCAGGGAGCGCTGGGGGTGGGGGGCGCCCTGGGTCAGAATTGGGGGAAGTTCAATCTTTGTTACCCCCATTCCAGATTCTTTCTCTAGTCAAAAGGAAGAAAAAGTTGGACCAGGCACGGGTGATCCTGATTGCCTCCTGGCGGCCCAGGAGACTGGTACTCCCTATTAAAACAAATGCCTGTAGGTCTGCCAGTAACTCTCCCTCTAACAGCAGATCTGCTGCATCAGGGACCAATGTTCCACCCCAGGTTCAGAGTTCGCTTGACAGCATGGATCCTGAATGGGACCTGCTAAGGAGTAAAGGGCTTTATAGTTGAGTTATTAAAACCCTTCTCCAGAGAAAGAAAATGGTTACCCGTAAAATATACAGGAAGGTTTGGAAGAAGTTTTCTTCATTTTTTGACGTCCATAATCTGAATCGTGTAGGACTGGTTGCAGTTTTGGAATTTTTACAGGAAGGGGCAGAAATGAGGCTAGCCATCAGTACTTTAAAGGTACAGGTGGCGGCTCTGTCATTATACTTAGACTGTAGGCTCAGTCAGGAGGATCTGATTGAAAGATTTTTATCTCCCTGTCTAGAGGATGACTGATGAGTTCTAAGGCCTTCCCTCTCTGGGACCTTTCCATTGTAATAAATGGTCTCACGCGGCCCCCCTTTGAGCCCATTAAGGAGGTAGCGGTTACGTTTTTAACACTTAAGGTCACCTTTATATTGGCCGTGACTTTAGCTAGAAGAATTAGTGATTAGCAGGTCTTGTCCATCAAGGAGTCATATATTAGGATTTTTTCAGATCATTTCACGATCAGACCTGATCCGCTTTACCTACTGAAGATCACTTCGAATTTTCAAAGGTCCCAGGAGATCTACCTACCAGGTCTCAGACCTGAGGATCTTAAGGATTAGCAAGAAATGCATCTGCTAGGAACATTCTGTTTACTTATTTGGATCGTACCTCCAGTCGGAAGCGATCCGATTTTACTTTCTTTTGCAGGAAAGAATAAGGGTCTATGACCCTCTAAGACCTCTATTGCTAGGTGGATTAGGGAAGCCATCCAGTTAGCTTATGAATCTTCTGGGAGACAGCCTCCAAAGCACACTCTACCAGGGCGGTTTCTGCTTCTTGGGCTAGTTTCTCTGGAGGAGATTTGCAGAGTAGCAACTTGGGCTTCCCCGCACACGTTTTTGAACCATTACAGAGTCGATCTTTCTTCGGACACGAGACAGGCGTTCGACAGGTATATTTTTCCTATCCCTAAGGTAGGACGTTTTTGTAGGATTCCTCGTTAATCAGTGGCTGGGCCGGTAAGCGAATTGACTTTCCGGTAGTCTTCAAGGACAGCGTCCTACTTCCCTCTCAGGTAAAGTATATATTATTTATATTAGTTATATTATTTATATTTATGCAGGTTTCTTTTGGGATTTCTCTTTAAAAGCACTGAGGTCTAGGAGAAAGGGGCAGGTATTTAATCATGTTTAGTTTGTGCCTCTGGTTCAGGTGGGAGGAGCTACTCGGCTGGGCCGTCCTGGAGCACTACCGTAAGGTCAATTACCGGTAAGCTAACCGGGTTTTTTTCTTTATTGTTTCGTGGCAGGCTAATTTGATTTTGCATCACTGGTGTATTTGGTCCGTTTTAGACTCTCACTATTCTGCTAATAATGTTTTTTTTTTTAATTTATGTAGGTTTTCTGTGCCATGTGTTGCAGCCAGAAATGCAAACTGCAGTATATGGAGAAGGAAGCGAGAGTCTGTGTGATTTGCTTTGACTTCATCTCTAGAGGTTGGTTTGCTAGATCTATATCGTATGCACTTTTATATATCTATTAAGTGGCTTTTTTAACCTTTCCTGTAGCTTCTCAGTGCTGATAATTACGCTATCACATTTTCTTTTAATTTCTTAGTCCTTTTTTCCACTAACTTTTTCATGATTATTTTTCACTGCGACTGGCTCATTGACTTATTTCAGGCATGTAGTCTGAACAACATTTTTAGTGTGAAAAGTGACTGGGGAACAATGTGGCTAAAGAGTTTGCCATACAAGCTATGATTCATAAAATACAGAGGATATAAAAAGCCCTGGTAAAATTTCCGGTTTTGTCTTTTCCTGCCTTCAATGTGCCCCTTAATCTGTGCAATTCCATTGAAGAACAAACTTGCACACCCCTTCCATTGCAATGAATGGAGTGAGCGTGCACAGGGGAGGAATTCCATTTTGGAAGAGGTGGAGAATGGCGACCGTCGCTGCGCGGTGGGTTTTTCTATCTTGGCAAGTTTTAACATACTGGACCTGCAGGAGACAAAAGGTGGGTATAGCTTTGGGGGGGGGGGGGGGGTTACATGAACAGTCCCTATAATCCTGAATTCTGCAATCTACTACTGGTGGGCATAACATATCTAGCAATTTAGTAACCCATGAACTAGCATTTAGTATTTAAAGGATAACTCTAATTTAAGCTTCTAGTTTACTAATATTAATTCATAGTGCAACCTTCATTGCTTTAAAAGTACCAATCATGCCATTTGTAATCTAGTATTTATACAAATGTCACCATGCTCTGTATATTCTAACGCTGTATAATTTTGTCAGTCTAAAGTGTAATTGTGTGTTACACAGCCTGCCTCGTACTCTATGAACCCCGGTCATGACAAGACGATTTGTTAAAGTGGAAAAAAACCTACCAGCAGCCATCTGGAATCAAAAAGATTACAGGGCCACTGGTTTTGCTCTGGGGCATCCTGAATTGGGATGCCTGCTGCTGTGTAAAAACCCCCCAGTTCACCCATAAAAAACGTATCTCTCCACGCTCCAACGGTGCATGTGGGGGCTCTGGTCCAATGAGAGCCGTCTGCTGTGACTACATCATTCAGCAGACAGCTCTCATCACTTTGAATTGGATGAGAGCGCTTGTACACACGGGGGTTCGGCAGCGCGTGCTTCCCATTTAAGTCAATGAGAGCTGTCTGTCGTATGACGTCGCCAACAGGCGGCTCTTATTGGATGCCCCGGGGCACTTAAAAAAAGCCCGAGCCAAATTCAAATTCCCATGTTTTTTCCACTTTAAAGCAAGAGTCCAGTCAAAAATTGGCAAAACGGACGAAAACTGGAACTAGTCACTATAAGAGACTAGGTCCGGCTAGACATCCACCTCTGGGGCACCCAAATGTCTAGCTGGACCAATTTGGGATGCCCTGCTATATGAAACCCCGCCAGTCGCCTGATATTCTCACCTCACTGCACAGCGCATTTTTCTAGGGCTGTGCATGATCGCTATCGGCACTCGGTAACCTGCTATCTGAGAAAGAGGGGTGCAGTGAGCGTACGCCCCAGAATGCTTTGGGCCCCATCGCTCACTTCAGTTACTGTCTGCCGTTCATTCATTGCAATGGATGGACAGTCGGCGCACACTGATTAACGTGAGGGATGGGACTGTGCAAGAGGCATCGATACTGTCATTTTTGGAAACCGTAAGGATTCTGGGTGACAGATAAGCTTGCTCCAGCCACGTGGGAGAGGATGCTAGTGCCTGTTTGGTTTTACTTTAACTGAATGGCTGGCATTGCCACGCACAGCGCTAGAAGGATGCAAGGAATGCTCTGCGCTGATCGCGAGTGTGGCTAAACTGACATTCTGCTCCTTTAGCCGCACACTAATATGCTCGGCCAAATAAGCTGATTGGTATCTATGCCCATTAGACACATGACCTCCATAAGAGCATGGAAGTAGGCTAAGGTGAGTAATGGAAAGACCAGAGGTGAGGAAGCCACTTTAATATAGAGGGTTTTGCATCTCTTTAAGGGGTAAATCTACATTTGATTTAATTTTTGAAAGTGTTTATTTTTGTCTTTGATTTTGTCTTAAAGGTGCTGAGCTGAGCTGAGCTTAGCAAACGTGTGTTCTATGGTAGCAGTTTTCACTATCTGCAATCTGTTGCTATTGGCAATGTACACCAAATGCATAATTGCTGGTTGCATGTGTGAGGTTGAGTGAGCTCCCTTGCCTCAGCAGTGGCTATAGCAGCAATGTTCTGCTTTTACAGGACTCACTTCTATCTTCTTGGTGTACATTGGCAATAGCAACCGATTGCAGGTATTGAAAACCGTTTCCATAAAACACAAATTGCAAACATTTAAAAAAATACTAGATCAGCTCAGCGCCTTGAGCAAATCCTTTTGGCACAAAAATACACTTTAAAAAATTCTATCGAATGTGGACTCACCATTTAAGCTTATATATTGGCTTAGTATATTTAACACCCAGTAACTCACGATGGTATTACCACTGCTGGGCATATGAAGAGTATTTGTAAATCCTTTAATCAGTGAATGTTGCATCCTAAAACAACAAAAGAGATTTCACGTTTGTGACTTTTGTTATGACTGAAGTTCACCATTAATGACAAGCCACTTTGTTGTCTCTGAAAGTTAATGGACCAGTCTACATTAACAATACATTTCCTGTGTGCTCACTATCCATTCTGTTTAGATAGAAATCATGATGTCCTGTCTCTGTAACCTGTCTCTGTCCTCTTGGGTGACCCTGTGCCTCTTCTTAGTAGCTTTTTCCTACTAAATATTTGAAGCAACTAGTAATTCCCTGTCATGTGACTTTATTTTGTTTCACTTCCTTTAGTGCAGGCTATTGGAAGGATGACAAGTCCATCTGCTCCTAGTCCAAACCTCCATGCCCCCCCTGAGTACTCTTCCACCATCCCTCCCTCCATACAGACCCAGGCAACAGGTACACTGAAACTCTCCTACAGTGGCTCAGTATATAGGTGCTGGGCCCTGGCGGTACATCTTGCGAATAGATCATATGAGTTGTAATTTATTTTGTTGTTAACTTGAGAGCTATTAAACCTTTCAAAGAGGAGGACTAGGGCTGGTGATCTCCCTCTTTGTGCAACATTTTAGTTTGGGATGTCCTGCTGTTTGAAACTCCCAAGATCGCACAGTGTAGTCACATTGCCGGTGACCCCATAGAACATGCATGCACCGCTGGCGCATCCCTGCTTTTCTGTAGCTGAGCCAAGCAGAATCAATGACTGCCCTGGTCACACAGGGCAGCTGCCAGCAGCCTACGCTCCATTCATCTTTAGTAAGCTGTCCTGTGGTTAGAGTAGCGTAGATAAATTGGGAGCACAAAATGCTGATTGGATGTCGGCCTGTGCATGGGCAGTGGGATATCCTGGAAAGGGTGGCGGTCTTACACAGCATGGCATCTCAGATTGGGATGCTCCTTTAAGAGAAACAATATCTGGGATAGTGAAAATCCAGTTTTTTTTTCTGTTTAAGGAAAACTTGAACCAATAAAATATTTGATGAGAGTCAGGCTCTGTTCACTCCTCTTTCTCTGCGTTGCAACATAGTTACAACTCAGAGAAAACACTGCACATAATTCTAGATGGGATAGTTCTCTCATCTGCACTTTGTAACGCAGCGTTGGGTTAAGGCTCTGGTCCCACCTCTCCCATGCGTTAAGGCTCTGTTCACAATGCGCTTTCTCTACATTGTTGTGCTGTGTTGGAATGCAGTTATGTTGCGTTACACTGCAGAGGAAACATTGTACATTATTCTAGGTAAGATAGTTCACATATCTGCGTTGCGCAACGCATTAAAAAACATTGCAGTCACCTTTTTCAGCGCAATGTTGTAACAGCGCAGGTCAATAGAGGCCTATGGAAACACAAGCGCAGCGAACATAGAACACTGCACCTGCGCTGCGTTGCCATAATCTTTACCATTTACTTATGCAAAAAAAAACACAATGCATTTCTAACACATCAAATGTGCAGTGTTTGTTTTGATACAAAGACCCTCTGACATGTTTACAAAACTCAGCAGAGAGGTGTGAACATAGCAGTTGTTTTGAATGCTAGAGGTGCATTGTATACTAAAAAAAAAAAGTGCACTTTTGATGTGTTGCCAATGCTTTTGCATTGCGTTATACATATTCTATTGATGCTAGTACTACATTGCGCTGAGAAAGGTGTCTGCAATGCTTTTTTGATACGTTGTATAACGAAGGGTAGATGTGTGAACTATCCCTCCTAGGATTATGCGCAGTGTTTTCTCAAAACATCCTCAGCATACTCTTGAGACCTTATGGCTCTGCCCATAGGTAGGAACATATGACCACCAGAAATGAATAAATCTTGGCTCCTACTCCGAGTCTCGAGTTGTTTATGTGTTCCTGCCTTGGGCAGGAGCCAGACTACCAGCTCCTGAACAGATGGGTATGTACCGGCGCTGTGGGTTTGCGCAGGGCAGACCCATCTCCTGGCTCCAGAGGCAGCCTGCCAGGGACCCAGGTTGGCAGTTTGGAGAATTCTCAGCTTTTCCATGCTGTGCCCAAGCCATTCCAAATGCTCTTTGGGGTACACAAATGATATGGCGGATGATATTTTATATCTGGCTCGCCAACAGGTCAATAACCCCTCACTCAGTTTCACAGATGCCATATTGAACCAGGCTTCCAACCAGGCCAACCAATTATACTGGAGGACTAAGTCATTAGAATGAAAATTAGGTGGGGTTGGTATGACCTCCCTAACAAGTCTTAATGCTGCTTAGGGAAATAAGTTATGACACAGATGTTGGCTGACAAAGCTCCAGATCAGAAGCTAGCATATCACAGACTACTTGAAATTATTGAAAATAGCTCTGGAGATCTCTTGTTTCTTGATGCCCCAGGTGAAACTGGCAAGACATTTCTTATCAACCTGCTTCTTGCCAAGGTTAGAAGTATGGATGGTATTGCTGTTGCTGCTGCACCATGTGGAATAGCAGCAATGCTACTGAGTGGTGGCAGAACTGCACACTCCACATTTAAATTGCCTTTTAATCTTACAAGAGATGATGCGCCAGTCTGCAATATTTTTGTAAATTCAGGAGATGCCCATATCTTCAGTCAAAGTCAACTCATTGTCTGGGATGAGTGCACCATGGCACATAGACGTGCTCTGGAAGCATTAGATCAAACAGACTTAAGAGATAAGACCCAACTAATCGGTGAGGCCTTGGTCTTGCTTGCTGGTGATTTCAGGCAGACCTTACCTATAATATCAAAGGGAACCATGGCTGATGAACTGAATGCATGCGTTACGGCATTGTCACTGTGGCATCAAATTCAGACGCTTACTCTCACAACCAACATGAGAGCAAATATATTCTAAGTATGTCTCACACCCTGCTTCGGAAATATTCATTACACTTGGGTTATGTCCAGTAGAGGGCGAACTTCTGCAGAGATGAATAGAAAAAAAGAAGCCCCTCCCGGCCCATAAATACCTGGGACCTCCCACACATTCCCCAGTAATCGTCTGCAGACGGCGAGCAAGTCAGAAGATGAAGTCTCCTCCTTGCAGGTAAACCGGGTTCACACCCGGCCATTTTTTATCCCTATTTCTGCCCGGACCTAGTTATGCTTAAGTCCCCTAATGCCTCCCAGCCTTGACTGTAGGTCCGGGTGAAGGTAGGATTCACCTTAACAGGTGTACTGACAGGAGCTATGCTCCTCCGTGAGACCCCATTACAAGGGGTAGGCGGCTACCAGGTTGGTGACCCTGGTTTGGGATGCCCTGTCCGTTTCCCCCTGCTCTACTACCGTAGTTGGGGATCCCTCCCTCCCTTTACTTTATTCCCTTTATTCTCAATGGGGAGGGCTGTGAATTCTCCCTTGATTTTAACTTCATTGATCCTCCCTTGTGTATGCGTGTGTGTGTGATTTTCTGTACAGCTTGATACATGCGGCGGCCGTATTGAGAGCCGGCTGCCCTGTCCTGCTCCGCACGTGTGGCTGCTCAGTTCTAGAGGATGAGCTTCTCCCCCTCCTTTCTGTGAGGAGAGGGGGCGGGACCGGGCGCTCGGCGTGCTGGCGGCGGCCCGCCCCACTCTGGCGCCCTCGGCGACGCCCGATCAATGGATAGGAATCCGCATTGCTGGGCGAGGATGGGGAGGGGGACGGGGCCAGGCGGGGGGCGCGATCCGCGCTGGCCCGCCCTTCTTCTTCCTTTTCTGCCTTCTGTTAAGGCTGGGGATCGCCATTTGTCATGCTGTGAGTGCCCTGCCGGGCTTTGCTTGTTGTGCATTGTTGTTTTGATTTGCGCCTTATCCAGCGCAGTGGCAGCCATTAGTTTTATTGTACTACTTGCGCATACATTATTATACATTATTATATTATTATATACATTACTATCAGTACTATATACTATGTTATATACAAGGTTATATACAATGTTATATATACCTATATATACCCATATATATATTTATTTTATATGTTTTGCCAACACTCTTTGTACATTCTGCATGTATGAGTGCTTGTCTATGGTGTACCTTACTTACGGGGGCCCCCATTTTGTTATTGTGTCCCGGGGTCCCCTGGCAAAAAAATAAGGGCTTGCAAATCCTCCCACTAACGGACTTAAGGGGCATCCCGGGTAGCTTTCTAGCGTAATTCCCGCTGGTCATTGCGACTGCCATACAAATCACCATATGGAGGCTCCCCAGGATACCGGGCTCCGGCTCCCTTCGGGGCAATCCCGGCAGTGTGTGGGTTGGGGGGTATCCCTTACGGGGGATAATGTGCTGGTTTGCATACCATGTGTTCAGCAGGCCATAACGCGGTAGTCGGGGCCCAGGCGTCTGGGTCAGTGCCGCCGGCCTCATCACCTACCCCACCTTGATCCGTACCCCAAGTGACACTGTCATTAGCGGGGAGTCGCAATCTGATGTATGTGCTAGATTGGCCAACATCGTGAAATTGATTCTAGCTCTGCGGCCAGGTAGGCCCCAGCTAAGAGAAGGCATCTGTCACCGGCCGCGCTGGTTCTTGATGATCATGATTCCCTTGACTGGTCTGTTTATTCCCCGCTTGCGGAAGGGGAACTGTTTACGGAATCTGATGGCTCAGAGGATCAGCAGTTTTGGATGTTGATGCTGGGCAGGGGCTTGGGGGTGCCGTGGATACCCCCAAGATCCTGGCCCATTTATTTGAGGTGTTGGCTATTTCTCTTCCGGTGGAGCCCCCTCCGCAGAAGGGGGAAGTTTCTGGGACCTCTAGGCCTCGTCTGGAGTTCCCAAATCAGATACATTTTGAATATTTGATTCTTAAGGAATGGGAAGGACCTAACCGGCTTCCCGGTTTTCCTCAGGGGTGGGATAGGAAGTATCCCTTCCCGGTGGACGCGGTGAAGCGCTGGTCGTCACCTCCCGAGGTCGATTCGCCCGTTCTGGGATTGTCCAACACCTCCATTGTACATTCTCCAGACGCCGCCACTCTTAAAGATGGTGAGGACAAACGCTTTGATCAGATGGCATGCCATGCCTTTGCCAGTGTGGGTTCAGCCTTGCGGCCTGTTTGTGCCTCGGCGCTCGCGACTGTGGCTACCAGGTCTGTGGTTAGGGACCTGTTGAGTGGTTCCCAGCTTAACCCAGCCAGTGATGAATTCACAGCCCTTAAGCGGTGTAAATTATTTGTGACCTTTGTTTTATCTGCTATGGATGACGCGATTATTATGTGTAGTAGAACTTCGGCATTGCTGGTGGCTATTCGCCGATCGGTCTGGCTACGGCAGTGGGCGGCTGACATTGTGGCTAAGAAATCAATCGCAGTGCTACCCTTCCTGGGTATGAGGCTGTTCGGAGATAAATTGGATTCAGTGGCAAAAGGTGGAAAGTTACCTCAGTGTAAGTAGCAGCATCGCCCCTTTCGGAGGGGCAGGCTCCTTCAATCCTTCCTTTCGCGGTGCCAGAGCAGGCAGAGGCTTTGCCTACTCTAATTTCAGAGGTGATTCCTGGAACAGAGGCAGAGGATGTGATCGTCCAGGCCTTAACTGGGGTTCCAAGCCCAAGCCTGCTGCCAAGACAGCTCAGCAATGAGGGGACGCCCTCACCCTTGCTGGTGGGGGGATGGCTGCGGCACTTCTTCCTGGTCTGGGCCCAGGAGGTCATAGACAAATGAATCTTGGAAGTGGTCTCTTCCGTGTACAAGCTGGAGTTCGAGTGCCGGCCTCCTCCCAGATTCATTAGTTCTCGGGTCCCCTCGGTCCCCCTGGCTGCGCCGGGGCTCCTGTTGGCAGTGCAAAATCTTCTGGACATGGAGGTCATATGCCCGGTGCTTTTCTCAGGGAGAGGCCAGGGCTATTATTCCATCCTCTTCACGGTTCCCAAAATGGATGGATCCATCAGACCCATTCTGGATTTGAAGTTTCTCAACAGGTTCATCAGAACCAAGAAGTTACGCAGGGAGACTCTGCGTTCAGTCATCAATTTCCTTCGTCAGGGGGATTTCGTGACATCTATAGACTTCAAGGATGTTTACCTTCATGTACCATTCTACCCAGCACACCAGAGAGTTATCAGGTTGTGGTGGGTGATCAGTATTTTCAGTTGTGGCCCTCCCTTTCGGGTTGACTTTGGTACCAAGGGTGTTCCCCAAGGTGCTGGCGGGCATAATGGCCCTTCTCAGAGTCCAGGGCATTCGCATTGTGCCGTATCTGGATGACCTGCTTATTACAGCTTCTTCACTATGTCAGGCGGAGCTGGACTCCAGGGTGGTGACGACGCTGGTAAGGTTCGGATGGGTGATCAACCACCCCAAGTCTTCTCTCTCCCCATCAAGGGAGATCTCATTCCTGGGCATGAATCTGGATACCAGTCAGGCCAGAGTGTTCCTACCTCACCCAAAGGTGCAGAGGGTTCAAGATCTGATACGTGTTCTCCTCTATCCGGCTAGGGGTGAAACTGGTAGGATTGATGGTGGCTTCCTTCGAGGCAGTCCCCTTTGCTCAGTTCCACATGAGGTCGTTCCAACTCCATCTATTGCTGAACTGGGACAGATGTCCCCGGTCCTTGGATCAGTCCTTTCTGCTGGCTCCCAGGGTTCGACAGGCCCTTCAGTGGGGGCTGGAACCAAGCAATCTGATGAGGGGCAGATCCTTTCTGGCCCCTTGTTGGGAGACGGTTACCACGGATGCCAGCCTGTCGGGCTGGGGAGGTCTCTGGACGGATTTTCAGTTCCAGGGGCTGTGGGGTCCTCAGGAGGTTCACACCCCCATCAATGTCTTGGAGCTCAGAGCTGTTCGGTTGGTTCTGTCATGCTTGACGCATCACTTACAGGGCTTACCGGTTCAGGTTAGATCAGACAATCGAACTGCGGTCGCTTACATCAATCGCCAAGGAGGGACTCGCAGCAGGAGTGCCCTCAGGGAAGTTTCTCTGATTCTCGCATGGGCGGAGAGCAATGTTCCATGCATCTCAGCGGTATTCCTTCCGGGAGTGGAAAACACTTCCCTAGCGGTTCTTGGGGCATCCCGGGTAGCTCTTTAGCCTTAACCCTTACTGGCCTATTGTGCCATTCAAATCACCATATGGAGGTTCCTTCGGGACAAGCCCGGCTATGTGTTGTGTGTGGGGTATCCCCTATTAGTGATGATGTCAGGGTGTGTGTACCCTGCGCCCAGCAGGTAATTGCGCTGCAGTCTGGGCTGTCTGTTACTGGGCCTGGTGGTGCGTCCCCTCTGGCCTCACCTACCCCCCCCCCCCCTCACGCTTACATCTGACCCCCACTGCGGGGGTGGCCAGCATTGAGAAACATCTTGCTGGGTCTGCCCCGCGTAAGGCTTCTGTTAAGAAGCTGCATTTATCACCTGCGGTTTCCCTCTTCCCTGTGGAAGATGAGGGCCCTTACTAACTCTCAGGTCCCTACCCCCTTGAGGAGGGGGAATTATTTTCTGATTCAGAATCCTCTGAGGAACAACCTAAGATATACGGTGGTACTGGGACTCCCTTTGGGGAAGACCCGTGGTCCCCTGAGGACACTGACAGATTTCTGAGTCACATATTTGAAGTGCTTTGTATTTCTCCCCCGGCAGTGGCTCCGCAGCAGCAGGGTGAGCTTTTTCAAACGGTTAAGCCACGCTGGGAGTTTCCTGAGCAGTCTCACTTTAATAATCTAGTGCTCAAAGAATGGGAATGGCGTAGCAAGCTGCCCGGGGTGCCTAAGAGTTAGGACAAGAGGTATCCCTTTCCTGCTGATGTTGTTAAGTGTTGGTCGAGGTGGATGCGCCCGTTCTAGGGTTGTCCAATACATCTGTCATGCATTCTCCTGACACTACTACCATGCGAGATGGCGAGGACCGGCGTTTGGACCAACTGGCCTGTCATGCCTTTGCCTGTGTGGGGACGGCACTGTGCCCGGTTTGTGCCTCTGCTATTTAAGGCTATTGCCATTAAAGGGGTGCTCAAGTGTATTTTGGATGGCGCATCTGAGGATGTGGGTAGAGAGGAGTATAGATCTCTCCTGCTTTGTGAGGAATGTATTGCATATATCCTCTCTGCTATGGATGATGCCATTAGAATGTGTGGTAGGACTTCCCTGTTGGTGGCTATATGCCGCTCTGTCTGGCTACGTCAGGGGGTGGCTGACAATGCTGCTAAGAAGGCTCTCACTGGTTTCCCCTTCAAGGGCCTGCGTCTCTTTGCGGAACGTTTGGATTTGTTTGCTAAGGCTGGTAGGTTACCTCAATGCAGGAGGCCATCTCGGTCCTTTCGGGGGACAGGTGCCTTTCTCCCATCCTTCCGTGGTTCCAGAACTAACCGTGGAGTCTCTTTTACTGGGACCCGTGGAGACCATTGGGGTAGGGGCAGAGGATGTGACCGTCCTGGCCTCTCCTGGGGTCTCAAGCCAAAAACCTCACTCAAGTCCCCTCAGGCATAAAGGGGCACCCTCACCCATCCGGGTGGGGGGGCGGCTTCGGTTTTTTGCTCACGTCTGGAGACTTCACGTCTCGGACCGGTGGATTCGGGAGGTAGTGTCCTCCGGTTACAAGATGGCTCAAAACCCCCTTTTAGCCCAGGGTCTGCGCCTTGCTGTCCAAAACCTTCTGGAGTTAGGGGTCATCTGCCAAGTGCCTTTAAAGGAAAGGGGCAGAGGCTACTATTCCAATCTTTTTACTGTTCCCAAGAAAGAAGGGTCCATCAGACCCATCCGGGATTTAAAGCGCTTCAACAAATTTGTCAGATTCAAACACTTTCACATGGAGACTCTGCGCTCAGCTGTAAATTCACTACGCCCGGAGGACTTCATGACCTCTGTACACATCAAGGATGCTTACCTTCATATACTAATCTTTCCAGGTCATCAGAGATTCCTCTGAATCGAAGGGCCTTGCCCTTCGATCTCACCTCGGCTCCCAGGATATTCACCAAGGTGCTGGCGGTCATTATGGCTCTGCTGAGATCTCAGGGCATTCGCATCCTTCCTTACTTGGACAACATTCTCATCACGTCTCGGCCCTTCCAGCAGGCCGAGCTGGATACCCAGATGGTGGTGTCCACACTGGAGTCCTGGGCTGGGTGATCAACCATCCCAAGTCTTTGGTCAAGCGGTCTCTCTCGTGGTGGCTGGACTCAAGAAACCTGTTGGTGGGCAGATCCTTTCTGGCTCCGTACTGGGAGACTGTCACCACATATGCCAGTCTGACAGGTTGGGGGGGGGCTTCTGGAAATCCCTGAAATTCCAGGGTCAGATGGGCCCTCAGGAGGCCCACACCCCTATCAACATTCTGGAACTGAGGGCGATACGATTGGTTCTCGTCCAACTGACTCCACACCTTGGGGGTCGGGCTGTTCAGTTCCGCTCGGACATCCAGACGGCGGTTGCCTACATCAATCATCAGGGAGGGACCCGGAGCAAGAGGGCTCTCAAGAAAGTGTCTCTGATACTGTCCTGGCCGGAGGAGAATGTTCCCTGCATCTCGTCAGTGTACATCCCGGGAGTGGAGAATCTGGAGGCATACTCCCTCAGCAGGGGGAATTCTCGCCTGGGAAAATGGTCCCTCAGCAGCAGGGTGTTTCGCTCCCTGTGCCACCATTGGGGTCAGCCGGATGTGGATCTGCTTGCGTCCCGCCACAATCACAAGCTTCCAGCCTTTGTCTCTCTGTCCCAGGACCCTCTGGCCTTGGCCATGGATGCACTAGCAATGTCTCGGAAGAGGTTTCAGCTCCTTTATGTGTTCCCTCCGTTTCCTCTGCTGGGCAGGGTGCTGCGCAAGATATCCCAGGAAAGGGTGACAACCATCCTGGTGGCCCCCTGTTGGCCAAGAAGAGTGTGGTTCGCAGACATAGTGTAGTTGGCAGTAGATCAGTACGCCCTGCCCAAGGTTCCAGACCTACTCACTCAGGGGCAGCTACGCCATCCCAATTTACAAACGCTGGCTTTAACGACCTGGCTGCTGAAACCTCCATCTTGATGGAAAAGGGGCTGCCTGCCTCTGTTGTTAATACCATGATTAGGGCTAGGAAGAAATCCTCGTCCTCCATCTACTATAGGGTATGGCATGCTTATATTGACTGATGTGAGTATAAGTCGTTTCCCTGTTCGGTGTTTTCTGTCCCTAGGATTCTGGAGTTTCTGCAACATGGTTTGGATTTGGGTCTTCAACTTAGTACCCTCAAAGGTCATTTTTCTGCCTTGGCCATTTTTGTCCGATGATCTTTTGCTCACCATCGTTTGGTTAAGACCTTCTTCCAGGGGGTTACTCATGTGCGTCCCCCACGTAAGCCTATGTTACCAGTCTGGGATTTGAACTTGGTCTTATCTGCCTTGCAGGGGTGCCCCTTTGTCCATTTTGGCGCTTAAGGTAGTCTTTTTGGTGCCATCACCTCTGTTAGGCGTGTTTCTGAGTTGGCGGCGTTTTCCATCAAACCCCCTTACTTTGAGAGACATCAGGACAAGGTGGTGTTTCGTTTTAAGCCAGATTTTTTGCCTAAGGTTGTGTCTGCTTTTTATCTCAATTATTGCTTTGCCTTCTTTGTGCCATAATCCTAGTAACCCTAAGGAGCGAGTTTTACACTATTTGGATGTGGTTAGGGACCTAAAGTTCTATTTGGTGGCTACTGAATCCTTCAGGAAGACTGATGCTCTTTTTGTGCTCCCGTCTGGACCTAAAAAGGGTCTGGCTCCAGCTAAGTCCACTATCAGCAAGTGGATCCGTCAGGCTGTGATACGAGCCTACTCTGCTAAGGAGAAGGAACCTCCCTTCCGCATTACTGCTCATTCTACTCGTGCTATTGGTGCTTCTTGGGCTTTTCAGCACCAGGCTTCTGTTGAACAAGTTTGCGGGGCCGCTACTTGGTCTTCTGTTCATACTTTTTCCAAGTTTTACAAAGTTGATGTTAGGGCCTGAGCTGACGCTGCTTTTGGCCGCAAAGTGGTTTAAACTGCCCGCTGTTACTTTTTGGGGATCCCACCCTACCTTATGGACACTGCTATTGGATGTCCCAGGAGTAAGGAATATTCTGGAACAGGACGTGCTGTATACTTAGAATAGTACAATTCTGTGATTATTCACCTGTAGAATTGGTATTATATGTATACAGCACTTCCTGTTCTACCCCGCCCTTGTTATCATTCTTAGTTACCTCCTTATGGTGATTGTTCATTTTGAGTTCTTGTTATTATTGTCCTCCCGGCTTCTTGTTAACTGCTTGTCAATACTGGGGATTTTGTGTGAGGTCCCTGACTTATATAGGGCCGGGAGGAGCCACAAGCTGTTTTCTGCAGTCCAGCGGCATCTTGTGGATGTATTACCCAGGAGTAAGGAATATTCTGGAACAGGACGTGCTGTATACATATAATACCAATTCTACAGGTGAGTAATCACAGAATTGTATTTTCTAGCTTCCCACAAAATTAGACTGCCTAATGCTGCATGCACAGAGCCTGTAACTGTCATCCTGCGGCCTCCTGGACACAAACTGGGAGGGTTAAGCCGGATGCAGACAAGTCATACAAGTTGAGCTTGCTGATTCTTAGACTATAAGAATCTAGCAACCAGCAGAAATGGCCCGTGTAACACATTTCTGGAACCTTGCAGTTGAATACATTTATTTATACAACTAAGTGATATTTTATGTTTGGTCTTACTTTAAAGTGGACCAATACCTGGGATTTCAAACATCCATAGTTTTGGTCTGTTTCCATTGGGCATCCCGATTTACTATAACCCGCCATGTGAAACCTCTGGGATTGCCTGTAAAACTCCCCTTATCGGTGGTCCTTTGGAACACTGACCGAGGGGTTGGTGCTGCTATAGATGTTTTGCTGCGCTGGGGCCTACAAAATTTATTTCTGATCCTTTTATTGTATGTGCCTATGTCTGCTTTCTGTTTAACGTGCATGGTAGTGTTACATGTAGTGTACCTGGTCATATGATTTGGGATTTATTTCCTTTGCATATTTGTGTTTCCTTTATGGAAGCGCTTTGCTGGGAATGCAGTATTGCTCATTGTGGTCTGACGCCTGGTTTCCTCTCTGTAATATATATTTAGCTGTTGCTTTCATAAGGTCTTCCAAGACTGGCATAATGTTTCTTTGTTTATCCTGAGATATATATATATATATATATATATATATATATATATATATATATATATTTTACATTTGGTGGCTGGTTCAAGATTTTTTAACATACATATTTGGGCCCTCTTTTCATCAGACAAAAAAAAATTATATGTTAATAATTCAAAAATGGAGTGATACTTGAAAAAAGTTTGGAAACCCACTGTTCTGTTGATCTGCTGCACCAAAATAGAATTTTATATTTTAGTGACATAGTAATAAATATTGGTGTGCTTTGTCTTTTTATTGTTCTTTGACAGATACTCATGGGTTAATGTACAGTCTGCTACGACAAACTGAATGCATAAAAACAAGAAACTCTTCACTGTATATACCTGCTTTTTTAGTCTGGCTAGTTGAGGACATGCAGCGCATGCCTTTTATTTCAGTTCTTCAGGGGCTCTAACCCCTTGTTGCTTCCTGGCTGTGTGCCAGTCACAGCTGACTATCGCAGAGGGGCCGCCATGTGGGGCATGCTCAGTGGCTGTATGAGTCACAAGCGGCCACTACAGCTTCTTAGCAGATAACCATGATGTCCTTGCAGGCTGGCCTACACATGTCAGGGAGGCCTTTCCTGCTCTGTTAGGAAACAAGAAGCACCAGGTCCGATTTAACTGACAATGTTAACCAGGTGGGAAAGATTGTCAGAGTCTCTGTACAGCACGTTCATAATTTTGGAATTGGTAAGCATGTCAATCTTTTGGTGTTCGTTTCTTCCAGTGATGACTGTCAGGCTGTAGTGGTGTGATGCAACAACAAACTAGTAGCTCAAATTATTCATAAATGTGTTACAGTGGACAGTTTTTTGTGTAATTTCTGAACAGAGAATGTGAACCAGGTAGAACCAGGAGGTTTTTCACTAAGCATCAGGTGGGGGTTGTGTTTGCGTCCAGGCACATTTGCCCTGCCAGCCAGAGAACTGGTGATTTGATTGGGCGTGTTCATCCTGATATACTCCTTTCCTTTTTTTTTTGAAGAATGGCTTTTTGCTGAAGGTAGTGTCTGAATGAGGACATTGTTCCTTCATCTTTATGCCAGCCTAGTGCAATGAGAGATGTAGTTAGGGCCTTGAGGTACTACTTGGCAGGCGGCGCAAGCGTGGCGCAAGGCCAATTCTTTTTGTTGGTGCCAGAAGGCCTGTTAAAGGGTTTAGTGGCTTCAAAATCAACTTTCAGTAAATAGATAGGGACAACCGATGTTGAAGGCATATGCCTATAGAGATAAAGAGCTGCCACTCCGAATTATGGCACATCCTGCTAGGGCAGCTGGATCATCCTGGGCATTCAGATATGAGGCTTTTGTGGGTCAGGTTTGTAGCCACCATACACAATGTACCCAAGGTCTTAGAAGGTGGATGTGAAGGCATCAGATGACATTTTGTTTGGCTGCAGGGAATTGCAGTCAGTGGTTGTTTATGAATTTTGTAAAAGTACAAATACAGTATAGTCCAGTCTGTGAACTAAGAAATGCAGATCCAAAAAAGTACCAGAAATGCACAAATTTGATTGGCCAAGTGATTGTGTTAGTCCAGTATACTGATTAAGTGGATAGCAGACTAGAGAAAAAGGAGGAGAGGAAAGGGTTTAAAGTGGCTGTCCAGACCTCTGAACCTTGAAAGCAGTGAGAGGAGGGCAAGAGAGGCAGCCATTCAGGACCTCTGGGGCGGGAGTGGGGGGTGTTTCTCTGTCCTGAAGGTTGATTGAAGGTCAATGGGCAGGTGATTGAAAGCTGAATGAGGAAGTGATTTTCTAACTACAGAGACAGACAGGAGAAGAACAACGCTGAAATGACTCAATGTAAGGTAAGCTACTGATATAATTTTTTTTAACTTTTGACTTGCCCAAAATTTTAATTTGACTGGGCTTCTGCTTTAAAACGGACCTTCACCCTAAATAAGAGCATATATTATGTTTCCCCCACCCTGAACATACAGATTGCCCACATTAAAAATCATCCTACCTGCATGTACTGCATGTTCTGAGCATTTAAACATCCAAGATTGCGGCCCATGAAGTCTCAGGCTGCCTACAGACAGGAAGTGTCTTCTGACTGGGCCACCCTGCATTGGGGCATTGCTGTCCTTTTCGTGGCCCCAGCTCTGCTCTGTCTGAGCAAAGCACAGCTATAACTCCACCCCCCGGCAGTATTCCCCCTCTCCTCAGTATGCGATGCTTCTGAGGCAAGATGGTGGCACCCGTATCCTAGAGTCCTGAACAGAGTTGCTTCCCAGTGGGGAAAGAATAAGTAAGTAAGTGACTAAGAATATAATATAATAATATATATAAAAATAATTGTGATGAGGGCGCACTTTGTAAAGAGCTTTTTATGATCTTCTGACTGGAATAAAAGCCATAGAAGCCAGATCCAAGTGAATTTGTCTTTGCTGAGCTCTTGGCGACCACCATGGACTTAAAATGGCACGTGCCTAGAACCTTAAAGACTCCCGGGTCAGCCACTAGCTTTCCCCCTGGGTATTCTAAATCGGGACGCCCTGCTGTGTGAAACCTCTAGGGTTGCCAGTAATCTTACCTTACTCGGCAGTTCCAACAACACTGTATTCAATGGCTACCGCATTCCCGGCATCCCTGTAGCTGTGCATGCTCCTGTACCCAACTATTTAGCTATTTAGGCTGCGGATGGGAGCCCTCTGGACTAGTGGGGGCTTTTGTTGTTAATAGCGGTGACTTTGGAATCCTTGATAGCTCCCGGGGTCCTGGCTTGGGCTTTTT
Source organism: Gastrophryne carolinensis (assembly GCA_027917425.1). Lineage (NCBI taxonomy): Eukaryota > Metazoa > Chordata > Amphibia > Anura > Microhylidae > Gastrophryne > Gastrophryne carolinensis. The sequence continues at coordinate 565,780,636 of CM051234.1, read as the reverse complement.
GTACTTTTTGGTTGTGCTATGGGGTCTTCTTTGGCTTTTTGGGAGACTGGGTTTCTTTTTCTTAGTTGTCATTATATTGTCCTTGGTGTAGCTGGCATTCTTGTTGAGTTTGAAGGAGTGAAGTTAGAATGTCGGTCTGCTTAGTAGGTAAATCTCTTCCCCATTCTGCTTTCAATCTTCACCCTACTGACCTGGTCCTTCAATCAACCTTAATTGGGCCGAGAATGGAAACACCCAGACATCCAGATTAGCTGCCTCTCTGCAGCTATGAAACCCCACCCTCTCTCTGTTCACACTATGTGCAGGCAGGCTGTAGACGTCCTTAGTCTGCAGCATCTCTCACCCCCTTTCTCTGGTCACCCTATGTGTTGGCAGTAATAACTAGAGGCACAACAATGCTCTTATTTTTTTTACTATGATATATGTAAGGTACAAAGTGTGCTTACATCATATCGATGTTGCCATACCCACTGTTTCTCCTAATTTTTTCTCTTAATACTAATAACTTAGAAACTACAGGGTCTTTTTGAAAACGGATTGAAGTTTGGCAAAGTGTAGCCTGAGACAATGGGACAACAATCAGGCTTGCCTTTACTATAACTTTAAGCTGTTACACCCATGCTGCTGGAGTATCCAACCTCTGCATGTAATTATGTAGAATTAAGAGTCAAGTCTAGAAAATGTGAGCAGGGACATGTCTGCAATAAGGCTTATACAGAAGTCGGTTATTCTGAATCCCATTTTGAAACTGCTGGGCAAAGCTAGGCAGACCCCAAATTTTCTGGGCGGTGTGGTCCACCTGGTTACTTTAAAAATTGTTGATAGACCTTTCAACAGTAACTTACAATTATATGTATGTGTGTGTTCTTTATTTTTAGCCTTTCTTCTGAGAAAATGTTCAGTCCTTGCTGTTGTACACTCTATCCGTCCGTTTCAAGGCAGGTCTGATAGTTTTGGAGAGCTAACATGGAGTTAAAAATAGAGAATATAATCAATTGCAAATCTGCTGTAGACTGGTGGCACATATGATGCCTGCTAATTAGAGTCTAAGGTGGACTGAAGTTTAAGCCATTACTTTAGGATTACTTTTATTGTGATTGTGTATTTTCAGGAGTAAATCCAAAGGAACATAAGAGAGTTTGGTTTGCTGACGGATTATTACCCAATGGAGAAGTTGCTGACACAAGTAAACTTTCAGCTGCCAAGAAATCTGCACAAGATTCCAGTCCAGCTAGTCCGGTAACTATTGTATTAATGAGGAAGTAGTATACATGTGAGGGAAATACTGATCTGCCAATTAGGAAACGATTGACGGCTAGCTGAACAGAGATGGCAAGCAGCCTCATCCCCCCCCCCCCCCCCCCGCTTCCCTGAGCAAAGCTCAATTTGGATAGTGAGGTGAAATACTTACCTTGTCTGATCTATTCTGATCTATTCATGCAGGGAAACCGGCATACTGGACGTGGCATGGTCACAGAAGTACTTCCTTTGAACTATGCTACCAGTAGTTGCCAAGCTATGCTAGACAGAGAGCAGCAAATAGATAACAAGTTCAACTGCTATTGTCACAAAATGGAGGCATGCCAGAACTTTTTTGGGGGGGATTGCGACTGCTCCTTGGATATGACAGAGGGCTCATAGGTTACTATGGACAGCATACAGTGAATTTAAGATACCAGTTTTAGCAATGACTGCTTTAATTTACCCATTTTGCAAAGATGATTAGTGTTGATGGAAGGTAAATTAATTTTTTGCATTAACCTATACAGGATCCTTAAAACTAAAGCGCTACTGTGGCATTAAGGCTCTTATACAGTTTTTACTGCTATACCAATAGAAAAAAAGCATGCAGCATTCAAAGTCTGCCCATATGTGTATGTTTAAACTATTGAATTTTTATAGTTAATGTGTTTTGTATTTGTGTATGGAAGTAACGCAGTGTTTCTTTATGCAACCAACTTTTTTCCTAGGGTAATGAAATGCAATCAGACGAGCCTGAAACATCTAAAACCTCTGTTGAATCAGCATCAGCAGAACAGGAGTTGGTTCCTGAAGAAGCAGCTGAAGCCTTCAGCATCTCTTCTCCGCAAGACTATAGAATGCTATGTGGGATTGATAAAAGTGTGAGGAGGGAATTGAGCCTCATCCCAGATGATGAAATAGGTCTACCACCTCTCTTACTGACAACTGCAGAAAGTGGAGGTAAATGTGTATATATACCCTTAAAAATGGGGGCTGTAGTTGTCTCCTAATACTTAGCGTAGAAACTTTCCGAAAGGGACAGCGTCTGCCACCTGCAGCCGAGGGGGAGGAGCAGTGGGAACCAAGGACCAGATGAGTTTCTGGACTTTACAGGATGTAGTAAACCATAACAGATAAGCTTGTGCTGTGCATTATGTTTTATGTGTTTTATGACAGCTTAACCCTTCTAGTGCCAGCTACGTGAGACTCACATAGCTGCCTCTCCAACCATTAAGTGCCAGCTACGTGAGACTCACATAGCTGCCTCTCCAACCATTAAGTGCCAGCTACGTGAGACTCACGTAGCTGACTTTAGAGCCCCATAAAAAAAAAGTATAAAACATACAGACTTACCTCATTTGAAAGGGCCAGCGGTTCTGTACAAGAATCACCTGTTTGATTTCCGCCCCCGGGCCCTCACCATCCTCTTCGGCTGACGCTGGCCCCGCCCATAGCCCCACCCACTTGATGACGTCATCCCGCTCCTCGGGTTACTGGCACCCGGGCTCTGTTCTGTCAGTTGTCGGTAGCGATCGGAGCAAGGAGGGTGGCAGGCAGGGTGGCTCTGATCTCCCTCCCTCCCTGCTCTGATCACTACCGACAACTGTCATCTGCAGCGGCGCGGGACACTGGATGGGAGGTAAGTATGAGTAAAAAAAAGAATAATAAAATATTTTGTGTCTGTGTTTTTTTACTTTTAACTATTTGTGAACTAGTAAGGGGTCCATGAGACCCACAAGGCTCTGGGGCTGGCAATCACCTGCGGCCAGCGGGTGACTTGCCATAACCCCCAGCCCCCCATTACCTGCCTCCCCAACGGCCGGGGGGGGGCAGAAGGACTCTGGGCTAGTAGCCTGCAGGGCCAGGGGCCACCAACGCTGGCCCCTGCGCCCTGTTCTACAAGGCCCCATAGCTGGTCCGGGTCGGTAATGCTGGGTAAGGGGGACCCTATGTCATTTTTTGGGGGGATGTTAAGGGTTTTTAACCCTTAAAATTAAAAAAAAAAGAGGTCCCCCCCCCCCCCTGGGAGGGGGAACCCTATGTCATTTTTTTTTTAAATTAACCCCTTACAACTATGCAATCATATTGCATAGTTGTATCCTGTCTGAAATCTCCTAAACTGCTGTTTCAGTTTAGGGGAGTTTCTTGGGCAGGAAAGGGTGTCTACCAATACATATGTGGTACCGTTGTAACAGGGAGAAATAGGGCTTTCACATGCAATAATATTTTATTAACAAACTTACATTTTTTATTACAAAAAAACACTAGAAATTTTTTATTTTTTTTGCACATATTTCACCCAAAAGTATTGAGAATACACTAAATAAAGGCACAAGACATTTCATGTTGAAGCCCAGACTCTGCTGAAAAAAACAATATATAATTTTCCTGGAAAATCCCTGGAAATCCCTTCAAAAATCCAGGTTGAACATGTGTAGCGCAAAAATGTGAAAAGTCGTCCGGCAACAGAGTGTGACAAAAAAATCTCGGTAGGCCGGCACTCAAAGGGTTAAGGCTGTATTCACACCTCTCTGTTTGCGCTGCGTTGGGCAATGTCACAACAAAAGGGAAAATGGTGCGTCACCCAACACAGCACAAGCAGAGAGGTGTGAATAGAACCTAAGTTAAAGTATGGCTCTGTCCCCTTTCGTATAATTTCAGAATTTCGAATTTAACTAAAATTCATTGTTTCTAAACCTGTGAAGTTTTTGTTTTCCAGATGCCCTGGTTGAAAATAGCCCTACTCATGCAGGAGTCCTGCTACTTTTGAAAGAAAATGGACCAAATCCATTGACCTTCATCCTAAATGCAAACTTACTTGTGACTGTCAAGATGGTAACTTGTAAGAACCTATTTGTAATATTTATTAATGTAGTTCTTTTTGCATATGATCTAGATCAGGGATACTAGTATCACTGGTGGTACTCAAAGCAGCTCGAGTTGAAAGTAGGGGGACAAGAAGCACTGCACACAAGCTATTGTTATCATAGGATGCAGGTAACCAAGTCAAAACATGGCAGGAGCGGAGCATCTAGGGATGATTGCATTGCTGACAGAAGAGCATGCAGTGCTGGGCCGGTTATATAACCTACACCTTTCTTAGGAAGTCTGTATTATTGGGTGATACTTGAAAAAATTGCATAAATGAAAGTGGTACTCAGATCTAGATCTTCTTCGCAGCTGTGCTTGTAACTGATAGATACATTCACATTTTCTGCTTTTATTTTTACTATTCAGATGCTTCTGAACCATGCTGGTTCTTCGCTACAAATGGATTACAAGGTTTGGGCCAGGCTGAAATAGTTGTGGTTCTTAAATGTTTACCAGATGAAGATACTGTTCCGTGTGATATATTTAAACTTATGCTGACCATTTATAAGGATGCACAAAAAGGTAATGTGCACTTTTTATACATTCTTATTCCTTGTTACAGTTCCCATTCTGGCGTTTTGGGTGGCTGCTTACACACAAGCAGAAGCTGAAGCCAGTAAACCATAACACACAGTATAATTTGAAGTCAGCTGATGTGTCTTCCAGGTAATGGGTTAGAGCAGTTGGATACATGCCAGAGACACTACAGGTCTCAACAACCCATATAAGCAATCAGGAACCATTGACAGAGTAGCAGAAATGATGTAAAGGGCTTTTGTGCGTTTGAATGTGCATTTATCCTGGGAGTGTATGTAGATGGCATGCTGATCTGCCATCAGCTTTGCCAAGAAATGTTTCTGAATACACATGTCTATAAATATCTTTAGCTCTCAAAGCAGAACATATTTTAGTTAATAATGACTGCCGGTCTGCTCACATCCCCATCCCTGGGGCATCCTGATTTGGGATGCTCTGCCGGTTAAAAGTAAAAAGCAAAATACTTACCTCCTTCTAGCTACTGTTGCACCCAGTCCTTGTCTCATGCCGTTCTCTTGTTCCTCAGTCCATCGGCAATAATAGAATTTGAGTGTTTGCACTGTGAATGGCGCTGCCCGTACCCCCGCTGCCAAAATTTTTGATGGCGAGGCTTGGTGTGGTAAATGGAACCCATTAACTGGCGGGACATCTAAAATCATTTGCCCTGTGGCCGGAGGGGTGACCAGAAAATGACTAAAGATCGGCTATAAGACATGGGTTGAGTTTTCATAATTTCATAGAGAAGTGATATATATATATATATTTTTATTCATTTTAACAGGAAACTACATAGGCAATCTGGACAATATAACATTTACAGAAAGTTTTCTGGGTAGCAAAGACCATGGTGGGTTCCTGTTCTTCACAACTACTTTTCAAGACCTAAATGGATTACCCGTCCCGGACAGCCCATTCTTGTGTGGTGTTGTTATTCATAAAATGGAAGTACCATGGGCAAAAGTTTTTCCTATTCGACTAATGCTGACACTGGGCACTGAGTATAGTAGTAAGTTGGTGTTTCTTATACTTGTATTATACTTGTATACATGTATTTTGAGAGCTTGGAAGAAACTTTCTCCCTTCAGTCATGACCCATGGAGAGAGGGAGGCTCCACCTCCTGGGAGGAAACACAAACTGAACAGAGGTTAAAACCCCACCTTAAGGAACCTCTGGCCAGATAGGCTACAGCCAATTTATTTGAGTTTTTTATTTTTAGCTCCAGGAGTTAAATCAGCTGCGGCAGGACAAGGACCCCCCAAATTGAAGCTGAAAGATCCTAAACCCATTCGATTCTGTGAATCCTGCAGCATTAGACGGATACCTGGCAGAGGCCTGTATATCAGCTAAAAATGGGAGAGGAGACTTCAGCTATGTATAGGGAAATCTTAGCCATGAGGAATTAAATTGGCTTAATGTTGGAGGTCCACAGTTCCCCTGGTACAGGCTTACACATACAGAGGAGTTCCTCTTCCACAAGTTTCTGCACATTCAACCAGAGCTATATCAGTTTCATGGGCAGAGAGAACAGGTGCCTCCTATAGAAGAGATCTGCAAAGCAGCAATGTGGTCTTCACGCCACACCTTCCTCCAAAAAGACTAGATCTTCTGTCTGTAAAGCATCAGGCCTTTAGTAGCAGCTTCCCACCCTTAAGGTATATTTACTTTGCTAATCCTCTTCGTGGGTCATCCTAAAGGATGAAGGGGGGAAAATCCCTGTTAAACTTACTTAGTTCCCTCCTATTGTCGTACAGTTTACCTTATGTTACTTTACTAATACTGAGGTAAACAGGAAGAGATGGGGTTTTAACCTCTGTTCAGTTTGTATTTCCTTCCAGGGGGCGGAGCCTCCCTCTCTGCGTTGGTCGCCATGAAGGATTCATAGAAAAGCCGGTACCGGTAAGTCTAACTGGGATTTTTTTTTGTAAAGCATGATACATTTTTTACCACACCTGGTTTTACCCTTTAACCGTTAACAGCGGTGGTCTTGGACTACTACTGTTTCCCTCCTCCAGCTACAGGCCAGCTTGAGGAAGGCTAAAGTGCTGGAACATAGTTTAGATATTATTGTCTGTTGCTGATGTAGCCATAGTCCTAATAACAGTATGTCTGATAGTGGGAAAATTCCCTCCCTGCTTCCAAGAGCCGTTAGATCATATCTCTGAACCAAAAACTTCCCAGGATAATGTTAAAAGTATATTGTTGGTATACAGTACGTCCTGCTCCAAATCTAATACTTACAGGTGGGATATACTCCGCCAGATGGCGCTGCACTGCAGAGACATCGAAAATAGGCTCCTCCCGGCCCCTCAAATACCCAGGGACCTCCCACAAATCCCCAGAATTTCTCTGCAGTCTCGCTGCGAAGGACGAGAAATGGCTCTCTACTCGCAGGTGAGCGGGGCTATTAGCCCGCGGCCCTGTAGGACTATTCCCACCCTTTCCACTAGTAATATGCCTCCCAGCCTTGGCTGCGCTGGTCGGGTGAAGGTAGGCAGCAACGCTGTTAGGTGCTTAGGAGCGCTGCTCCACCGCAATCCCCCACCAAAGGGTAGGCGGTTCAGGCTTATGGTGAGCCTCTATGGGATGCCCCTCCCGCACTAGTGCCCCCTTGCCCCGCCCATCGGTGGGCCCTGTTTAAGTGGGCGCTGTCCTCCCTCATCCTCCTTGTAGCCTTCGGGGGAAAAGAAGGGGGGGGGGGGTGTAAATATGTATGCTATGCATTCTGTGTTTTACACCTTTTTATGTTTAAGTATCGTGTCAGCCGCCGCGCTGGCTTGTCTTACAGTTTTTTTAAATTTGCCGCTGCCGCGGTTCCGCGCTTAGCGGCGGCATTACCTCAGGCGCTGGTGCGCCATCATTGGCTGCTTGCACATTCTGGCTTTGCGCTCTTCGGGGGGGCGGGGCCCGTCTTTGGCGTGCTCCGCATCATCGCTGATACCGGCCCGCCCCTCGAGGTATACCGACGCCATCTTTATCCTGCTTTGTTGGCCCATGCGCGACGGACCCCTACCTACCGCGGTCCGTAAGTGCCCTCGCGGGCGGCTTTATATTTTTCAGTTTTGTTACTGTGTGCTTACAGGCCTTGTCTGCTTATGTCTTTCAGGCGGGGCAAACCCTTTTGGCTTCTCCCGGCCCTGTATTAATATATAACTTGTAGGCTTTGTAAAAATAATACTCCCACTTCCCTAGCGGGTTATTGGGGCATCCGGGGTTGCTATATAGCGTTATTCCCTATCGGTGTATAGCGCCGCTATAATCACCATATGGAGGCATCCCAGGATAATGTGACCGGGGTCCCTTCGGGACAAGAACGGCTGTGTGTAGCGTGTGGGCAGCCTCATGCTGACGCTGACAAGGCGCCCCCAAGCTTAAATCTCACTCCTGCTGAGTTGCATACTAGTGGGGATTCTCAGCCTGATGTGTCTTCTAGACTGGCTACTGTTGAGCAGTTGATTGCTAAGTCCTTAGCGCGTAAGGCCCCTGCTAAGAAGCGGCACTTGACGCCTAATGTCACTGTTTTCCCTATGGAAACGGAGGAGTTTTGGAATCTTTGTGGCTATACCCCGTCTGATGAAGGGGAGCTCTTTTCTGATTCAGGCTCATCTGATGAGAGACCAAGGGGTCATGACAATTCTGGCTCTGACCCCTGGGCCCTGGATGACACTGACAGATTATTGACCCAGATTTTTGAGGTTCTGTCCATCTCTTTTCCTGTTGCGGCTCCCAGGCAAAGAGGGGAGCTTTTCCATACGGCTAAATCACTTTTGGAATTTCCCGAGCAGGCACATTTCCATAACCTTGTGCTCAAGGAATGGGAGCGCCCCAGTAAACTTCCCAGGGTTCCAAAAAGTTGGGATAGGAAGTATCCCTTTCCGGCGGAGGTGGTTAAATGTTGGTCATCCCCCCCCCCCCCCCCCCCCCCCCGAGGTGAATGCCCCGATCCTAGGGCTATCTGACACCTCTATCATGCATTCCACTGACTCTACTACCCTGCGGGATGCTGAGGAGTGGCGCATTGACCAGCTGGCATCCCACGCCTTTGCATGTGCGGGGACTACTGGCCACTAGAACCCTTATCAGAAATATGCTTGATAGTGCCCCTGATGATTTGCCTTGTGAAGTGTTTAATGCACTCTCCAGTTGTGATGTTTTTGTAAATTTTGTCCTCTCTGCATTGGATGACACCATCAGAATGTGTGCCAGAACGTCTGCCCTCGTGGTGGCTATACGCCGCTCGGTTTGGCTGCGCCAGTGGGCTGCTGACAACGCTGCCAAGAAGGCCCTCACTGGGTTTCCCTTTAAAGGACTGCGCCTGTTTGGGGACCGCCTGGACCTTTTTGCTAAGGGTTCGTTCTCCTCCCCTTACCGTGGTGCAAGACAGGGAAGGGGGGTTTCCTTTCCTGGGGCCGAGTTTCCTTTTCTGGGGTAGAGGCAGAGGACGTGGACGTCCTGGCTCCTCCTGGGGTCCCAAAGCAAAATCCTCTCCCAATCCCCCTCAAGCATGATGGGGCGCCCTCACCCATCCGGGTGGGGGGACGGTTGCAGCACTTCGCTCACGTCTGGAGGCTTCATGTCTCAGACTGGTGGATTCAGGAGGTAGTGTCCTCCGGTTACAAGTTGGAGTTTGCTGCCTGTCCCCCTCCAAGATTCATCAGATCCCGGAATTCTCAGGACCCTGTGTCAGCTCAGGAGCTAGTGCAAGCAGTGCAAGGCCTCCTGGAGCTGGGGGTCATCTGCCAGGTCCCCTTAAGAGAAAAAGGCATGGGCTTTTATTCCAACCTATACACAGTACCCAAAAAAGATGGTTCAGTCAGGCCCATCCTGGACTTGAAGATCCTCAACAAATTTGTCAGGGGCAGACGCTTTCGCATGGAAACTCTGCACTCTGCCATCAGTTCCCTGCGCCAAGGGGATTTCATGACTTCTGTGGACATCAAAGATGCTTATCTTCATATTCCTGTGTTCCCAGATCACCAAAGGTTCCTCAGGTTCGCTCTGCGTGCTTCCCTATCTGGTCGACATCCTCATCACTTCCCAGTCTCTACATCAGGCAGAGTTGGATACTCAGCTGGTGGTTTCCACTCTGGAGTCATTTGGATGGGTGATCAACCACCCCAAGTCCTCACTGTCCCCTTCCTTGGTAACTCCATTCCTAGGAATGAATCTGGATACAGTTCAGGCAAGGATCTTCCTTCCTCAACAGAAGGCGGACAGTCTGATTGCACAGGCTCAGTCCCTCCTAGCTTGTCCCCATCCCTCCATCAGGCAGGGGATGCAGCTGGTGGGCCTGATGGTGGCATGCTTCAAAGCGGCCCCTTATGCTCAGTTACACTTGAGGCCCCTGCAACTTTACCTATTGTCAGTATGGAACAAGGACCCAGCGTCCCTGGACAGGGTCTGTGTGCTCTCCCCCCTGGTCAGGAGGTCCCTCTCGTGGTGGATGGACTCAAGGAACCTGTTGGGGGGCAGATCCTTTCCATCCCCTTCCTGGGAGACGGTCACCACGGATGCCAGTCTGTCAGGTTGGGGGGGTTTCTGGAAGTCTCTGCGGTTCCAGGGGAGGTGAGGCCCTCAGGAGGCCCACACACCTATCAATGTCTTGGAACTGCGGGCGATCAGGTTAGTTCTGGCTCACTTGACTACTCACCTTCGGGGCATTGCCTGTTCAGGTGCGCTCGGACAACCAGACGGCAGTTGCCTACATCAATCATCAGGGAGGGACCTGGAGCAAGGGGGCCCTCCAGGAAGCGTCTCTGATCCTGACTTGAGCGGAGGCCAATGTCCCCAGCATATCAGCTATGTACATCCTGGGGGAGGAAAATCGCCTGGCGGACTCTCTGAGCAGGGGGACCTCTCGCCAGGGAGAATGGTCCCTATGCAGCAGGGTGTTTCAATCTCTGTGTCACCGTTGGGGCCAACCAGATGTGGATCTGTTTGCGTCCCGCCACAGTCACAAGCTCCCAGCTCTTGTCTCTTTGTCCCAGGATCCTCTTGCCTTGGCCTCGGAAGCGCTTGCAATGTCATGGCAGGACTTTCAGTTCCTGTATGTCTTCCCTCCAATCCCCCTGCTGGGCAGGGTTCTGCGCAGGATTGCTCTGGAAAGGGTGCCAGCAATTCTGGTGGCCCCCAGGTGGCCAAGAAGAGTGTGGTTCACAGACGTGGTGCAGGTGGCAGTAGATCAGTACGCGCTGCCCTTGGTGCCAGATCTGCTCACTCAGGGCTCACTATGCCATCCCTATTTACAAACTCTGGCTTTGACGGCTTGGGTGCTGAAACCTCCATCTTGATGGAGAAGGGGCTGTCTTCCTCGGTTGTGGATACTTTGCTTAAAGCTAGGAAGAAGTCTTCCTCTTCCATTTATTACAGGGTTTGGCGTGCCTACATTGACTGGTGTGAGTCTAAGGGGTTTATTTATCAAGGGCTAGCGCCAGGTAGTGTCTGACGAGCGGCAGGTACCGCCAGCTAACGGCGACTACCGACTCAAGTACGCCCGGCGACGGTCACAATGACGCATTTATCACGCTAAATGAAGCTAGCACCGGCGAGAGCGTCAGCTAGCGCGGGATTCATCATGTAGCCGACTGCAACGAACAGCGCCGCTGCTAATCCCATCACAGCGCCAGGTATGACCTCTCGCTACCTGGCGCTCTCCAATGCATTTCAATGGAGCAATCTTTAAATAGTCATAATTTAGTGATATGATTTTTTTTTTTTTTTTTTTTTTTTTTTTTTTAACTGTCAAAAATTCTGTGACCACTACGGCAATGTAAGATATTTTTTTTAAGGTAAAAAAAAAAAAAAAAAATTGGTGCAGAATTGATTTTACAAGTCTGATATTAATGTATTCATATTACAAAATGTTGAGAAAAATTTGTTTAATTTTTAAATCAAAAAATATAGTTGTTTGGGGGTTAAAAACTACTTTTAACCCATCGCCGCCAGCGCTCTGGGGTTTAAACAAGCATTTCACAGCGCAAGAATTTTTTGAGCGTGATTTGTTAATGAATATGGCGTTCGCTCTGGCCATTCGCTGTCAGGCGCACCCATACAGCGCGGAACCTGTGAAACAGAGACTCCTAACCCCGTATTCAACATTACCGCACACCGACTGAGTCGCTGTCAACAAGCGAACAACGGCCAAGCACAGCGAATACTAGCGGGCGCTGTGAAAATCACGCTACTGGCGCTCATCTGTCGCTACCTGGCGCTATTAATGAATCGGCCTCTAAGTCTCTTCCCTGTCGTGTTTTCTATATTCCCAGGATTCTGGAGTTCCTGCAGCATGGGTTGGAGATGGGGCTTCAACTCAGTACTCTGAAGGGTCAGGTTTCTTCCCTGGCTATTTTCTTCCAGAAGTCCTTTGCTCAGCACCCTCTGATCAGGACTTTTTTTCTCCCTTCGTCGTTCAGGACAGCTACTTGAGAGAAGGCTCCTCCCCCTAGACAGAAAACACAAACTGGGACACGTTTAAAAGCCCCACCTGTTCCTCCCAGCCATCAGTATTTTGTGTTTCCTCTCCAAGGAATGTAGCTAGGACTACAGACTACGTTTATTTTATTTTTTTTTTATCTTTTATCCCCAGGGGTTTCTGGTGTGGGGTTCGCCAACCCCGCAAGGCTTTACTTCCCCACCTGTTTTGCTGCTCCCAGAGAGTGCTGAGGATCCAGGTGTGGCCTGCGATCCTCCAGTGGTGTGCACAAACGGAGGAGGTCCGGTCGCCTGTCCCGCGTCGCCTGTTCGCAGATACTGCACTCCAGGCTCCGGGGAAGTGGTGGATTCCGGTTCTGCGGGTCCCTGGGCTGTACTTCCGGTCGACATGCACTGCTAGGGACGGGGTGTGGTCATGTCAATGACGTAGCTTCGGCCGCACCGGAGGGGGCAGAGCAGGGACTCTAGGCACTCCCAGCTTCCGGAACAAAGGTTGGAGGCCTGAAGCACGCTAGAACCCTTGCATTAACCTGGACCACAGTGGTGAAGCTGACTGTTGGGTAGGCCAGTGGAGGAACAGCAGCAATGCCTCACGAGAGGCCGGTGAGAAGTATATTTTCCACGTTTGTTATGAGACTTAATTATCATTTGCTAGTTCACTGTGGGCGTTAACATGATATTATTTCGCCTGGTATTTCTAATCCCAAACCTAAGGAGAACGAAAAGGATAAAGAAGAAGACATAGGCCCCAGAATTAAGGGTCATGATTCAAAACTTTTGTCTAAATTGTCAGGCTATCTGCCTGAAATCCTGGAACAAGCCCTTTTGCCAGAATTGCACTGACAATAAATTAGGGAGCGAGGGAGCTTCCTTTATGTTAAAAAATGTTGGTTCTATGAAAATGGATATGGCCCTGACCCTGGAAATTTTCAAGGTAGCTCTGATGGCCAGGACAGCCCCCCCCCCCCCAGTAGCCACGTTTCCTCTGACACAAGAGTTTCCCACAACTCAGAGTTGTCCTCTGAGTCCTTATAGTGGCACCAGTTACTCACGCACCATGTCAGCCTGCTGCCTCTCACCCTGCTACCAGTCACAGTCAGGGAACTGAGGAAAGTGAAGGTATAATCTCCCCAGATAAGCATTCACTAAATGTGGGTTTTGTAGGGGGAAGGGTCTCAGGAAGAAGGAACCCCAAAAGGCCCAAAGAATTGGATGTCGGAGGAAACTGACGCTCTCTTATTCGATATTTATTACACTGTGAAAATTCCCAACAATGAATAGATCTATCAGCTCAGGATATGATTTTTTCCAAGTATACAGCACGTCCTGTTCCAGAAGATTCCTTACACATGGGTTATACATCCACAAGATGGCGTTGGACTGCAGAAAACAGCTTGTGGCTCCTCCTAGCCCTATATAAGTCGGGGACCTCCCACAAATTCCCCAGTTTCTTTCTGCAGTCTGCGCTGAGAAGATAGAAGATAGCTCTCTATGTGGCGCAGGTGAGCGGGGCTTATATGCCTGCGGCCCTGCAGGACTATTCCCACCCGTTCCGTACCATATACTGCCTCCCAGGCTCGGCTGACGAGGTTCGGGTGAAGGTAGGTCAGTAGCACCAGTTAAAGAGGTGCTGAGGAGCTAGGCTTTTACCGCAGTCCCTTGTACAGCGCTCCATGGACGGCGGCGTCATTCTCCTCAGAGCTGCCGGGCCGCGATTGGCCGGCAGGATCACGTGGGTGCGTTCTTGCGTTCTTCGGGCGGCGGGCTAAGGGGGATGATGTTTTTTACATCACATCTCATAGGAGACCTGCCCCTCGAGGTCTGCGGACGCCATTTTGACTTCCCTTTTCTGTGCGTGCTGCTCCCACGGTCTGTGAGGGACCCCGGTGGGGTGGAATTTTTCCTATTACTTCTGCATTATCTCTTGGGAATGTCTATTATGTCTTTCAGGCAGGTTAAAACTTCGGCACTGTGGTTTCTCCCGGCCTTCTCCCCTCATTACTCCCACTTCCCTAGCGGGTCATTGGGGCATCCCGGGTAGCTATTTTTAGCGTTAACCCTTACTGGCCTGTTGTGCCATGATAATCACCATATGGAGGCCTCTGGGGATGATGTGCTTGGGGTTCCTTCAGGACAAGCCCAGCTATGTGTTGCGTGTGGGGTATCCCCTATAAGTGATGATGTCAGAGTGTGTGTACCCTGCACTCAGCAGGTGCTTGCGCTGCAGTCTGGGTCGCCTGCTGCTGGGCCTAGTGCTGCGCCCCCTCTGGCTTCGCCTACCCCCCCCACGCTTACATCTGACCCCCAGTGGGGGGCACTCCAGTGGGGAGTCTCGACCTTATTTGGCTGCACGGGTGGCCAGCTTTAAAAAACATATTGCTGGATCTGCCCCGCGTAAGGCTTCTGTTAAGAAGCGGCATATATCACCCGCGGGTTCCCTCTTCCCTGTTGAGGCTGAGGAATTTTTCGACATTACTGGGTATTCCCCCTGGAGGAGGGGGAGTTATTCTCTGATTCAGAGTCATCTGCGGAACAGCCTAAGGTTTATGGTGGTACCGGTTCTCCCTTTGGAGAAGACCCATGGTCCTCAGATGACACTGATAGGCTTTTGGCTCATATTTTTGAAGTGCTCTGTATCTCCCCTCCTGCTGTGGCTCCGCAGTAGCAGGGTGAGCTTTTTCATACGTTTAAACCATGTTTGGAGTTTCCTGAGCAGACTCACTTTAACAATCTAGTGCTCAAAGAATGGGAACTGCCTAGCAAGCTCCCTGGGGTGCCCAAGAGCTGGGATAAGAGGTATCCCTTTCCTTCTGAGGTGATTAAGCGTTGGTCATGTGCCCCCGAGGTGGACGCGCCCATTCTGGGGCTGTCCAATACATCTGTCATGCATTCCCCTGACACTACTACCCTGAGGGATGGTGAGGACCGGCGCATGGACCAGCTGGCTTGTCATGCCTTTGCCTGTGTGGGGACCGCACTACGCCCGGTTTGTGCCTCTGCCATTACAGCTATTGCTATTAAAGGGCTACTTAAGAGCCTCTTAGATGGGGCCTCTGATGATGCGGGAGGAGAAGAGTATAGATCTCTTCTGCTTTGCTATGAATTTCTTGCATATGTTCTGTCTGCCATGGATGATGCCATTAGAATGTGTGGGAGGACTTTTGCCCTGTTGGTGGCTATACGCCACTCTGTTTGGCTGCGTCAGTGGGTAGCTGATAATGCTGCTAAGAAGGCTCTCACTGGCTTTCCCTTTAAGGGCCTGCGCCTCTTTGGTGAACGCTTGGACTTGTTTTCCAGGGGCGGCAGGTTACCTCAATGTAGGAGGCCGTCCCAGTCCTTTAGGGGGGCAGGTTCCTTTCTCCATTCTTTTCGTGGTTCCAGAATTGGTCGTGGAGTATCCCCTCCTGGGTCTCGCGGAGACTATTGGGGAAGGGCCAGAGGACGTGGCTTCCCTGGCCCCTCCTGGGGTCCCAAGCCTAAGTCCTTCCCCAAGCCCCCTCAGGCATGAAGGGGCGCCCTCACCCATCCGGGCGGGGGGACGGCTTCAGCTCTTTGCTCACGTCTGGAGGCTTCATGTCTCAAACCGGTGGATTCAGGAGGTAGTATCCTCCGGTTACAAGATAGAGTTTGCAGCCTGGCCACCCCCAAGATTCGTCAAATCCCGGATGGCTCAAAACCCCGTGTCAGCACAGGGTTTGTGCCTTGCTGTCCCAAACCTTCTGGAGTTGGGGGTTATCTGCCCGGTGCCCTTAAGGGAAAGGGGCAGAGGCTTCTATTCCAATCTTTTCACTGTTCCCAAAAAGGACGGGTCCCTCAGGCCCATCCTGGATTTAAAACGTCTCAACAAGTTTGTCAGATTCAAGCATTTTCGCATGGAGACCCTGCAGTCTGCAGTCAATTCACTGCGCCCAGGTGACTTCATGACCTCTGTAGACATCAAGGACGCTTACCTTCATGTGCCAATCTTTCCAGGTCATCAGAAATTCCTCAGGTACGCTCTGGAGGATCAGCACTACCAATTTGTGGCCTTGCCTTTCGGTATCACCTTGGCTCCCAGGGAGGTGCTGGCGGGCGTAATGGCTCTGCTGAGATCTTAGGGCATTCACATCCTTCCTTACTTGGACGACATTCTCATCCTGTCTCAGTCCTTCCAGCAGGCAGAGCTGGATACCCAGATGGTGGTGTCCACACGGGAGTCCTTTGGCTGGGTGATCAATCACCCCAAGGCTTCCCTGTTCCCATCATTGGTGAGATCCTTTCTGGGCATGAATCTGGATACATCTCAGGTCAAGATTCTTCTCCCTCAGCAGAAGGTGGAGAGTCTTCAAGCTCAAGCAAGGCTTCTTCTGTCTTGCCCCCATCCCTTCATCCGGCAGGAGATGCAGCTGGTGGGTCTGATGGTGTCTTGCTTCGAGGCGGTTCCATACGCTCAGTTTCACATGAGCCCTCTTCAACTTCACCTCTTGTCAGTATGGGATCGGGACCCTGTGTCCCTGGATCAGGTGTTTGTTCTGTCCCCTCTGGCCAGGCTGTCTTTTTCGTGGTGGCTGGACTCAAGGAACCTGTTGATGGGCAGATCCTTTCTGACCCCTTGCTGGGAGACAGTCACCACTGATGCCAGTCTGACAGGTTGGGGGGGCTTCTGGAAATCCCTGAAGTTCCAGGGTCAGTGGGGCCCTCAGGAGGCCCATACCCCTATCATCATTCTGGAACTGAGGGCGATGCGGTTGGTTCTCGTCCAACTGACTCCAAACCTTCGGGGTCGGGCTGTTCAGGACCGCTCGGACAACCAGAGGGCGGTTGCCTACATCATTCATCAGGGAGGGACCCGGAGAAAGAGGGCCCTCAAGGAAGTTTCCCTGATTTTGTCCTGGGCGGAGGAGAATGTCCCCTGCATCTTGGCAGTTTACATCCCGTGAGTGGAGAACCTGGAGGCAGACTCCTTGAGCAGGGGGATGTCTCGGCTGGGGGAGTGGTCCCTCAGCAACAGGGTGTTTTGTTCCCTGTGCCGTCGCTGAGGGCAGCCGAATGTGGACCTGTTTGCGTCCCGTCACAATCATAAGCTTCCAGTCTTTTTCTCTCTGTCCCAGGACCCTCTTGCCTTGGCCATGGATGCACTAGCAATGTCTTGGAAGAGCTTTCAGCTCCTTTATGTGTTTCCTCGGTTTCCTCTGCTGGGCAGGGTGCTGTGCAAGATTTCCCAGAAAGGGGTGCCAGCCATTCTGGTGGCTCCTTGTTGGCCAAGAAGAGTGTGGTTTGCATACATTGTGCAGTTGGCAGTAGATCAGTACGCCTTGCCCAAGGTTCTAGATCTGCTCACTCAGGGGCAGCTACGCCATCCCAATTTACAAACGCTGGCTTTAACAGCCTGGCTGCTGAAACCTCCATTTTGAGGGAAAAGGGTCTGCCTTCCTCTGTTGTTAGTACCATGATTCAGGCTAGGAAGAAGTCCTCGTCATCTATCTACTATAGGTTATGGCATGCTTACACCGACTGGTGTGAGTCTAGGTCGCTTCCCTGTCGGGTGTTTCTATCCCCAGGATTCTGGAATTCCTGCAACATGGTTTGGATTTGGTTCTTCAACTTAGTACCCTCAAAGGTCATGTTTCAGCCTTGGCTATTTTCTTCCAAAGATCCTTTGCCAACCATCGTCTGGTTAAGACCTTTTTTCAGGGGGTTACTCACGTGCGTCCTCCTCGTAAGCCTATGTTACCAGTCTGGGATTTGAACTTGGTATTATCGGCCTTGCAGCGGTCTCCCTCTTAGCCCTTGCGTGCGGCCCCTTTGTCCATTTTGACGCTTAAGGTAGCCTTTTTGGTGGCTATCACTTCTGTTAGGTGTGTTTCTGAGTTGCTTTGAGAGACACCAGGACAAGGTGGTGTTTCGTTTTAAGACAGATTTTCTGCCTAAGGTTGTATCTGCTTTTCATCTCAATCAGGACATTGTCTTGCCTTCTCTGTGCCCTAATCCTAGTAACTCTAAGGAGCAGGTATTACATTCTCTTGTTCTGTTGAACAAGTTTGCAAGGCCGCTACTTGGTCTTCTGTTCATACTTTTTATGTTTGATGTTCGGGCCTCAGCTGATGCTGCTTTTGGCCGAAAAGTTCTGCAGGCGGCAGTGGTTTAAACTGCCCGCTGTTACTTTTGGGGATCCCACCCTACCTTACGGACACTGCTATTGGATGTCCCATGTGTAAGGAATCTTCTGGAACAGGCCGTGCTGTATACTTGGAATAATACAATTCTGTGATTACTCACCTGTAGAATTGGTATTTATATAAGTATACAGCACGTCCTTTTCCATCCCACCCTTGTTATCATTATTCTAAGTATGTCACACACCCCACTTCAAACATTAATAATTACACTAGGTTAACGCACCGCTAGGTGGCAGTATTGCAGAGAACTCTCCAAAAAACTTCAACAGGCCCCTCCCGGTCTATACATACCTGGTACCTCCCAGGAACCTCCCAGTGTTGTTCTCTGCAAGGTGGCGACAAGACAGAAGAAAGAAGTCTCCTGCTTGCAGGTAGCCGGGGTATCCCCCCGGCCCCCCCCCCCCGTAGTCTATTTCTGCCCGGCTCTTGTTTGAGAGTATACTATTTAATGGCAGCCTCCCAGCTTCGGCTGTAGGCCGGGCAAAAGGGTAGCCGGCACCATTGGTGCCTAGGAGATTAGCTCCTCCGCTCGACCCTTCATTGCGGGGCATAGCGGGATTCCCGGAGTGGTGATCCGGATGTGGGATGCCCCATTTAATAGGAGGTTAGCGGTCAGGATGTGCCTAGCCCTGGGATATTGTTATTTCACATTCCGGGGTGTGGGGCGCGCTTTGGGACGGTGACATGTTGTGTGAGTGTGGCTGCTGCGCTGCTACATTGTGAGGGCTTATCGCGGTTTTACTGTGGCTAACTTTTATTGCGGATTGGCTTGTGTGTCCCTCTTTTCACCCTGTCTGTGTGTATGGTTCTCTCCCCTCAGGAGCCGGGGGGGGCGGGGCCTCGCGGCGCGCTGCGCCGCGGTCCCGCCTGTGGCTGAGCGCCGTGATCGGCGCTTGCAGCCTGCTTGTCCGGTCTGCACAGGGGGGGGGGGAACAGAGGATCAGTGTGTGGGTCTGTGTTCTGGTGCGCACTTGGGAACCGGCTGGTTGCTCCGCCGGTCCCGTCTTAGAGGTCTGAGCGCGGTCTCCGCCGGCAGACGCTGACGCTGCAAGGGGGCGGGGTCGCGCGCGCGCGGGCTGCGCACTGATTGGATGTCCCGGAGGGGCGGGGCCTTCTCGGCTCCCGCGCTCCCGGGGCTCGTCTTCCCCTCCCTCACGTCTCTGAGCTGTGTTGCGGGCCGCCATCTTCTGCGGTGCCTTGCTGCGCAGTGCTCTCTCTCTCTCAGGTAGGCGTTTTAGTTTTTCTTGCGGGATGCTCACACAGAGTTTGGCCTGGAACCCCGTATTACGTCCCCTCCTCCTCCTCCTTCTGCCTCCTCGCTCCTGCACATCTTTAATGTGCTGGTTTTGTATTAACCATTTCCTGTCTCTCTGGTTAATGGGGGGGGGGGGGAAGGGGGGTTTGTATGTTATGTTGTATGTTGGTTTAGGTATTATGTGCCTGGATTGACGCCTGTCCCTCTCCCTTTGTGTCTTTCAGATCCTGGGATCCCGTCTGGCAGGGCTCTCCCGGTCTTATATACCTGGCTCGTGGGGGGTGTTTTTTCATTGCAATATATATCTTTATATATTTTTATAAGGGTCTTTATGCTATTCCCCTGGGTCAGGATCTTGTGACAATCTTTAGACAATTGTTAGGTTATTAAGGGGCATCCCGGGTCGCGTACCGCATAAATCCCTGGGTTCTGCGAATACCATAAATTTCACCACATGGAGGCTGCCACAGATACCGGGAATGGTTCTTCGGGACAATCCAAGGTGTGCGGGGGTTGTGGGACTCCGCTCCAGGGAGATGATGTCATTTTGTGTATCCCTTGTGCACAGCAGAACATTGCACGGCAGTCCAGTACTCCGGTGCCTAGCACTTCTTCAGCCGTTGTCCTGGGCGGGGATTCGCAGTCTGAGGTATGTGCCCGCTTGACCAGCCTTGAGAAGCGGTTTTCTGCTATAGCCGCTCAGAAGGCTTCAGCTAAGCGGAAGCATCTGTCTCCGCCACCGCCGGATTCAGAAGAGGAAGTGGTGGGAGATCTGGATTGGTCGGATCGTCCCCGTGAAGAAGGTGAGCTCATTGAGGAAGAAGATTCTGATGTTCAGCAGTCGCTGGGTTCTGAGGGGGATCAGGCTGATGGCCTCCCTCTCGATTCCTCTACCATTCTGAGCCAGATGTTTGAGGTTTTGGATTTGGAGCCTCCGGTGGTTGCTCCTAGGCCTAAGGGTCAGCTTTTTGGGGTGTCCAAGCAGCGTTTGGAGTTTCCCAGCCAACAGCATTTTGAAGAAATTGTTTTCAAGCAATGGGAGCAACCTACACGTCTTGTTGGTGTGCCGTCTAGCTGGGATAGGAAGTATCCCTTTCCGGCGGAATTGATGAAGCGTTGGTCTGTCCCCCCTGAGGTAGATACTCCGGTCTTGGGACTGTCCAACACGGCGGTCGTGCATTCCCCTGACACAACTTCGCTCAGGGACGGCGAGGATCGCCGGGTTGATCAGCTTGCCCGTCATGGTTTTGTATGTGCGGGTTCGGTGTTAAGGCCTGTCTGTGCTTCGGCTCTTTTGACTTTTGCTGTCAGGTCTATTGTCAGGGACTTGGGGGTGGATCTCGAGCCCACCAGTGATGAGTCCCTTGGGCTTAAGCGCTGCGATTCTTTTTTGTCTTTTATCCTGGCCGCTCAGGAGGATGCCATGTTGATGTGTGGCAGGGCTACTGCCTTGCTGGTGGATATCCGGCGCTGTGTGTGGTTGAGACAGTGGACGGCCGATTTTAATTCTAAAAGATCGCTCACGGCTCTGCCCTTTTTGGGTTTGAGGCTTTTTGGTGAGAGGCTGGATTCTGTTGCCAAGGGAGGTAAGTTACCTCAGCGCAAGAAATTTCGCCGTTCCTTTCGGGGGATGGTCTTGTTCAATCCGTCCTTTCGGGGAGTCGGAGCCGGTAGGGGTGCGGGCTCCTCGGCTCCCAGGGGCGCCAGTTGGAATAGGGGCAGAGGCCGTGGCCGCCCCACTCGCGTCTGGGGTGCCAAGCCCAAGCCGGTTGCCAAGCCCACCCAGCAATGAGGGGGCGCCCTCACCCGTTCGGGTGGGGGGACGGTTGCAACTTTTCTCCCGGGTGTGGGACCAGGAAGTCCCGGACAGATGGATCCGGGAGGTGGTTTCGGCCGGTTACAAGTTGGAGTTCGAGTCCCGTCCTCCTCCAAGGTTCTTCAGGTCTCGGGTGTCTTTGGATCCTTTGGCCGCGCAGGGGCTCCTGGCGGCAGTAAGGAATCTTCTAGATTTAGCTGTCATTTGCCCGGTTCCTTCTTCAGAGGTAGGGCGCGGGTTTTACTCCAATCTCTTCACGGTTCCCAAAAAGGACGGGTCCTTCCGTCCTATTCTGGATTTGAAGTTTCTCAACAGGTTTATTCGTCCTCGGAAGTTCCGCATGGAAACCCTGCGGTCTGCGATCGGTTCGCTTCGGCAGGGGGACTTTATGACGTCCATAGACATCAAGGATGCGTACCTGCACGTGCCGATCTTTCCTGCTCATCAGCGGTTCCTTCGTTTCGTGGTGGGGGATCGGCATTTTCAGTTTGTGGCTCTTCCATTCGGCCTCACCTCTGCTCCGAGAGTGTTCACCAAGGTGTTGGCGGGGGTGATGGCCCTGCTCAGAGCTCAGGGGATTCGCATTGTGCCTTACCTGGACGATCTTCTCATCATGGCTCCTTCCTTCAGTCAAGCAGAGGGGGACACCAGCACGGTGGTGTCTATGTTGGAGAGGTTCGGCTGGGTGATCAATTATCCCAAGTCCTCGCTGGTTCCGGCCAGGGTGGTGACCTTTCTGGGGATGTCGTTGGACTCCTGCCAGCACAGAGTGTTTCTCCCTCAGGCCAAGGTTCTGATGATTCAGGAATTGGCCCAGCTGCTCCTCTCCCATCCTCATCCGTCCATTCGTCTGGGGATGAGACTGGTGGGGTTGATGGTGGCCTTGTTCGAGGCAGTTCCCTTTGCTCAGTTTCATACAAGGACTCTTCAACTTCATCTTTTGGCGTCTTGGAACCGGTGTCCGGGGTCGTTGGATCGGTCCTTCCGGTTGTCCCCTCGGGTTCGGCAGTCCCTTCTGTGGTGGTTGGTCTCGGACAACCTTCTGAAGGGCAGGTCGTTTCTGACTCCACTTTGGGAAACTGTCACCACGGATCACCAAGGAGGGACTCGCAGTCTGGGTGCCCACAGGGAAGTGTCTCTGATTTTGGTTTGGGCGGAGACTCATGTCCCTTGCATCTCGGCAGTTTACATTCCGGGAGTGGAAAACACAGAGGCGGATTTTCTGAGCCGGTGTGCGTCCCGTCGGGGGGAGTGGTCTCTCCATCCCCAGGTGTTTCGGTCACTTTGTCTCCGGTGGGGGACGCCGGAGGTGGATCTGTTTGCCTCTCATCACAATCACAAGCTCCCGTCCTTTGTGTCCCTGTCCCGGGACCCTCTGGCTCTGGCGGTGGATGCCATGACCCTGAGCTGGAGGGACCTGGGGTTTCTTTATCTGTTTCCTCCGATTCCCATGCTAGGCAGGGTTCTGCGAAAGTTGGTTCTGGAGGGAGTTCCCGCCATTCTCGTGGCTCCAATGTGGCCAAGGCGGGTGTGGTTCGCGGACATCGTTCGTCTGGCCGTAGATCAGTTCGATCTGCCTCTTCGGCCAGATCTTCTCACTCAGGGTCAACTATGTTACCCCAGTTTACAAACGCTGGCTTTGACGGCTTGGCTGCTGAAACCTCCATCTTAAAGGAGGAGGGTCTTTCGGATGCGGTCATTCAGACTCTTATTAGTGCCAGGAAGAGATCTTCTTCTTCCATCTAATACAGGTATTGGAGATCTTATATTGATTGGTGTGAGGCTAGGTCTTTGCCTTGCCGGGTCTTTTGGGTGTCTAGGATTTTGGAGTTTCTTCAGTCGGGGCTGGATTCCGGTCTTCAGCTGAGTACCTTGAAGGGGCAGGTTTCTGCTTTGTCTATTTTTTTTTTCCAGAGATTTTTTGCTAGTCATTCCTTGGTCAAGACTTTTTTCCAGGGGGTTTCGCATGTGCGGCCTCCTAGGAAGCCTTTGCTCCCAGTGTGGGATTTGAATTTGGTTCTTTCTGCTCTTAAGGCTCCTCCTTTTGAGCCTTTGCGGGATGTTGCTTTGTCCATTCTTACTCAGAAGGTTGCCTTTCTGGTGGCCATCACTTCGGTTCGGCGTGTTTCAGAGCTTGCAGCTCTGTCTATTCAGGCTCCTTATTTTGAGGATCATCAGGACAAAGTGGTTTTTCGATACAAGTCAGATTTTCTCCCTAAAGTGGTCTCTGCTTTTCATCTTAACCAGGACATTGTTCTTCCTTCCTTGTGTCCTAAGCCTAAGAATGTCAAGGAGAGTGCTTTGCACTGCTTGGATGTGGTACGTTGTGTCAGGTACTATCTACGTGCTACGTCTTCTTTTCGTAAGACTGATGCCTTTTTCGTTGTGCCATGTGGGCCTAGGAAGGGTTTGGCTCCGGCCAAATCTTCCATTAGTAAATGGATTCATCAGGCCAGTGTTGGTGCTTATTCGGCTAAAGGGAAGGATCCTCCTTTCCGCGTTACTGCTCACTCTACTCGTGATGTTGGTGCGTCCTGGGCTTTTCAGCACCAGGCTTCGGTTGAACAAGTGTGTAAGGCTGCAACTTGGTCTTCTGTTCATACTTTTTCTAAGTTCTATAAGGTTGATGTGCGGGCCTCAGCGGATGCTGTTTTTGGCCGCAAGGTTTTGCAGGCTGCAGTGGTTTGAGTTTTTTCTGCGTTATTGCCTGATTCGGATACCCACCCTTTTTTGGACACTGCTGTTGGATGTCCCTAGTGTAATTATTAATGTTTGAAGTGGGGTGTGTGACATACTTAGAATAATACCATTTTGTGATTACTCACCTGTAAAATGGGTATTATAAGTATGTCACACACCCCACTTCACCCGCCCTTTTCGGTATCCTGGCTCTTTATTTGGTGAAGTTTAGTTCTTTACGTTGAGGGTTACATTGTTTGGTTCTGGTACCTTGTCTTACTGCTGTTCTAATACTGGGAGGTTCTTGGGAGGTACCAGGTATGTATAGACCGGGAGGGGCCTGTTGAAGTTTTTTGGAGAGTTCTCTGCAATACTGCCACCTAGCGGTGCGTTAACCTAGTGTAATTATTAATGTTTGAAGTGGGGTGTGTGACATACTTATAATACCCATTTTACAGGTGAGTAATCACAAAATGGTATTATTCTTAGTTACCTCTGTATGGTGATTGTTCATTGTTCTTTTGGGATTTTTGTTATTGTTCTCCCAGCTTCTTGTGTTACTGCTTGTAAATACTGGGGAATTTGCGGGAGGTCCCCGACTTATATAGGGCTGGGAGGAGCCACAAGCTGTTTTCTGCAGTCCAGCGCCATCTTGTGGATGTATAACCCATGTGTAAGGAATCTTCTGGAACAGGACGTGCTGTATACTTATAATACCAATTCTACAGGTGAGTAATCAAAGAATTGTATTTTCATAAACTCATCGGTGGAACGGAAAGATCTTTTCTGATTCACTCGTAATTGTCGGAAACAATCCAAAAGGAATGCCAGTTTCCTGAGAGAAAGCTCGAACTCCATTAATCGTAAATTCCAATTTGAAAAGACCACCTGTGCCTCCTGGTCCAAATGTCTAAAACTGGATGCCTCCCTGGCACAGGTCTCCAGTTCCTCGGACCTGAGTTTCGAAGATTCAGGTATGCTTAGAGACTTGACCCTATGGACAGACTGGCTGGCATACTTCCTATGGAGTCTAGCTTCAGAACCTGAAGGGATACATAGAAAATGATACGCCAAAACAAGCCCTTTTGGCGATGCTCCCCTGTATGTTCTTCCTAGAGGAAGCTTCCGCTGAGACGGTTGGGGCCATGGTCATTGCCTCAGCCCTAGTTTATTCTGCCAGATGAACTATCTGGTTAAAAACCTGGCAGGGGGACCTTGCCTCCAAAGTCAAACTGTGCGGAATTCCCTTTGAAGGGAGTCTCATGTTCGTTACAGAACTAACCATTAGTCCTAGAACCATTAGACCTAATAAAGTAAGGGGAAAACACCATTCAGTCAAAGAAGAAATCCCTTTCAACAGAGGCAGGTGGAACCCAAGAAGAATTGGGGTTACCATAAAGGGGGACGCAAGCCAAGTTTGGCAGTTCATAACGCCTTTTGTGTTTAAAATGGGGTGTCTCAGGGTTCCAGACTTCAACAGAAGTTTCAGATCAGGAGGCTGCCACAAGACCCCAGAAAGAGGATAGCTTTTTTCCTAGTTATCCAGGAATTACTTCACAAAGAAGTAATAGAGACAGACACTTATGTCAGTCAGGGCAAATTGAATTATTCTCAAGTTTTTCTGGTTTAACAGCCATCGGGCACATTCAGAATGATACTCAAACGGAAAGCCCCAAATCATATTGTCAACAAAAGATTCAGGATTGAGTCAATATTCACAATTAGAAACTCTCTCAGCTCATTATTCACCTTCGGGATGCCTATTTGCACATACCCATCTTACGCAGGTTTCTAATGGTTCACAATCCACCTAGATTCAAAAGTCCTACACTTTCAGTACAGGCGCTTGCCCTTTGGAATCTCTTCGGCTCCCAGGATATTCACAAAAGTACTGGCAAAAGCCATGAATGTCCTAAGGATCCAGGGGAATTCAACCTTTCCTGATCTAGACGATCTCCTGGTTACAGGGAACACGAAGGCCTCTATTCTTCAGAGTCTTTCTGTGACTCTAGAGCTACTGCATCGGTTAGGTTGGATACTAAACCTAGAGAAATCCAATCTAGTCCCCTCCAAGAAATGCAGGTTCCTCGGTTTCTACATAGACAGTGTAGAACAGAAAATATTTTTACTGCCAGACAAGCAACAAATGTTGGTTGGCTAATCCAGAAGCAATCCGCTTCGCTGCAGGAGATCGGGAGGATACTGGCCCTCATGACTTTGGCAATCCCAGCTGTGACATGAGCACAGCTACACTCCAGACCCCTTCAGTCTTTCCTATTGCGGACCTGGGATCATGATCCAGAGTCTTTAGACTACCAGGTAATAATTCATGAGTCTATCATAAATGGTAGGCTCACTTGGTTGAACCCATGGATCTTGCAAGAAGGCATGCCTTGGAGACAGACCCGCCCAGTCATTATTACAACAGACACCAGTGCCTGGGGTTGAGGCGCCCTACAGATTGAGAGGCACTGGTCAAAAGATGTTCAGACAAGATCCTAGAATTTCAGAGCACTTAAAGCCATAGAACTGGCCCTCCATTTCCATTTTCTACTGACCGGAAGGAATGTTCAGATGCGATCAGATAGTGCCACAACATGTGTAAATTGACCGGGGGAACCAGATCTGTAGCTCTTCAGGAACTGACATATGCCTTTCTTCTCCCCATTCAATACCAATTGCAATACCTAGTAGTAGTACATCCCTAAATGTGGCAACAGACTACCTGAGCCAAACAAATATTTCAGTCAGAATGGGTGCTAGATCAGGAGGTATTTTGTCAAATAGCCCAGAGGTGGGTAATTCCCCAGACAGATCGATTTGCGATAGCTCAGAATACAAAGTGCAGAACCTCCTTCTCTCTGTGTCTGGGGGATGGGGTACTAGGGTGGACGCCGTGGCACAGCCCTGGAGCTTTCCTCTAGGCCACGCCCCCCCCCTCTTCAACTGCTACCTCAGGTGATACAAAAGATCGGGGAAGAAAAATCAACGGTGATCCTAATAGCTACTGCCTGGCCAAAGAGAGATTGGTTCGCAGCTCTAACGAACATGTCCAGAAACACTCCATGGCAACTTCCAAACCTACTGGATTAGGGTCCTATTTGTTACCCAAATCTACAGAATCTAAATGTAACAGCCTGGATCCTTAGAGGGCATTCCTGGAAAAGAAGGGGCTATCCCTTAAAGGAAGCAGGAAAGAGTGCACTAGAAGTATTTATCTGAAAACTATAAAGAAGTTCAGTTCATTCTGTGGAGTGAACATCTCGAACAGATGAAGTTGTCATCTGTCCTGGAATTTCTGCAGGAAGGTTTTGAACTGGGTCTGGCAGGAAGTACTCTTAGGACCCAGACATCTGCAATTTTGGTTTTCCTAAATAAAGCTCTGAGAAAGTATAGCCTGATTAATAGATTCTTTATAGCCATTACTAGAAATACACCAGTCTCCATCTTCAGATGTCCTACATCGCATCTAACATTCTTAAGGTTCTAATGAAAACTTTTTGAGCCACTTGCTGAGGGGTCAGGCAAAATATTAACCCTAAAGATGTGTTTTCTGCTTGCCATTGCCTCCAGAGCACAGGGTTAGTGACTTACAGGCCCTCTCTATTCGAGAGCCCTTTTGTATAATCCTATTGGATTAGACCATTCTTAAACCTAATCCACTTTACCTACCCAGGATAGTCTCTACCTTCCACAGGTCACAAGAAATAGTTCTCCCATCCTTTCAAGGCAATGGAGGATTTTGAGGAGAACACAGCTTCTATATGTCATAAGATCACTTATTTTGTATTTATAGCAGACTCATACAGACAGATAGGTTGTTTGTGTCCTTTAGTGGCAAGAATAGAGGTTTAGCCGCCTCCAAAGCCTCAATAGCCAGGTGGATTAATCAGGCCATCTCCTTAGCTTCCACATGTATGGACAGTCCAGCTCCTTATATTAGAGCACACTCAATCAGGGCAGTATCCACCTCCTGGGCAGAAAGATCATAGGCTTCCTTGGAGAATATCGGTAAGGCAGTCTCTTGGTCTTCCCCTCATAACTTTCTTAGGCATTTTCGGCTTGATATTTTGTCTGACTCTCAACAGTTCTTTGGTAGAAGAGTTCTTCATTCAGTGTCTTACCCTTAATCTAGATTTTTGCTTATCCTTAAAGCGGTCCTTCACTCTGAATAAGAGTCTATCTTATATGTTTCCCACACCTCCTACATACAGATTGCTCACATCAAAAATCATCCTACCTGCATGTTATGAGCCTTTAAACATCCAAGATGGCGGCTCATGGAACATCAGGCAGCCTGCAAACAGGAAGTGCCTTCTGACTGTGCTGCTCTGCATTCTGGGATTGCTGACCTTTTCCTGACCCCAGCTTTGCTCTGTCTGAGCAAAGCACAGCTATAACTCGCCCCCCTGTACTTTATCCCACTCTCCTCTCCTCAGTAAGTGTGGCGGCGCCCATATCCTAAAGTCCTGAACAGAGCTGCAGCCCAGTGGGGGAAAGAATAATAAGTAAGTGACTAAAAACTTAAAATATATTAATTTTAGATGCTGGGGAATTGTTTTATAAGGGTTTGGGCCTTTCAATAAATCATGGTGAAGGTCCAGTTTAAGTGGCCGTCCTGAAGGAGAAAGGCAGAAAATACCCGTTAGTCTTACCACTAATGGCCCTAGCTACCCTCCTCATATAGTCCTTCGGTTTCTCTTGGTTACTTGTTAATATACAGAGGGCTGGGAGGAAGGGGTGGGGCTTTTAAACTTGTCTCAGTTGTGTTTCGTGTCTAAGGGGAGGAGCCTTCCCTCAAGTGGCCATCCTGAAGGACTTAACATTAAGACTAACAGAGAATTTTATTTGATTTTGAATACTATTAATGATTTTGCCACATGCACCTCACTGGGTAGGCAATTGACTACACTTACAGTGAAGAAGCTCTTCTTACATACCCCCTGATAAAATATAATCTGCTGCATGTATAACTAATGCCCCATTGTCCTTTGACGCATCCTAGAAAAAAAAACCCTCAGTGTTTTGACAATTTAGATACATTTAGAAAGGATTATGTCCTCTCTAATGTATGTGTTTTCTATCTAACCATATTTTTTGGGGAATATTTTTTGGGGAAAAATACCATTTTGTGAATACTCACCTTGTAAAATGGGTATTATAAGTATGTCACACACCCCGCTTCAAGATAATCATTACATGTGGGTAGTATGGTCTGAAGAGGGCGATTTGCAGAGATGATTGGAGGAAAGAAAGCCCCTCCCAGTAAATACCTGGGACCTCCCACTCATTACCCAGTATAAAGAAAGCAGTAAGGTAAGGGACCAGGAAGAGCCAAATATTAGTCATAACAACGCAAGGTTCACAAAACGATGGATCCAGAATACAAAAGGGCGGGTTGAAGCGGGGTGTGTGACATACTTATAATACCCATTTTACAAGGTGAGTATTCACAAAATGGTATTATTCTAAGTATGTCACACACCCCGCTTCAAGATAATCATTACATGTGGGACATCCAAAAGCAGTGTCCATAAAGGGTGGGGATCCAAAACAAGGCATAAAGCACAACTTAAACTACTGCAGCCTGCAGAACTTTGCGGCCAAAAACAGCATCCGCTGAGGCCCAAACATCATCCTTGTAAAAACTTTGAAAAAGTGTGAACAGAAGACCAGGTAGCGGCCTTGCAAACTTGCTCAACAGAGGCCTGGTGCTGAAAAGCCCAGGAAGCCCCAACCGCACGAGTAGAATGAGCTGTAACACGAAGGGGAGGATTTCTCCCCTTAGCAGAAAAGGCCCTGACAATGGCCTGACGAATCCACTTACTGATGGAAGACTTAGCGGGCGCCAAAACCTTTCTTGGGCCCAGAGGGTACCACAAAGAAGGCATCAGTCTTACGAAAGGCAGACGTTACCACCAAATAGTACTTCACAACTCGAACCGCATCCAGGGAATGCAGGACCCTCTCCTTTTCGTTACTGGGATTAGGACACAGAGAGGGCAAAACAATGTCTTGGTTTAAGTGAAAAGGCAGAAACCACCTTAGGAAGGAAATCCGGGTTAAAACGGAAAACCACCTTGTCCTGATGTCTTTCAAAATACGGGACCTGAATGGACAGAGCCGCCAACTTAGAAACACGGCGAACAGAAGTGATAGCTACCAAAAAGGCCACCTTCTGAGTAAGGGAAGACAAGGCAATATCATGCAAGGGCTCAACCTCACCTGCCCCTTCAGAGTATTAAGTTGGAGCCCTAGATCCAAACCATGTTGCAGGAACTCCAGGATTCTAGAAATAGAGAATTCCCTGCAAGGGAAAGCCCTAGTCTCACACCAATCAATATAAGACCTCCAAGTCCTATAGTAAACGGAAGAAAAAAAACCTCTTCCTAGCGCTAATAAGAGTGAATAACCGCATCAGAAAGACCTTCCTCCTTCAAGATGGAGGTTTCCGCAGCCACGCCGTCAAAGCCAGCGTTGGTAAATTGGGGCAACGTAGATGACCCTGTGTGTGCAGATCCGGCAGCAGGGGCAGAACGAACTGATCTTCTGCTAACCTTACCACGTCTGCTAACCAAACCTGTCTTGGCCACCTTGGAGCCGCCAGAATTGCTGACTCTCCTTCCAGAGCCAGCTTGCGCACTACTCTGGCTACCATGGGAAACGGAGGGAACAGATACAGAAACCCCAGATCCCTCCAGTTCAGGGACACGGCGTCCGTCGCGAAGGCTAGCGGATCCTTCGCCAGAGACACAGATGGCAGAAGTTTGTGATTGTGACGGAAGGCAAAGAGGTCCACCATCGGTGAACCCCACCTGAGACAAATTGAACGAAACACCTTGGGACTGAGAGGCCACTCCCCCTTGCGGGCTGACCACCTACTCAGAGAGTCCGCCTCCGAGTTCTCTACTCCCGGAATGTGAACTGCCGAGATGCACGGGACGTGGCTCTCCGCCCAGTCCAGAATCAATGACACTTCCCTGAGGGCACTCCTGCTGCGAGTCCCTCCCTGGTGATTGATGTAGGCAACCGCCGTCCGATTGTCCGACCGAACCTGGACCGGCAAGCCCTGCAGGAGATGAGTCAGACGAAAAAGAACCATTCTGATGGCTCTCAATTCCAGAATGTTGATAGGCTCGTGGGCTTCCAGGGGTCCCCACAACCCCTGAAATTGCAGATCATTCCAGAAGCCCCCCCATCCTGAGAGGCTGGCATCCGTGGTGACCACCTCCCAACGAGGAGTCTGAAAAGACCTGCCCTTCAACAGATTGGTTGAGTTCAGCCACCACCTGAGTGGTCGGCGAGCCCGGGGAGACATCAGAAAGAATTGATCCAGCGACAGAGGAGATCTGTCCCAGACAGACAATAGATGGAGTTGTAGCGTCCTTGTGTGAAACTGGGCAAAGGGGACTGCCTCGAAGGAGGCCACCATCAACCCCACCAGTCTCATTCCTAGTCGAATGGTCGGACAAGGAATGGACATGAGCGACCGAATCAATTCCTGAATCAAAAGAACCTTGGATTGAAGAAGGAACACTCTGGCCTGATCTGTATCCAGAGACATTCCCAGAAAGGATACTATCCTGGACGGGTAAAAGGAGGACTTGGGATAGTTGATCACCCAGCAGAACCTCTCCAGAGTGGATATTACCGTCCTGGTGTCCAATTCCGCTTGGCTGAATGATGATGCCATGATGAGGAGATCGTCCAGATATGGCACTATGCGAATTCCCTGCGCTCTAAGAAGAGCCATCACCCCAGCGAGCACCTTGGTGAAAAACCCTTGGAGCTGTGGTGAGACCAAAAGGAAGAGCTACAAACTGAAAGTGCCGATCTTCCACCACAAACCTGAGGAATCTCTGGTGCGCGGGAAAAAATCGGAACATGGAGGAAAGCGTCCTTGACGTCTATGGACGTCATGAAGTCCCCCTGACGGAGAGCGCGGATAGCTGAACGACGCGATTCCATGCGAAATTTTCGCAGCCTGATAAACCTGTTGAGGATCTTCAGATCCAGGATGGGCCGGATAGAGCCATCCTTTTTGGGGACCGTGAACAGATTTGAGTAAAATCCCCGACCCTGATCTGATAGGGGCACTGGCGAGATGACCTCTATCTCCAGAAGACTTGAAAAGCGCCTCCCGAAGCCCCTGTGCGCCAGGTGCGTCCGGGGGCACCCTAGACCTGAAGAAAAGCGGAGGAGGATGGGACTCGAACTCCAACTTGTAGCCGGAAGACACGACTTCCCGGATCCGTTTGTCCGAAACCTCCCGAATCCAGATCAGAGAGAAGTGTCGCAGCTGTCC
Source organism: Gastrophryne carolinensis (assembly GCA_027917425.1). NCBI lineage: Eukaryota > Metazoa > Chordata > Amphibia > Anura > Microhylidae > Gastrophryne > Gastrophryne carolinensis. The sequence continues at coordinate 565,748,344 of CM051234.1, read as the reverse complement.
CCCCACCCGCACGGGTGAGGGCGCCCCCTCATTGCTGAGCAGGCTTGTTCGCAGGTTTTGGGTTATGAACCCCAGTTGTATCCTGAGCGGGCACGTCCTCTGCCCCTATTCCAGGAATCTCCTCTAGTGGAAGGGAAGGCGAAACCTCTTCCTGCTCTGGATCCGCGAAAGGAATGATTGAAAGAAGCCGCCCCGCGAAAGGGACGTCGTTGCTTCTTGCGTTGAGGTAACTTACCCCCCTTAGCTACTGAATCCAATTTTTCTCCAAAAAGCCATAGCCCCACGAATGGGAGAGACGTCAGCGACTTTTTTGGCCCAAAGTCGGCCGCCCACTGGCGCAACCAAACTGAACGCCTTATAGTCACCATCAGAGCAGAAGCTCTCCAAGGCGGCTAACATGAAAGACAAGAATAACTCACAACGTTTAAGTCCCAGAAATTCGTCACTGTCCGGGTGCAAACCGGAAGATGACAACAAGTCTCTGACCACCGACCTGGTAGCCACCACCAGCAGAGATGAAGCGCAAAAAGGGCCGTATGGCTGCCCCAATACTGGCGAAACCATGACAAGCCATCTGGCCAATTCGTTTATCCCCTCCATTTTTAAGAGAAGAGCAATCTGGGTTATTCAAAAACGGCTGAATTGGATAACCCCAGAATTGGTGCATCCACCTCAGGGGGGGGGACGTCCAGCGCTTAACCGTGTCCGAAGGGAAAGGATATCTTTTATCCCAACTCTGAAGAATGCCTGGGAGCTGAGCCGGCCTCTCCCATTCCTTAGAAATAATCTTATCAAAATGCCTTTGATTAGGGAATTCCAAGCGCGGCTTGGATTCCTCATAAAACTCCCCTTGTTGATGAGGAGCAACCTCTGGAGGAGAAATAGCCAGAACCTCAAACATCTGAGCAAGGACGTTAGGAGTATCCAAAGAACTCCCTGACCCCTTCTCAGAGTCTGCGCCAACGAATAGCTGGTCGTCCGAATAATCCGATTCGTCAAATAGCTCCCCTTCCTCCAGAGGGGAGTAATCTGACCAATCCAGGCGATCCTCATCGTCATATTCAAATGTCGGTGGGACCGGTGACAAATGCTTTCTCTTAGCTGGAGCCTTCTTGGCAACCGCAGAAGAAATACATTTTTCAATATTAGTCAATCTAGCACACACATCAGATTGCGACTGCCCACCCGTGACAACGTCACACGGGACACGGGCCAAGACGGGGTGGGAAGGGGATGACGCCGGCGGTGCTGACCCAGACGTCTGGGGTTCTGACTGCCGTGTAATAGTCTGCTGTGCACTTAGTATACATAGAAATACGTCATCCCCTGTTAGGGATACCCCACAGCCCATGGACTTCCGGGATTGCCCCGAGGGGAGCCCGGTATCTGGGGATGCCTCCATACGGTGAACTTATATGTAGTCGCAATGACCGAGGGAATTACGCTAGTAAGCAACCCGGGATGCCCTTATAATTGTCCCAAGTGGGAGGATTTTAACATGGAATTTAACCCAGGGACCCAAGGACCGGAAGAAGACCCCTTAAAACCTAAGGCGTTCTACCTGAAAGACTGCCGGATATAAAGGGTTACATATAAGTAAATATATATATATATATATATATATATATATATATATATATAAATATAGGGGGCCCATAGGGCCACTCACTGTGCCTTCCTGCGTGAGGTAAATGGCGTCCACCACACACGCAGCTCACAGAGGCAGAGAGGAGCCTGTGGGCGTGGCCAGCGCTGAGCGCGCGATATGCGTAGCTCCGCCCCCTTACAGAGCGGAAAGCGGGCTCCGCAGTGGGTCTGCGCCCCTAATGGCAAAATGTGTGAGGTAAATTACCTCAGAAAAACACTATAGCGCACACATATACCGGCGCCATGGCAAGAACAGCAGCCGCGGCGCCGGTAACCACAAAGACCCCAGGGATGTAATGGGTGCGGGCCGCGGCGACGCGCAATCGCCCGGCCCCGCCCACTGTGGCCAGCGCGTGAGGGGAGATCTCCCCTCACAAGATTAATGGAACCGCCAGCGCAAATAACCGCGCCGCGGCCATTGCGGTAGTCACCGCAACAAAAAACAGTAAAGCCAGGGGGACAAGCCAGCGCCAACAGCCGGCCCCACCCCCCAACTACAACTTCTGAGGAGAAAAGTTCTCCTCAGCTCTGGCGCCAGTAGCAGCAAGCGCCGCTGTTAAAGTGAAACAATGCACAATAAATAAATCCTAACTCTGAGGTAAAAAAGGTGGCCCCCGACATTTTATCCCCACCACCACAGGAGAAGGGCATCAGGAAAGGGGGGCCAAGGGACAGGGCATCCCAAACCGGGGTCACCAGCCCGGATAACCGCCTACCCTCTGGTACAGGGTCTCACGGTGGAGCATGGCTCCAGAGCACTAAAAGTGCCATTCTACCCTCACCCGGGATACAGCCTAGACTGGGAGGCATGTGTATTGGGACTTATAAAAAACATAACCGGGTGGAAATAGAGAGAAAAGCGGGCCGGGAATAAACCCGGCTACCTGAAATCCCCCTGTGCAAGGAGGAGACATCATCTTCTGACTTGCTCGCCGTCTGCAGAGATGAAAAACTGGGTAATGAGTGGGAGGTCCCAGGTATTTATGGACTGGGAGGGGCTTTCTTTCCTCCAATCATCTCTGCAAATCGCCCTCTTCAGACCATACTACCCACATGTAATGATTATCTTGAAGCGGGGTGTGTGACATACTTAGAATAGAGAGCTCCTATTCCCTGTTATTAATATAGTTACTATTTTTTCTCTATTTACCAATATTTTGGCCTCTAAACTTTAAATGCTACCTGTGGCAAATGGGAAACCCATATTGGTATCAATAGTCTGGTCTCACTTTTTGCAGAAGCAGGATATTGATATAGATTTTCTTGGGAGTTGGTCTTTATTTGGAAAAATTAAAACAGAAATATCACTACATTCTCGTAATAATTTTTTTTGTTTGATTCCTAAAGTATACCCTTCTCCTGTAACAAGTCACAGACACCGAAAGCCTGTATTTGGAGAAATTGGACACACGATAATTAATTTATTAACTGTAAGTACTGATATCTACATGTTGTTTGACTTACATGTTTTTTATATGTAACATTTTCGAGCTTGTAATCATTGCCATTCTCTGTATATTTTTCTAGGACCTTCGAAATTACCAGTATACCATTCCACATGTAGATGGTTTAGTCATTCACATGGAAATGGGCAAAAGCTGCATAAAGATCCCTTCGAGGCGACATAATGAGGTGTGTATATAAAAGAAAGTTCCAGTCTTATATTTGTACTGATATTAGTGTTAATAAGTTGTTGTACCGTGTAGCCATCGATGTAAGCAGGATATCCAAGGTTAAGGTAATACCATTTATTGGCTAACTCAATAGATTGAAAATGCAAGCTTTCAAAGCAATTCAAGCTTCTTCTTTAGGCACAATACAGATCTGTAACGTAAGACACATTTATACACAAAACTACAAAGGAGGCACAATTGTTTTTCTACAGACACACGTGAAAAATAGAAGTCGTAAAATTGGAGCTCTGAGATAAGAATCATGGGGATTATAACAATTAAATGATGGGCTGATAAGAGTGGGAGGGGGAGAAAGAGTGTGTACAATATTCTTAGTGTACAGTATGTCCTGCTCCATATGAAGGTTCTTTACTTCTGGGTATGGATGGCAGAGACAGCGAAATTGGCTCCTCCCGGCCCCCATAAATACCCGGGACCTCCCACAAATTCCCAGATTTTCTCTGCAGTCTGGACTGCGAAGAGTACAAGAAGATGGCTCTCTACTCGCAGGTGAGCTGGGCTTTTAGCCTGCGGCCCTGTAGGACTATTCCCACCCGTTCCATTGTTAATTTGCCTCCCAGCCTTGGCTGCGCTGGTTCGGGCGATGGTAGGCGGCACCGCCGTCAGGTGCTTAGGAGCGTTGCTCCACCACAATCCCCCGCCAAAGGGTAGGCGGTATAGGCACATGGTGAGCCTTTATGGGATGCCCCTCACCCCTGTCTATCGGTGGGCCCCATGTTAGGTGGCCGCTGCCCTCCCTCGCTCTCCCTTGTAGGGGGGAGTGTGTGTTTTCAACATTCACCTCTGGTATTGTGTGTTTGGTTGCCTTTCCCTGTCACCTTACAGCTTGGTTGCACTGGTTGCTTCTTTAAATATGCCGCCGCCGAGCGCGTTCGTATGGCGTTCCGCGGTCGGCGGCGACATTACCTCAGGTGCTGCTGCGCCATTATTGGTTGATTCTGGCACGTGTGCGGCTTCGAGCTCTTCGGAGGGGGGCGGACCCTGCGGATGGCACGTTCTGCATCACTGTCTCCGCTGCCCGCCCCTCGAGGTATATTCGGTGCCATCTTGCTTCCTCGTGCGCCTGATGTCACTCTTTTCCCTATGGAGGCTGAAGAGTTCTTTGATCTGTCTGACTATACCCCCCTGGAAGAGGGGGAATTGTTCTCTGACTCAGAATCATCTGATGAGCGGCCTAAGGGTTATGCTGATTCTGGCTCTGATCCCTGGGCCCCAGATGATACTGAAAGACTGTTGGCTCAAATCTTTAAAGTGCTTTCTATCCCTCCCCCAGTCGCGGCTCCTAGGCAGCAGGGGGAATTATTTCATACTGCTAAGTCACGTTTGGAGTCCCCTGAACAATCTCATTTTAATAGTCTTGTGCTCAAGGAATGGAGTCCCTAAGAGTTGGGATAAGAGATATCCCTTTCCAGCTGATGTGGTTAAACGTTGGTTATCCCCTCTTGAAGTGGATGCCCCAATTCTGGGTTTGTCTAACACCTCGGTCATGCATTCCCCTGACTCGACTACTCTGAAGGATGGGGAGGACCGTCGTATTGATCAGTTGGCTTCTCATGCCTTTGCCTGTGTGGGGACGGCACTGCGCCCGGTCTGTGCCTCTGCCATTACAGCTGTGGCTATTAGGACTCTGCTTAGGAGTGTCCTAGATGGAGTTCCTGATGATGTTTCTACTGAACTGTATAATGCACTCTCACATTGTGAGGCATTTGTTGCTTATGTCCTCTCTGCCTTGGATGATACCATTAGGATGTGTGGCAGAGCCTCTGCCTTGGTGGTGGCTATACACCGCTCGGTTTTCAGCTGCCAGTGGGCAGCTGACAACGCCTCCAAGAAGGCTCTCACTGGTTTTCCTTTCAAGGGTCTGCGCCTATTTAGGGACCGCCTGGACCCGTTTGCTAAGGGAGGCAAGTTACCCCAGCGCAGAAGGCAGTCTCGGCCCTTTCGGGGCTCAGGCTCCTTTCCTTCCCCCTACCGTGGACCCAGAGCGGGGAGAGGGGTCTCTTTCTCAGGGGCCCGAGGAGATTTCTGGGGAAGAGGCAGAGGATGTGGACGCCCTGGTCCATCCTGGGGCTCCAAACCTAAGCTTTCCTCCAAGCCCCCTCAGGCATGAAGGGGCACCCTCACCCATCCGGGTGGGGGGACGGCTTCAGCTCTTTGCTCACGTCTGGAGGCATCATGTCTCAGACCGGTGGATTCAGGAGGTAGTGTCCTACAAGATAGAGTTTGCTGCCTGGCTGCCCCCCAGATTCATCAGATCCCGATGTCTCAGAACCCCCTATCAGCTCAGGCTCTGATTCTTGCGGTGCAAAATCTTCTGGAGCTGGGGGTCATCTGTCAGGTCCCCTTATGGGAAAGAGGCAGGGGTTTTTATTCCAACCTTTTCACTGTACCCAAAAGAGATGGGTCAGTCAGACCCATCCTGGACTCTCAACAAATTTGTCAGATGCAGGCGCTTTCGCATGGAAACTGCACTCAGCTATCAGTTCACTGCGCCCAGGGGATTTCATGACCTTTGTGGACATCAAGGATGCTTACCTCCATATTCCATTCTTTCCAGGTCATCAAAGATTCCTCAGGTTCACTCTGGAGGATCAGCACTACCAATTTGTGGCTTTGCCCTTCGGTCTCACTTCAACTCCCAGAGTGTTCACCAAGATGCTGGCAGGAGTGATGGCTCTGCTCCGGTCTCAGGGCATTCGCATTCTGCCCTACTTGGACGACATTCTCATAACTTCTCAGTCCCTCCAACAGGCAGAGCTGGATACTCGGAGAGTGGTGTCCACACAGGAGTCATTCGGCTGGGTGATCAACCATCCCTGTCTCCCTCCTTGGTGACGCCATTTCTGGGAATGAATCTGGATACAGTACAGGCAAGGATCTTTCTTCCTCAGCAGAAGGTGGACAGTCTGCTAGCGCAGGTCCAGTTCCTTCTATCTTGCCCTTATCCCTCCATCAGGCAGGGAATGCAGTTGGTGGGCCTGATGGTGTCGTGCTTCGAGGCAGTTCCTTATGCCCAGTTTCACATGAGCCCTCTGCAACTCCACCTCTTGTCAGTTTGGGACAAGGATCCTGCGTCCCTGGATCAGGTCCTTGTTGAGTCCCCCCTAGCCAGGAGGTCCCTCTCGTGGTGGCTGGACTCCAGGAACCTGTTGGCGAGCAGATCCTTTCTGGCCCCCTGCTGGGAGACGGTCACCACAGATGCCAGTATGACCGGTTGGGGGGGCTTCTGGAAGTCCCTACAATTCCAAGGACGGTGGGGCCCTCAGGAGGCCCACACCCATATCAACATTTTGGAACTGAGGGCGATCAGGTTGGTTCTGGCTCACTTCACCCAACACCTTCGGGGCCGGCCTGTTCAGGTACGCTCGGACAACCAGACGGCGGTTGCCTACATCAATCACCAGGGAGGGACCCGGAGCAAGGGGGCCCTCAAGGAAGTGTCTCTGATTCTGTCCTGGGCGGAGGACAATGTTCCCTGCATCTCAGCTGTGTACATTCCGGGGATGGAGAATCTGCAGGCAGACTCTCTGAACAGGGGGACCTCTTGCCTAAGAGAATGATCCCTCAGCAACAGGGTGTTTCACTCTCCGTGTCACCGTTGGGGTCAGCCAGATGTGGATCAGTTTGGGTCCCGTCACAATCACAAGCTTCCAGCCTTGTCTCCCTGTCCCAGGATCCTCTAGCCTTGGCCACAGATGCTCTGGCAATGTCATGGCGGGATTTTCAGCTTCTGTATGTCTTTCCCCCATTCCCCCTGTTGGGCAGGGTTCTGCGCAAGATAGCTCAGGAAGGGGTGCCAGTAATTCTGGTGGCCCCCCGTTGGCCAAAAAGAGTGTGGTTCGCAGACATCGTGCAGCTGGCATTAGATCAGTACGCTCTGCCCAGGGTTCCAGATCTGCTCACTCAGGGACAGTTACGCCACCCCAATTTACAAACGCTGGCTTTGACGGCCTGGCTGCTGAAGCCTCCATCTTGATGGAAAAGGGGTTGCCTGCCTCTGTTGTTAGTACCATGATCAGGGCTAGGAAGAAGTCTTCTTCTTCCATGTACTATAGGGTTTGGCGTGCCTACATTGACTGGTGTGTGTCTAGGTCTCTTCTTCTGTTATCTATCCCCAGGGTTCTGGAATTCCTTCAACATGGGTTGGATCTGGGGCTTCAACTCAGTACTCTGCCCTGGCTGTTTTCTTTCAAAGATCTTTTGCTCAGCATCCTCTGGTCAAGACCTTTTTCCAGGGGGTTACTCATGTGTGTCCCCCACGTAAGCCTATGTTGCCTGTCTGGGACCTAAACTTGGTCCTTTCTTCCTTGCAGGGTGCTCCCTTTGAACCTGTGCAGGAGGCTGCCTTGGCCATTCTTACTCTCAAGGTTGTTATTTTGGTGGCTATCACTTCTGTGAGGCGTGTTTCTGAGTTGGCGGCACTTTCCATCCAGCCCCCCTACTTTGAGAGACACCAGGACAAGGTGGTGTTTCGCTTCAAAAAGATTTTCTGCCAAAGGTTGTGTCTGCCTTTCATCTTAATCAGGACATTGTTCTACCATCCTTGTGCCCTAATCCTAGTAACACTAAGGAGAGGGTTTTGCATTCCTTGGATGTGGTCCGGAATCTGAAGTTCTATCTGCACCCTTCAGGAAAACTGATGCTCTTTTTGTGGTCCTTTTTGGTTCTAGGAAGGGTTTGGCTCCTGCTATATCTACTATCAGCAAATGGATCCGTCAGGCTGTGATTCAGGCCTACACTGCTAAGGGGAAGAATCCTCCCTTCCGCCTTACTGCTCATTCCACTCGTGCTATTGGTGCCTCTTGGGCTTTTCAGCACCAGGCTTCTGTTGAACAAGTTTGCAAGGCTGCTACTTGGTCTTCTGTTCATACTTTTTCCAAGTTTTACAAGGTTGATGTTCGGGCCTCAGCGCCTCAAAGTTCTGCAGGCGGCAGTGGGCTAAACTGCTTGTTGTTGTCTTTTTGAGGGGATCCCACCCTGCTTTACGCACACTGCTATTGGATGTCCCAGAAGTAAAGACTCTTCATCTGGAGCAGGACATACTGTACACTAAGAATAATACAATTCTGTGATTACCCACCTGTAGAATTAATATTATGAGTGTACAGTACGTCCTGCTCCACCCCACCCTTGGTTTCATTATTCTTTGATCCCCTGTATGGTGATTGTTATCATTTTTATCATTGTTAGTTGGTTGGTGGTTGGTTATGTTATCATTCTCCCGGCTTCTTGTTAACTGCTTTTCAATACTGGGAATTTGTGGGCGGTCCCGGGTATTTATGGGGCTGGGAGGAGCCAATTTCGCTGTCTCTGCAGTCCAGCGGATTGAATTCACATCATAATGACACATACAATTATTAGCCCTGTTTAGCCCACAGTTCATCGGTATTAAGATTTAGATGCATTTACATTCCCGCTCTAATCTCTTCTTTTGTGAACGGAAGCTCCCTTTGAGCACTGTGAGTGTGAAGTCTCTTAGGCCATAGCCTGCTTTACAGAAATGGTATGCAACAGACACATTCTTTTTTTTTTTTTTTTTTTTTTTTTTTTTTTTAATTCAGTCTCTTTCTTAGCACGTGCCCAATGTAAATTGCCGAGGGGCACTACACACACATGATCAGGTATAATACATTAGGGGGTTTGCAGGTGAAACTACCCTGTATTTTGTAATCTTGTTGCATACCTGGTGTCTGGTGGTCTTGCAGACCAGATGATTAGGATGTCCTCTAAGTAGAGAAAATGGGCAATTGGTTTAGTGGCATATTGTGACTTAGCCAAGACCTATACTTGCAGCAGATGGGCTCAAGATTTGCACCACAGTATGCACATTTATTTATGACAACATATGTGTCACTAAACCAATGGCCTATTTTCACTACATAGATGACATCCCAATCATCTGGTCTGCAAGCCTGGAACACCTCATTGATTTCCACATGAGTTTTAACAGCTTCCATCCCCCAGTAAGTTTTAAACTCACCCAATCACCAACCGAAATCAATTTCCCAGACACCACCATATGTGTTAAGGGTAAGGACTTACAAACCCACTACCTTAAACCCACAGACCGACGTACATACCTTAACCATAACAGCTTCCACCCAAACATCATCAAGAGGTTCACTCTATTCAGCCAGGGGATCACATAAAACAGGATCTGTTCTGATACCATGAACAGAATTGCACGTGGACAATCTAAAAAGGGTATTCACTGAAAATAATAGTTATCCTGGGTATGTTCGGGTTTAATAAAGTTGCTTCACTTTAATGGTAACTAAGTTCGCAATAAAGCAGTATTGACAGTCTAGGTGTATACATATAATTATTCATCAACTTGATGGTAAGAAAGATTCAGAACAGCATATACGTCAGCCTGTGATTCTGCAGTGTTGTCATTAGCTCAACGCATTTTGTCCAGAGCAGAAAATGCAGGGCTTCATCAGGAGTACAGTAATGGTTCTTAGAATAGAGGGCTGACAAGCAGTCTGGTTGGAGAGAGGTGAACCTTCAGGAAGGTATTACAAGGTAAAGACTGATTGTGAGGCCAAAAAGAATCACAAAGAGCCAAAATTGGTAAGTATATGTTGGTAAGCACGGGTCCTTAAGGTTTGTAGCGAGATAAGGAAGTCCCCCTTAAGTTTTGTAGCAAGGTGGACCTCGTTGGTTGCCTTATGGGGTGTAACTGGTAGTCCTATAACAGGTTAGGATAAAGTGTACAGTTAGCGTGTTTGTTAGTAAAGGGGGTTAAGGTATGCATTAAGGGCTGAGCTTATAGGTACTTTATCCAGGTTATAGGAATTCAGCATGAGGTGCGGTGTAGCAGGTAATCGTAATAAAAATTGTTGTAAAAAATGCAGTGATTAGGTTGAGGGATTAATTGTGATTGTTTAGGTCCGCATTATGGGCTGCGTAAAGGCCTTCATCAGCTGGGGCATCCCAAATCTGGACTGTGCTGATGTTGGATCGTTGTTTCATCTTCACGGACAATGCCCCGCAATCCCCGCATTGGTGGCTGGACCAGCACGGCTCACGGTCTCTGGGATCAGAGGGAGCACAGTCTTCCAACCAATGTTTTGGACCTGAGGGGCCGATTCTGCTGGTTCTCTGGCATTGGTCTGCACAGCCCCTGGGCCTACCGGTCAGGATACAGTCAGACAATATCATGACTGTGGCCTACATAAACCATCAGGGAGGTACCAGGCACTGGCTGGTGTTCCAGGAAGTGAGTTGCATCATGAGGTGGGCGGGACTTCACGATCCGTGCACCTAGGCAGTTCACATTCCGAGGGTGGTAAATCTGCAGACCGATTATTTGAACGGGGTGGACCAGGGGAATGGTCCCTTCATCAGGACGCGTTTTAAGCCCTATGTGACTGGTGGGGAGTGCTGGAGTTGGACCTCTTTGCATCTCGGCACAATCGAAAGGTCCAGAGGTTCGTGCCCATGGTTCGTGACCCCCTGGCTGTGGCGATCGATGTGCTGGCCGTTCCCTGGTCAGGGTACAGTCTGCTCTATGCATTTTTGCCACTGCTGGGTCACGTGTTAAAAAAGGTCTACTGCGTGCAGATTCCTATCGTCCTGATCGCCCCAAACTGGCCCAGAAGGGTGTGGTTCGCAGATCTGGGCAGCCTGGGAGTGGAGCCTCCTTCGCAACTCCGCAACCGCCCAGATCTTCTGCAACAGGGTCATTTACGGCACACCAATTCTCCAGCGATGGCTTTAGCAGATTGGCTGTTGAAACCAGCATATTGGAAGAGAGGGGTTTGTCCGCCATGGTAATTCGGACCTTGGTTCGAACACAAAAACTTCTTCTAAAATTCTATACAGGACTTGAAGGGGCTCCGTATCTGGGTGCAAAACTGAGGGCCACGGTGCCCAATATTTTGGAGTTCCTACAGCAGGGCCTGGATGCTGGCCTAGAGCCCAGCACTCTTAAGGGCCATGTCTCGGCCTTGTCTATTTTTTTTCAAACGGACTATTGTGGAGCATAGGTTAGTCCGCACCTTCACGCAAGGTGCTGCACATGTTCGGCCATCGGTGATCACCTCCATCCTGAGGGTTTTGGAGCTGGCAACGTTCTCGATCAGATCACCCTTTTTGGTGCTGCATGAAGAAAAAAGCAGCGTTTCATGTTAAGCAGGAATTTTTGTCCAAGGTGGTCTCTCCATTCCATCTTAATCAGGAGATAGTGCTACCCTCCTTGTGCCCTCGTCCCACTCGCCATAAGGAGCGACTCCTGCATTTCCTCAATGTGGTCAGGGCATTAAAGTATTACTTGGCCACTATTTGAGAGCTACGTAAGACTGATGACTTATTCGTGATCCCTGCTGCGGCCAGGTCCTCTCTTAGCAGATGGATCTGACAGGTGGTTACACAAGCCTACGCCTGCAAGGGGAAGGCACCCTTACGAGTCACTGCTCACTTCACCAGGGCGTTTGTCGTGTCTTATGCTTTCCAACACCAGGCATCGGCATTACAGGTCTGCAAGGCGGCAACCTGGTTGTCTCTACACACCAAGTTTCCAGACTTGCCAGTGCTGCACTGGGGCCTAAGGTGTTGCAGACCGTGGTGAACCCCTCTCTGGGAGTCTAAGCTTGAGATGTGAGTGCTGTGGTTCTTGGTTATGTTGGCGCAGCCGGTGGTTGGCTCTTCTGGAACGGTCCCACCATTAATGAGGATACTACTTTGAGATGTTCAACGCTTTGCTGCTGGTGGTGCCCTGGAATGAAATCGATGAGAAAAAGGAAATTTATGTACTCACCTGTAAATTTCTTTTTCCTTCTGATTCCATTCCTGGGTATTATAAGTATGTCACACACCCCGCTTCAAGATAATCATTACATGTGGGTAGTATGGTCTGAAGAGGGCGATTTGCAGAGATGATTGGAGGAAAGAAAGCCCCTCCCAGTCCATAAATACCTGGGACCTCCCACTCATTACCCAGTATAAAGAAAGCAGTAAGGTAAGGGACCAGGAAGAGCCAAATATTAGTCATAACAACGCAAGGTTCACAAAACGATGGATCCAGAATACAAAAGGGCGGGTTGAAGCGGGGTGTGTGACATACTTATAATACCCATTTTACAAGGTGAGTATTCACAAAATGGTATTATTCTAAGTATGTCACACACCCCGCTTCAAGATAATCATTACATGTGGGACATCCAAAAGCAGTGTCCATAAAGGGTGGGGATCCAAAACAAGGCATAAAGCACAACTTAAACTACTGCAGCCTGCAGAACTTTGCGGCCAAAAACAGTATCCGCTGAGGCCCAAACATCACCCTTGTAAAAACTTTGAAAAAGTGTGAACAGAAGACCAGGTAGCGGCCTTGCAAACTTGCTCAACAGAGGCCTGGTGCTGAAAAGCCCAGGAAGCCCCAACCGCACGAGTAGAATGAGCTGTAACACGAAGGGGAGGATTTCTGCCCTTAGCAGAAAAGGCCCCGACAATGGCCTGACGAATCCACTTACTGATGGAAGACTTAGCGGGCGCCAAAACCTTTCTTGGGACCAGAGGGTACCACAAAGAAGGCATCAGTCTTACGAAAGGCAGACGTTACCACCAAATAGTACTTCACAACTCGAACCACATCCAGGGAATGCAGGACCCTCTCCTTTTCGTTACTGGGATTAGGACACAGAGAGGGCAAAACAATGTCTTGGTTTAAGTGAAAAGGCAGAAACCACCTTAGGAAGGAAATCCGGGTTAAAACGGAAAACCACCTTGTCCTGATGTCTTTCAAAATACGGGACCTGAATAGACAGAGCCGCCAACTTAGAAACACGCCGAACAGAAGTGATAGCTACCAAAAAGGCCACCTTCTGAGTAAGGGAAGACAAGGCAATATCATGCAAGGGCTCAAAGGGAGGACCCTGAAGAGCAGAAAGAACCAAATTCAAATCCCAAACCGGAATCGGAGCCTTCCTAGGGGGCCGCATGTGCGTAACCCCCTGGAGAAAGGTCTTAACCAGCGGATGAAGTGCAAAAGATATTTGGAAAAACACCGCCAGGGCAGACACCTGCTCCTTCAGAGTATTAAGTTGGAGCCCTAGATCCAAACCATGTTGCAGGAACTCCAGGATTCTAGAAATAGAGAATTCCCTGCAAGGGAAAGCCCTAGTCTCACACCAATCAATATAAGACCTCCAAGTCCTATAGTAAACGGAAGAAGAAAACCTCTTCCTAGCGCTAATAAGAGTGAATAACCGCATCAGAAAGACCTTCCTCCTTCAAGATGGAGGTTTCCGCAGCCACGCCGTCAAAGCCAGCGTTGGTAAATTGGGGCAACGTAGATGACCCTGTGTGTGCAGATCCGGCAGCAGGGGCAGAACGAACTGATCTTCTGCTAACCTTACCACGTCTGCGAACCAAACCTGTCTTGGCCACCTTGGAGCCGCCAGAATTGCTGACGCTCCTTCCAGAGCCAGCTTGCGCACTACTCTGGCTACCATGGGAAACGGAGGGAACAGATACAGAAACCCCAGATCCCTCCAGTTCAGGGACACGGCGTCCGTCGCGAAGGCTAGCGGATCCTTTGCCAGAGACACAGATGCCAGAAGTTTGTGACGGGAGGCAAAGAGGTCCACCATCGGTGAACCCCACCTGAGACAAATTGAACGAAACACCTTGGGACTGAGAGGCCACTCCCCCTTGCGGGCTGACCACCTACTCAGAGAGTCCGCCTCCGAGTTCTCTACTCCTGGAATGTGAACTGCCGAGATGCACGGGACGTGGCTCTCCGCCCAGTCCAGAATCAATGACACTTCCCTGAGGGCACTCCTGCTGCGAGTCCCTCCCTGGTGATTGATGTAGGCAACCGCCGTCCGATTGTCCGACCGAACCTGGACCGGCAAGCCCTGCAGGAGATGAGTCAGACGAAAAAGAACCATTCTGATGGCTCTCAATTCCAGAATGTTGATAGGCTCGTGGGCTTCCAGGGGTCCCCACAACCCCTGAAATTGCAGATCATTCCAGAAGCCCCCCCATCCTGAGAGGCTGGCATCCGTGGTGACCACCTCCCAACGAGGAGTCTGAAAAGACCTGCCCTTCAACAGATTGGTTGAGTTCAGCCACCACCTGAGTGGTCGGCGAGCCCGGGGAGACATCAGAAAGAATTGATCCAGCGACAGAGGAGATCTGTCCCAGACAGACAATAGATGGAGTTGTAGCGTCCTCGTGTGAAACTGGGCAAAGGGGACTGCCTCGAAGGAGGCCACCATCAACCCCACCAGTCTCATTCCTAGTCGAATGGTCGGACAAGGAATGGACATGAGCGACCGAATCAATTCCTGAATCAAAAGAACCTTGGATTGAAGAAGGAACACTCTGGCCTGATCTGTATCCAGAGACATTCCCAGAAAGGATACTATCCTGGACGGGTAAAAGGAGGACTTGGGATAGTTGATCACCCAGCAGAACCTCTCCAGAGTGGATATTACCGTCCTGGTGTCCAATTCCGCTTGGCTGAATGATGATGCCATGATGAGGAGATCGTCCAGATATGGCACTATGCGAATTCCCTGCGCTCTAAGAAGAGCCATCACCCCAGCGAGCACCTTGGTGAAAAACCCTTGGAGCTGTGGTGAGACCAAAAGGAAGAGCTACAAACTGAAAGTGCCGATCTTCCACCACAAACCTGAGGAATCTCTGGTGCGCGGGAAAAAATCGGAACATGGAGGAAAGCGTCCTTGACGTCTATGGACGTCATGAAGTCCCCCTGACGGAGAGCGTGGATAGCTGAACGACGCGATTCCATGCGAAATTTTCGCAGCCTGATAAACCTGTTGAGGATCTTCAGATCCAGGATGGGCCGGATAGAGCCATCCTTTTTGGGGACCGTGAACAGATTTGAGTAAATCCCCGACCCTGATCTGATAGGGGCACTGGCGAGATGACCTCTATCTCCAGAAGACTTGAAAAGCGCCTCCCGAAGCCCCTGTGCACCAGGTGCGTCCGGGGGCACCCTAGACCTGAAGAAAAGCGGAGGAGGACGGGACTCGAACTCCAACTTGTAGCCGGAAGACACGACTTCCCGGATCCGTTTGTCCGAAACCTCCCGAATCCAGATCAGAGAGAAGTGTCGCAGCTGTCCCCCCACCCGCACAGGTGAGGGCGCCCCCTCATTGCTGAGCAGGCTTGTTCGCAGGTTTTGGGTTATGAACCCCAGTTGTATCCTGAGCGGGCACGTCCTCTGCCCCTATTCCAGGAATCTCCTCTAGTGGAAGGGAAGGCGAAACCTCTTCCTGCTCTGGATCCGCGAAAGGAATGATTGAAAGAAGCCGCCCCACGAAAGGGACGTCGTTGCTTCTTGCGTTGAGGTAACTTACCCCCCTTAGCTACTGAATCCAATTTTTCTCCAAAAAGCCATAGCCCCACGAATGGGAGAGACGTCAGCGACTTTTTTGGCCCAAAGTCGGCCGCCCACTGGCGCAACCAAACTGAACGCCTTATAGTCACCATCAGAGCAGAAGCTCTCCAAGGCGGCTAACATGAAAGACAAGAATAACTCACAACGTTTAAGTCCCAGAAATTCGTCACTGTCCGGGTGCAAACCGGAAGATGACAACAAGTCTCTGACCACCGACCTGGTAGCCACCACCAGCAGAGATGAAGCGCAAAAAGGGCCGTATGGCTGCCCCAATACTGGCGAAACCATGACAAGCCATCTGGCCAATTCGTTTATCCCCTCCATCTTTAAGAGAAGAGCAATCGGGGTTATTCAAAAATGGCTGAATTGGATAACCCCAGAATTGGTGCATCCACCTCAGGGGGGGACGTCCAGCTCTTAACCGTGTCCGAAGGGAAAGGATATCTTTTATCCCAACTCTGAAGAATGCCTGGGAGCTGAGCCGGCCTCTCCCATTCCTTAGAAATAATCTTATCAAAATGCCTTTGATTAGGGAATTCCAAGCGCGGCTTGGATTCCTCATAAAACTCCCCTTGTTGATGAGGAGCAACCTCTGGAGGAGAAATAGCCAGAACCTCAAACATCTGAGCAAGGACGTTAGGAGTATCCAAAGAACTCCCTGACCCCCTCTCAGAGTCCGCGCCAACGAATAGCTGGTCGTCCGAATAATCCGATTCGTCAAATAGCTCCCCTTCCTCCAGAGGGGAGTAATCTGACCAATCCAGGCGATCCTCATCGTCATATTCAAATGTCGGTGGGACCGGTGACAAATGCTTTCTCTTAGCTGGAGCCTTCTTGGCAACCGCAGAAGAAATACATTTTTCAATATTAGTCAATCTAGCACACACATCAGATTGCGACTGCCCACCCGTGACAACGTCACACGGGACACGGGCCAAGACGGGGTGGGAAGGGGATGACGCCGGCGGTGCTGACCCAGACGTCTGGGGTTCTGACTGCCGTGTAATAGACTGCTGTGCACATAGTATACATAGAAATACGTCATCCCCTGTTAGGGATACCCCACAGCCCATGGACTTCCGGGATTGCCCCGGTATCTGGGGATGCCTCCATACGGTGAACTTATATGTAGTCGCAATGACCGAGGGAATTACGCTAGTAAGCAACCCGGGATGCCCTTATAATTGTCCCAAGTGGGAGGATTTTAACATGGAATTTAACCCAGGGACCCAAGGACCGGAAGAAGACCCCTTAAAACCTAAGGCGTTCTACCTGAAAGACTGCCGGATATAAAGGGTTACATATAAGTAAATATATATATATATATATATATATATATATATATATATATATAGAAATATAGGGGGCCCATAGGGCCACTCACTGTGCCTTCCTGCGTGAGGTAAATGGCGTCCACCACACACGCAGCTCACAGAGGCAGAGAGGAGCCTGTGGGCGTGGCCAGCGCAGAGCGCGCGATATGCGTAGCTCCGCCCCCTTACAGAGCGGAAAGCGGGCTCCGCAGTGGGTCTGCGCCCCTAATGGCAAAATGTGTGAGGTAAATTACCTCAGAAAAACACTATAGCGCACACATATACCGGCGCCATGGCAAGAACAGCAGCCGCGGCGCCGGTAGATTAATGGAACCGCCAGTGCAAATAACCGCGCCGCGGCCATTGCGGTAGTCACCGCAACAAAAAACAGTAAAGCCAGGGGGACAAGCCAGCGCCAACAGCCGGCCCCACCCCCCAACTACAACTTCTGAGGAGAAAAGTTCTCCTCAGCTCTGGCGCCAGTAGCAGCAGCGCCGCTGTTAAAGTGAAACAATGCACAATAAATAAATCCTAACTCTGAGGTAAAAAAGGTGGCCCCCGACATTTTATCCCCACCACCACAGGAGAAGGGCATCAGGAAAGGGGGGCCAAGGGACAGGGCATCCCAAACCGGGGTCACCAGCCCGGATAACCGCCTACCCTCTGGTACAGGGTCTCACGGTGGAGCATGGCTCCAGAGCACTAAAAGTGCCATTCTACCCTCACCCGGGATACAGCCTAGACTGGGAGGCATGTGTATTGGGACTTATAAAAAACATAACCGGGTGGAAATAGAGAGAAAAGCGGGCCGGGAATAAACCCGGCTACCTGAAATCCCCCTGTGCAAGGAGGAGACATCATCTTCTGACTTGCTCGCCGTCTGCAGAGATGGAAAACTGGGTAATGAGTGGGAGGTCCCAGGTATTTATGGACTGGGAGGGGCTTTCTTTCCTCCAATCATCTCTGCAAATCGCCCTCTTCAGACCATACTACCCACATGTAATGATTATCTTGAAGCGGGGTGTGTGACATACTTAGAATAAGAAATTTACCAGCGAGTAAACAAATTTACTTTTATTGGACACACACGGGTTTACAGCATTTTTGATCTGGTTTGAAGTACCGTAATTTGGGTGTGGCACAGATCCTCTGCACTACCGATATAGATTGTCACCCATCATAGGCAAATAGAAAATCGGTCTCAGGAATGGTTTTGATCTGTGGGCACCCTAATCCTTTCTGTTAGTTTTGAATTTAGAAGATGCTTGCCAATTGCTTACTGGGTTCTGTCTGACAGAGCACCTGGAGAGGCATGCACATATCTCCACCAATAGAGGACCTAGAGCGCTGCAATGTGCCACCATTTCTGCGTCCCACATCAGAGGAAGATCTGCAAGGGAAGGAGAAGTGTCTAATAATTTGGAACTTGTGGTGGAAGGGGGGTTGGGGAACCCACGGAGCAGAGTTGACCGCTTTCAAAATAATTGTGTTAAAATAAACTAAATGTCACAATAGAGAGCTTTTATAAGGACTGTAAAGGCATATAAAAAACAAATGGATATTCCCCTTTTCTCTCCTACAGCAACTTACTCCCAGTCCAGTGTTTGGTAACTTAGAGATGCCCCCTTATTCACACACACTTCGACTGCCGCCTACATAGGGGAAGTTCTAAGCTTGGGACAACCCATCCTTTCCAGTAAATGGAGTGGGGATCAGGCAGCATGCAAACTGGATTCGCTTCTGAGCATCATACCAGAAGGAAGCTGAGGTGGAGAAAAGAGGATTATACTTTGTTTTTATATGCCTTTTAAAGTGGAATTTCCACCCTGCCTCCCTACCCTGGTGCTGAGGCAGGAGAGGGGGTTACAAATGCATGAATCTTGAACGAATGCACAGAGACACATGCCCCGGCTCCGTGTGCTTCTGGGAATTCCGCTTTAAAGGCACAAAGCAATTGTCAGAACATGTTTGGACACTTATAGATCCAGTTTGCAGATGATGAAGTCTCATTGCTTTTCTTTTCTGCTAGATACTTAAGGTCATTCATTCATGTAATGAACATGTCATAAGCATCGGGGCCAGCTTTGGCATGGAAGCAGATTCTCACCTGGTTTGTGTACAAAACAGTGATGGAATCTACCAGACACAAGCAAACTCTGTAGCTGGAAAGACAAGGAAGGGTAAGAAATGAAAACTGCTATACAGTTTTAAAAGGTCATGAATTCTGAAATACAAGGTCATGCAACTAAAGGATAATTATCTCTAATGTTTACACAATGTTACAAGGAAGCTCATGTTGCTTCTTCACATGTACAGCAAACCCGTGTCATACAGAAAGAACAATATGTTTTATTGATTTTAAGACTTACTTTAGGATCCTCTGACACCATACAGTTACAGGTGGTGATCACCAGTATGCCTAAAATTGCTCTGCCCTGTTTTAAACTTGCGCATTGAATTCAGTGTGAATATCCCATATTTTTTTTTAAAGGGATAGGAAAATCAGAATCCTAAAAATGCTACATGAATCCAGGCCCAGGGAGAGGAGGGTCCATAGGCAACCCCATGCGTTCTGTGGTCACCATCATGTTTGCAAGGAACCCTTTGCTAGAATGATAGTGACCACAGAATGCGTGGGGTTTGCTTGTGTGGGTCCATTCCCTCTCTTTTCCATGTGACCAGCTCTATCTAATGACCAGCTCTATCTAATGACCAGCTCTATCTAACTGGATCTAATGCTTCTTCATTCTATGACAAACTAATGAAAGAGGCTAAAATTAGACTTTGGCAGTTTTTTTTTTATTATATGTACTTATATATTTATCAGATGGGTTGTTGTAGCTTTATGCTTTTTTGCAGTAACTGGAGCAAGCTTTGTTGTGTTTAATGGTGCTCTGAAAACTTCATCGGGCTTCCTTGCCAAGTCTAGTATCGTTGAAGGTATGTGCAAATCCTTTTATTTTTATTGCTGTTTGTGTTAGCTTTGTGGAACATCATTTTTATATCTAATATACACTAAACAAAATTCTGGCTGACTGACTTCTAGAGGAGTGAAAAAGCAGTCTTCCTCTCCAGATAGGGTTATCTAAGTGTGTTGTTAACCTCATCGTTTTAGACCTTTTAAAGCAGAACAAAAACCCAGCCCCACCAGCCTGGAATCTAAAAGATCACAGTATCAGGATGCCCTACTGTGTGAAAACCCACGGGCGTCTGTAAAAACTCACCTAACCACGCTCCAACAGCACATGGGTGGTTCTCATCTAATGAGTCCTGACGTGTTTTAATTCAGCAGACTGCTCTCATTGTTTTGAATGGGGGAACATGCACTGCTGCATTATTCTAAGCATACAGCACGTCCTGCTCCAGATGTATTAATTACATGTGGGTAATCCTCCGCCTCCGGTGCCGTGCACTCCAGACATGTAGAAAACAAGCTCCTCCCCGCCCTACATATACCGAAGGACCTCCCACAAATCCCCAGATTTCTCTGCAGTGCTGGAACTGCGAAGACATGAAGTATCACGCTCTCGCAGGCGAGCGGGGCTTTACAGCCCGAGGCCCTGCGGGACTATTTCCACCCATCCTCTTTGTAAAGAATATGCCTCCCAGCCTGGGCTGCGTTGGTCGGGTGAAGGTAGGCAGCACCTAGTGTGCTTACGGAGCCATGCTCCACCGCAATCCCCCACCATAGGGTAGGCGGTTAAGGCAAATGGTGAGCCTTCAGTGGATGCCCCTCCCGCATCAGTGCCCCAGCCCCGTGTAACGGTGAACCCCGATTTTGGGTCACCTTCCTCCCTAGATCCCCCCCGTTAGTGAGGGGAAAAAGAGGAGGGGGGGGTTGTGTATACGTTGGCCTATCCTTGCCCTAATTACACTAGAGACTTATAGCCTTTATCGGTTACCGAGTGTCAGAGCCGCGCTTCACACTTATGTTTAAGTTAGCCGCAGCGCCTTATTGTTTTTTACGTGGCGCGGACGGCGGCTCTGTTCGTGGGCACTACGGCGTTTTTATTCCCGTATTCACCCTGTCAGTTTTCTCTCTGAGGTGATTTTCTAGAGCGGTTGTCAGTTGCATAGCTACTGTCTTTCTGATTTGCCCCGCCCTTCGAGGTTCGCTTGGCGCCATTCCTCGCTGTTCTGTAAGTGCCCTCATGGGTGACTTTTCTTTAGCTTTTGCGTCTCCTGACATCCCTGTTCCCCTTGTGTCTTTCAGACCGTGAACCTCGGTGGCTACTCCCGGCCCGGTGTAGCGCCCCATCCAGATTTAAAAAAAAAATCACTCCCACTTCCCAACGGGTCATTGGGGCATCCAGGGTTGCTTTATAGCGTCAATCCCTACTGGCATATTGTATATAATATCCATATGGAGGCATCTCAGGATATTGTGAACGGGGTTCCTTTGGGACAAGCTGTCTGTGTGTAGCTTGTGGGGTATTGCCTAGCAGCGGTGACAATGCACGGGTCTGTGTCCCTTGTGCTCAGCAGGCGCTAGCAGGTATTCCCACCTCTTCCGAGGCTGGGCTCGCACCTCGTCTTGCTTCCCCTACTCCCCCAAGCCTGAGCCTAACCCCCAATACTAGTGGGGATTCTCATAATGATTTGGCCACTAGACTGGCTAGTGTGGAAAACTTACTTGCTGGCTCCTTGGCGCGCAAGGCCACTGCCAAGATGCGTCATTTGAATCCTGAATCTACTATACTTCCTATAGAATCTGATGATTTATTGCTTTCCTATGCACATTCCCCCTCAGAGGAAGGGGAACTGTTCTCTGACTCAGGGTCATACGACGACGAGTCCAGGGGACAGGAAGAGTCTGGTTCTGATCATTGGTCCTCGGACGACATTGATAGACTGCCTGCCCAGATCTTTGATGTGTTATCCCTCTCTCCCCCTGCCGCGGCTCCCCGGCAAAGGGGTGATCTGTTTCACACCGCTAGGGCGTGGTTAGATTTTCCCGAACAAACTCATTTCAATAGCCTTGTGCTGAAAGAATGGGAACATCCCAGCAAACTCCATGGGATTCCTAAAGCTGCGGATAAGAAATATCCCTTTCCTGCCGACCTGGTCAAGTGTTGGACATCACCGCCCGAGGTCGATGCCCCAATTCTAAGTCTGTCCAACACCTCTATTATGCACTCCCCCGACACTACTACGCTGCGGGATTTGGAAGATCGGCGAGTTGACCAACTGGCATGCCATGCCTTTGCATTTGGGGGAGCGTTGCTCCGCCCAGTGGCGCTCAGGACGGTGGTTAAGACTGCTCTTGAAGGGGCGGATGACTTGCCCTCTGATGCTGCCAATGCTCTGGCCACCTGTGAGACTTTCGTGAACTATATCCTATCCGCATCGGACGATGCTATTAAGCTGAGCGCTAGATCTTCTGCTCTGGTGGTAGCCATACGCCGAGCGGTCTGGTTGCACCAGTGGGCCGCTGATAACGTCGCTAAGAAGGCCCTTACGGGGCTTCCATTTAAGGGGCTGCGCCTGTTTGGAGAAAGGTTAGATATTTTTGCCAAGGGTGGCAATTTGCCTCAACGCAAGCGTCAGATTCGGCCCTTTCGTGGCCCACGCTCCCACTCGACCCCCTACCGTGGGGCTAAGCAAGGTAGAGGAGTGTCCTTCGTTGGGTCTCGCGCAGAACCCTGGAACAAGAACAGAGGACGCTGTCCCAGTTCCTCCTGGGGGCCCAAGCCCAAAGCCCCTCCCAAGACTCCCCAGGCATGAAGGGGCGCCCTCGCCCGTCTGGGTGGGGGGACGTCTACAGCACTTCGAGCATGTCTGCAGACGCCACGTCTCAGACCGGTGGATTCAGGAGGTAGTGTCCTCCGGTTACAAGATAGTTTGCTGTACTGCCCCCTACCAGGTTCGTCGGGTCCTTGATCCCACAGGACCCTGCCTCAGCTCGGGTCTTGATGCTGGCTGTGCAGGACCTTCTAGTCATAGGGGTCATTTGCAAGGTCCCCTTAAGAGACAGGGGCATGGGATTCTATTCCAACCTTTTCACAGTGCCCAAGAAGGACGGGTCAGTCAGACCCATTCTGGATTTAAAAATCCTAAACAGATTTGTCAGCAACAAACATTTTCGTATGGAAACTCTGCGCTCGGCCATTGCCTCGTTGCGCCCAGGGGACTTCATGACATCTGTGGATATCAAGGACGCTTACCTGCACGTTCCGGTGTTTCCAGGACATCAAAGGTTTCTCAGATTTGCGCTGCTGGATCAGCATTACCAGTCGTGGCCCTGCCATTCGGCCTTACGTCGGCTCCCAGGGTGTTCACCAAGGTGCTGGCAGGGGTGATGTCACTGTTAAGACTAAGGGGCATACGAGCTTTGCCCTACCTGGGCGATATACTCATCACCTCTCGGTCTCTGCGGCAAGCAGTGCTGGACACCCGGTTGGTAGTGTCCACCCTGGAGTCATTTGACTGGGTGATCAATTACCCAAAGTCCCCTCTGTCCCCCTCCTCAGTGACCCCGTTCCTGGGGATGATTCTGGATACAGTTCGGTCAAGGATATTCCTTCCTCCGCAGAAGGTGGAAGCTCTGACAACGCAGGCGAGGTCCCTGCTTTCGAGTCCTCATCCCTCCATCCGGCAGGGAATGCAGTTGGTGGGCTCGATGGTGGCAAGCTTCGAGGCGGTGCCCTTTGCCCAGTTCCATTTGAGAACTCTGCAGCTTCACCTTCTGTCAGTCTGGAACAAGGACCCAGCGTCCTTGGACGAGATCTGGGTGCTCCCCCCCTCGGTCAGGCAATCCCTTGCGTGGTGGCTGGACCACAGGAACTTGACAAGGGGCAGATCCTTCCTGGCTCCCTCCTGGGAGACGGTCACAACGGATGCCAGTCTGTCGGGCTGGGGGGGATTCTGGAAGTCCCTGCGCTTCCAGGGGAGGTGGGTCCCTCAGGAGGCCCATCTACCCATCAATGTCCTGGAACTCAGGGCGGTCAGATTGGTGCTGGAACACCTGAAGGGTCTGGCGGTTCAGGTACGCTCAGACAACAGAACGGCGGTTGCCTACATCAATCATCAGGGAGGGACCCGGAGCAAGGGAGCTCTCCAGGAAGTGTCTCTGATTCTAACATGGCGGAAGCCAATGTCCAATGCATCTCGGCTGTCTACATTCCGGGCGCGGAGAACCTGCTAGCAGATGCTCTGAGCAGGGGATCGTCTCGTCAGGGGGAATGGTCCCTCTGCAACAGGGTGTTTCAGTCCCTGTGTCTCCGTTGGGGAGTGCCAGACGTGGATCTGTTTGCGTCCCGTCACAATCACAAGCTCCCGAGCTTTGTATCTCTGTCTCAGGATCCTCTGGCTCTGGCCACGGATGCCCTGTCAATGTCTTGGAGGGAGTTTTGGCTCCTGTATATGTTTCCACCAATTCCCCTTCTGGGCAGAGTTCTGCGCAAGATTGCTCTGGAAGGGGTACCCGCGATTCTGGTGGCCCCAAGGTGGCCAAGAAGAGTGTGGTTCGCAGACGTGGTTCAAATGGCAGTAGATCAGTACGATCTGCCAAGGTTGCCAGACCTTCTAACTCAGGGGTCTCTACGCCATCCAAATTTACTAACTCTGGCTTTGACGGCTTGGCTATTGAAACCTCCATCCTGAGGGAAAAGGGTTTGTCTGCATATGTAGTGGCTACTATGGTGCAAGCCAGGAAAAAGACTTCTTCTGCTATCTACTATAGAGTTTGGCGTTCTTACATTGACTGGTGTGAATCCAGGTCTCTTCCCTGCCGGGAATTCTTAGTTTCCAGGGTGCTGGAGTTCTTACAACATGGTCTAGACTTAGGTCTTAAGCTTAGTACCCTGAAGGGTCAGGTTTCGGCCCTGTCTATCTTCTTTCAGAAAACCTTTGCCCAGCACCCTCTTATCAAGACTTTCTTTCAGGGGGTCACTCATGTGCGGCCTCCTCGGAAATCTATGGTTCCTGTTTGGGATTTAAACTTGGTATTATCAGCCCTGCAGGGTGCTCCTTTTGAGCCTATTCAGGAGGCTGCTCTCGCTGTTCACGCTCAAGGTCGTATTCCTGGTTGCTATCACTTCTGTTAGACGTGTAACTGAGTTAGTGCTCTATCTATTCAGCCTCCCTACCATGAGAGACACCAGGATAAGGTGGTGTTTCGCTTCAAGCCAGACTTTCTGCCTAAGGTTGTGTCTGCATTCCATTTGAATCAAGATATTGTACTTCCTTCCTTGTGCCCTAATCCTAGTAACCCTAAGGAAAGGGTTTTTCATTTCTTTGGATGTGGTTAGGTGTGTCAAGTATTACCTGGTTATCACTAAGGCTTTCAGGAAGACAGATGCTCTCTTCGTTGTGCCTCACGGGCCTACGAAGGGTTTGGCTCCCGCCAAGTCTACTATCAGTAAATGGATTCGTCAGGCTGTGGTTCAAGCCTATACTACTAAGGGGAAGTCTCCCCCCTTTCGTCTTACTGCTCATTCTACTCGAGCTGTTGGGGCTTCTTGGGCTTTTCAGCACCAGGCCTCTGTGGAACAAGTTTGCAAGGCCGCTACTTGGTCTTCTGTTCATACCTTTACAAAGTTTTACAAGGTTGATGTTAGGGCCTCAGCTGATGCTGTGTTTGGCCGCAAGGTTTTGCAGACGGCAGTAGTTTAAACTGCTTGCTGTTGCCTTTTCTGTTGGGGATCCCACCCTACTTTACGGACACTGCTATTGGATGTCCCACATGTAATTAATACATCTGGAGCAGGACGTGCTGTATGCTTTGAATAATACAATTCTGTGAAATACTCACCTGTAGAATTAGTATTATACGCATACAGCACGTCCTGCTCCACCCCACCCTGGTTTCACTTTGTTCTGGATCCCCTGTTTGGTGATTGTTTTCATTGTTGTTATTGCCAGTTTTGGGTGGTTGGTTTCTCCTGGCTTCTCATTCTCACTGCTTTTCAATGCTGGGGATTTGTGGGAGGTCCTTCGGTATATGTAGGGCCGGGAGGAGCTTGTTTTCTACATTTCTGCAGTGCACGGCGCCGGAGTCGGAGGATTACCCACATGTAATTAATACATCTGGAGCAGGACGTGCTGTATGCGCATAATACCAATTCTACAGGTGAGTATTTCACAGAATTGTATTATTTGCTCCAGCACCAGGCCAGAGATGCTCAGCGCTTGCTTCCCATTGAAGTCAATGGGAACTCTTTGTCGAAGGAGGTAAACGTGGCAAGCGGCTCTCATTGGCTGCGCATCATTGTTATATGCCCCCGAGGAACGGAACAAAACCCAGGAAAGTCAAATTCTCAGATTTTGTTCTGCTTTAAAGCGGAACAAAAAAACAGCATGGCAGGCCCTGGAATCTAAAAGAGTCCATTCAGATAGGCTGGGGGTGTGAGCGGTCCGTTGCTGGGGATGCGGTCATTCTCGCTCCCAATTGCCGTAAACAGAGCAGTTTGCTGAAAATTAAAGTGGCCCAAAATCCCGGGTTGTGGTCCATCCCTCTGCCTCTGGGCCAGCCTGGTTTGGGGTGCCCCACTGTGTGAAACCCTGCCGTTCGCTGAGTAAACTCACCTCTCCTTTGTCCAACGGGGCATGCATGGCCTTTCATCCAATAAACTTCTCCGGCCTTGCATGGTAATGTGTGGCCGGAGAAGCTGAAAAATTGACTGCGTGCGGCATCACTTGCATCGTTATCTGTGCGTGGCCATGCAGTTGTGGCAGGGACAGTTTTGGACCACTTTAAAGATGCACAGAAAATGGCTGTTATTGGAATAGAGCTTGTGCATGCGGCAAGGGACCAGGAAGAGGTGTGTTTTACTGGGCGATCTAGGGGGGTTAAACACAGCGGGTTGCCCAGGGACAAGGAACAAAACCTGGGATAGTCAAAATCCAGGGATTTGTTCTGATTTAAGCTCCTCACACCTATGCAAATGCAGTTTCCGTTTTCGTTCAGTTCAGGTGCTCTATCCGTACAGCTGTGAAGATCGGCATACTGGAACAGAAACTGCAGCTGCATAGGTGTGAACGGGAGCTAAACAGCTCTGCATCCTGTGTCATGGAGACCTGGCATGGTCCAGATGAGTATCATTAACTGTGGGGCTGTGGGTGACAAGACATCTTTATGAGCTTTGTGAAAAATCAAAATAATTTTTCCAGCGTTCTTCTGTAGACTTGAACTCTTTTTCTATGTATTAGATGGAATGATGGTACAAATAACCCAGGAAATGATGGAATCATTACGGCAAGCTCTAAGAAACAAAAAGGACTTCCAGATAATCTGCGGTAAAATAGACTCTGGAGATTCGGCTGAAGAAGTTGCTATTCAGTGGGTGGAGACTGAAGACAAACAAAATAAAGGGTATATGGCTAATACAGTTTTCCAAGATGAATATGAGGGCTGCATTGCTCACCTGCTCTAGTTTCTTGGCCTAATGTGCCTACACATGAGTGCAGCAGGAGAATTCTGAAGGCAGTAACTCTGAAACATATTTGATATAGGTCTATATACAGTATGTCCTGCTCCAGATATAATACTTACAATTGGGTTATCCTCCGCCAGAGGGCGCTGTGCACTGCAGGCATGCAAAAACAGGCTCCTCCCGGCCCTTCATATACCCAGGGACCTCCCACAAATCCCCAGATTTCTCTGCAGTGCTGACTGCGAAGACATGAAGTATCACTCTCTCGCAGGTGAGCGGGGCTATTACAGCCTGCGGCCCTGTTGGACTATTCCCACCCGTCCTCCTTGTGATGTGCCTCCCAGCCTGGGCTGCGCTGGTCGGGTGAAGGTAGGCAGCACCATGCGTGCTTAACGGAGCCATGCTCAACCGCAGTCCCCCAGCAAAGGGTAGGCGGTTTAGGCTGATGGTGAGCCTCTAGTGGATGTCCCTCCCGCATTCTTTCCTCACGCCCCGTGTAGCGGTGGGCCCTGTGTAAAGGGTCGCCATCCTCCCTCGTTTTTCCTGGCTGGGTGGCAGCGTCATCAGACTACCAGTATCCCCTAGCAGATACCTCGAACTGGCATATTCTATGCTTGCTTGTCAGGCCCGGACGGCTAATTCAGAGCTTCGCGCTCTTTGGGGGAGGCGGGGACCCGCCCTTCGAGGTTTGGTTGGCGCCGTTTTGCTGCTCTTCGCGCGCGCGTGCTTGCGGTCCTTCTCCTCCCCAGGCCGGTGAGTGCCCTCGCGGGCGTTTTCATAATTAGTATCTTTCCTGTTGCGCATGGCCCTGACACCCCTTATTCCCCTTCTGTCTTTCAGACGTCGAAGAGTCCGGTGGCTTCTCCCGGCCTAACATATATTGTAGCGGGCTTACAAAATTCTCCCACGTTCCTAGCGGGTCTTTGGGACATCCAGGGTTGCCTATTGCGTAAATCCCTACTGCTATACATTACATTAATAATCACCATATGGAGGCATCTCAGAATTATGTGACCGGGGTCCCTCCGGGACAAGACCGGCTGTGTGCAGCGTGTGGACTGCCCCATGCTGATGCGGACAGAGCACTTGTCTGCGGACCCTGTGCTGAACAAATACTGGCTCTGCAGTCAGGGTCGCCAGTGGCTGCGCCTCGTTTCAATACACCTCTCTCCCCGTGCTTAAATCTCACTCCTGATGAGTCGCACTCGAGCGGGAATGACCAGCAAGTCGTGCCGCACAGACGGCCTACAGCCGATCAGGTGGTTTCGAGGTTGGCAGAGCGCTTGGGCCCTGGTAAGAAGCGGTCCCTGACGCCTCCGTTTTCGCCCATTCCTTCTGAATCTGATGAGTTCACTGCTGAGCAAGGTTTTGCTCTTTCTGATGAAGGTTGGCTATTCTCTGACTCGGGCTCATCTGACGGGGGGCTGAGGAGTCATGATGATCCAGGCCCCGGGTCTTGGGGCCTGTGTGACACCGACGAATTGCTGATAAAGACCTTCGAGGTCTTGTCTATCTCTATCCCTGGTGAGGCTTCCAGGCCTAGAAGGGAGAGTTTCCATACAGCGCCGCCGCGTTTGGAATTTCTGGAGCAAGATCACTTCCAGGCTCTTGTACTCAAAGAATGGCAATGCCATAGTAAACTTCCAGGGGTTCCAGGGGACTGGGATTGGAAATACCCTTTTCCCCCTGATGTGGTTAACTGCTGGTCATCACCTCCCGTGGTGGATGCACCGATCATTGGGGCCCCTTTATTGCGACCCCTACTTATCGTACCCTTCGGGATGCTGAGGACCGGCGCATCGATAGGCTGGCTTCCCACGCCTTTTCTTGTGCAGGGACGACTCTGCGCCCGGTCTGTGCCGCGGCCATCGCTGCAGTGTCCGCTAGGACCCTCATCAGAAAGTTGATTGATCATCAACCTGAGGATCTCCCCTGGGAGGTGTTTAATGCACTCTCCAGTTGTGATGTATTTGTAAGATTTATCCTTTTGGCGCTGGATGACACCATCAGCATGTGCGCAAGAACTTCCGCCCTTGCGGTAGCTATACGCCGACTGGTCTGGCTGCGACAGTAGGGTGTTGACGATGCTACAAAAAAGATTCTTACTGGGCTTCCCTTTAGAGGGCGACGCCTATTCGGGGCCCGTCTGGACCTGTTTGGAAAAAAGGGCAAAACACCCCTTTACAGAAGGCGGTCTCGGCCTTCTCGGGGCAGGGGCACCCCTCCACCCCCCTATGTTAGTGTCAAACCCGCACCAGGGGTGTCCTTCCAGCTTTTTTGTATAGATCCCTGCCCCAGGAGTGGCAGACAACGCCCTGGTCCCTCCGGCAGGTCTAAGTCCAAACCTTTTACCAAAACCCCCCAAGCATGATGGGGCGCCCTCGCCCGCTTGGGCGAGGGGATGGCCGCAGCACCTTGCCCCTATCAGGAGGCGTCATGCCTCGTTCTGATGGAGTCAGGAGGAAGTTTCCTCTGGATGCAGGATAGTGTCTGCTGGGCGGCCCCTTCCCGAGATATTCAGGATGCTTCTGGTCCTTGCCTCTCTTCTGGTGTTGGCACAGGCCACGCGCGGCCTGCGAGGTCGGGGGTCACCTGCCGGTTGCCCTTAACAAACAGAGGCAGGGACCTCTACACCAACCTTTCCACATTCCCCCAAAAGGATGAGACACTCTGCCCATTATGGCCTTCCATAGGTGAGGCAATTTACGTTCACAGGCGATTTTCTGCATGGTTCCTCTGAGTTGGGCCGCCTGTGCCCTGTGTCCAGGGATCTCTTGCCGTCTGTGGGGACCTAAGATGCTTATTTCATTGCCATTGTGCCTTCCGGGCACTAAGAACCTTAAAGGTTAGTGTTGGCGCTCCAACACTGCTGATTGTGGCCTTGTTATCTGGCCTTGGTTCTGCTCCCTGAGTGATGGCCTAGGCGATGACGGGGGTGATATCTCTACTAGATAGGCCTAGGGGGCGTCAGCGCGAGGAACTGCCGGGTCGTCCCTCTTTGCTTCCCAATCCCTGCGTCAGACCGAGTTTGTTATTCGGTTGGTGGTGTCCTTTGGGAGTCTTTGGATGGTTTGCTCAATCACCTCAATTCCTCTTTTTCCCCCTAGTGGTATCTCCATTCCTAGGGTAGAACTGGGATTCGGTTCAGATGGGAACCTGCTTCCTTGACTATAATTGGACAATCTGGTTGCATGGACTCGGTCCCTCTTGCTGTTCCCGTCTTATCCTCAGGCTGGATTGTAGCTGGTGGGCCTGTTGGTGGCTGTTCAAAGGTTGTCCCTTGTGCTCAGAGCCCTTGGGCTCTTCTGCTACTCTTATTGTAAATGCTGGACTGGGTTCCAGCTTCCCTGGAGCTGGGTCTGTGTACCCTTCCACCTTGGTACGGTGGTTTCCCCTGAGACTGTTGTACTAGGGGTACCAGTCAGGGGGCGCCCCCTTCCTTGCGTCTTCCTGCAGTTGGATACCAAATCTATCTGGTCGACGGAGGGGGGACTTTTTTCTCCTAAATTCCCCTGTGGTTCCGGGGGAGGTGGGACCTTTAGGGGTTCATCCACCTGTCTAATTTTGAAGCAGTAGGCCTCCAGGTTGGCTCTATATATAGCTTGACTTCTCCCTTGCGGGATCAGGCTAATTGGGGGCCCCTTGGTCTGCCTGACGACAGTGGCCTGTATTAATTATCTGTGTGGACTCAGAAGCAGGATGATCCCCCAGGAAGGTATCTGATCCTGATCTGGGTGGAGGACAGCGTTCCCTGCATATCTGCGATATTCACTCCAGTGGATGTCCTTCTGCGACAGGATGTGCTTGTTCTTGTGTCCCCATGTTATCCGTCAAGTGTGAATCATTTCTGGTCCCGTCCCTATCATGGGTCCTAGGCCCTTGTTTCCCTGTCTCAGATTGTTCTGACCTTGGTCATGAGGCTTCGTAACTTTATGCTGGACATTCTGTTCTATATGTCTTACCTTCATTCACCCTGCTTGACAGGGTTCTGTGCAAGTTTGCTCTGGAAGGGGGAACCAGTGATACTGGCGGCCCTTGGGTGGCCTAGTGGAGTGTGGTTTGCAGATGTGGTTATGTGGACAGCGGACCGGTACGTCCTGTCAGGAGTGCTGGCCTGCTCACTCAGGCCCCCCTTTTTTCTATTTCACCTCTATCTACAGACTCTGGTCTGGATGGTCTGACGGTTGATTCATCCACCTTGATGGAAATGGGTGTACCTTCTGGGTGTCTGTGACTTCTGGAAGCCTAGGAGTTGGTTTCTTCTGCCTCTTCTTCCGTCTATTGTGGGGTATTGTTTACCCATATTGATTGGGGTGAGTTTTTGGTCTCTCCCCTGTGGGCGCGCTCTGTTCCCAGGGTTATATAGTTATTACAGCATGGGTTGGAGTTGGCTCTCCTACTCGGTGCCCTGGTGGTTCAGGCTCTGCCCTGTCCGTCTTCTGCAGAAGCCTTTACTAAGTTCCTTGCCTGGGTTGACTTTTCTTTCAGGGATTGCTCAGTGACATCCCCCACGTAGTTCCAGGGTCCCTGTTGGGATCGATTTCTATTCGGTTTGCCTTGCGGGGTGTTCCCCTTTGGCTCTATTCCGGATGCTGTCTGACTGTTCTTATCCATAAGGTTGCCCTTCTGGGGCTGGTACCTCCGTCGGCCGTGTGCCTGAGCGGGCGGATCTGTTTAGCTAGCCCTCGTTTCTTTCTGTATCTTCACTGAGATGAGGCGGTGTTCCGCCTTACGCCGGTTCTTCTGCCTAAGGTGGTGTCTTAGGCACAGGTATTAAGACATTATCCTTCTTCTGGGATTTATTCCTTGTGATGCTGAGGCAAGGGAATCTATTTTCCCTCAATAGGTGCTGGAATTTTTTTCCTGGATTGTCTCTTTTCCCTTAGGGGACTGCCTCTAGGGGTTAGGCAGCCTTGGGCATGGCCTTTACCTGTATAAGATCCTTCTGGTCCTGGGGAAGGCTTGGCTTCTTCCTGGGCTACCTTTAGTTTTTGCTCTTGTTAGGCTTTTACTCAAGCCTATTCCTTAAGGGGAAGAGCTCTTCTAACTCTCTAACTCTATTCTGATTACGCTGGTGCCTTGGTATCTTTGGGCCTTTCAGCACCAGGTCTTGTTGAACAGGTTGCTTGAACGCTACTTGTTTTCTTGTTGTACCCCTTCAAGGGTTGTTTTGATGTTGAAGTTAGAGCCTTTGCTCGTGTCGCTCTTGGTAGCGAGGTATTGCAGGTGACAGGGCTTTCAACTGTCTGCTGTTGCCTTTTTTGTTGGGGATCCCACCCTGTTCTATGGACACTGCTATTGGATGTCCCAATTGTAAGTATTATATCTGGAGCAGGACGTACTGTATACTTAGAATAATACAATTCTGTGAATTTCTCACCTGTAGAATTGGTATTATACGTATACGGTACGTCCTGCTCCACCCCCACCCTGGTTTTTGCATTATTCTGGATCCCCTGTATGGTGATTGTTATTGTTATCATTACCAGTTGTTTTTGGTGGTTGGATTCTCCTGGCTTCTGGTTCACTGCTTTTCAATGCTGGGGATTTGTGGGAGGTCCCTGGGTATATGAAGGGCCGGGAGGAGCCTGTTTTTGCATGTCTGCAGTGCACAGCGCCCTCTGCGGAGGATAACCCAATTGTAAGTATTATATCTGGAGCAGGACGTACTGTATATGTATAATACCAATTCTACAGGTGAGTATTTCACAGAATGGTATTTTTTATATAAACGAAACTTAAAAAAATGGGTACAAATGATAATTATTAACTATTACACAAATATTTTCCAGAATATTAGTATTGTCCTGCAGGGCACCCAGTTTTTCTGATTCGTATTTGACTGGCACTGTTACATTTCTAATAGAGGGAGGATCAGAGGATAATGTCAGTGAGGCCTGTACGGCTTCCACAAACCAGATATATGTTTATTTTGGCCTATTCATGAACCAGGATTCTCTGCCACCCCCAGCTGGAACACCTGTTGTTGAGAGCCTAGGCAGACGGCCAATCCAGCCACATCTAGGGCTTCGCCATGTATACAGCCTCAGACCTTTTTCTTCCAGTATTCCAAAAATTTTATCAGGACGCCCTTCCTCACTTCCCTGTCTCTGCGTCAGGATAGTTGGATACCCGGCTGGTGGGTCCATTGGGAGTCATTTGGATGGGTGTTCAATCACCCCGAATCCTCGCTGTTCCCTTAAAGTGGTAACTCCATTAATAGGAATGATTCTGGATTAGGTTCAAACCAGATTCTCCCCTTCTCAGCAATTAGGTGGGCAATCTGGTCTCATGGGTTCAGTCCCTCATTGCCGTCTCGGTCCCTTAACACCAGGCAGGGATGCAACTGGTGAGCCCGTTGTTAACTTGCTCGGCAGAGGTCCCTTATGCTCAGTTCCCCTTGAGCCCTTCTGCGACTTCTACTGGTAACACTGGACAGGGATCCAGCACCCCTGGAGCAGGGTCTGTGGACCTTCCCACCTGTATTACGGTTTGGTCTCTTGAAATTGGATGAACTCGAGGGACCTGTCTGGGGGCAGTTCCTTCTTGCCCCTTCCTGGAAACGGTCACCATTGATGCCGACCTTTCAGGTTGAAGGGGAAGGTTTCTGCTGAAACCCCCTGCGATTCTGGTGGTGGTGAGGCCCTTAGAAGGTCCTTACACCTATTGAATTCTAAACAGTGAGTGTATTCTAAGTATGTCACACACCCCGCTTCAAGATATCCATAACATGTGGGTAATACCGACCTGAAGTGGGCGTTCCTGCAGAGATGATAGCAAAAAAGAAAGCCCCTCCCTGATCCATAAATACCTGGGACCTCCCACTCATCACCCAGTTTTCCATCTCTGCAGACGGCGAGCAAGTCAGAAGATGATGGCTCCTCCTTGCACAGGGGGATTTCAGGTAGCCGGGATGACTCCCGGCCCACTATTCATTTATTTCCGTTTGGACCTTTTTTTCCCCAGAAATCCATATGCCTCCCAGCCTCGGCTGAGGGTCCAGGCGAGGGTATATCGGCACCTTAGGTGCTCAGGAGCTATGCTCCACCGTGAGACCCTATATGAGAGGGTAGGCGGTTGCTCCGGGTTGGTGACCCCGGTTTGGGATGCCCTGTCCCTTAATTAACATTCAGTGGCCCTCCCAGGATCCCCTTTCCACAGGTGGGGTTGGGGAGTGTGGGTCCCTTCTTTATTTAATCCCTTACATGTTCCGTTCTGGGTGTGTGTAGTGTCTCTTTAATTGTATTCACCGCCGCAGCCGTTTTACAGAGCCTGTGCGGTGCTGGACCTGTCTTTTTTCCCCCCATCTTCCCTCAACTGGTGTTTTCACTTTTATAATGGCGGAGGTATTTACCTCACGCCATGTATACTGTCCTTCTTGAGGGGGGGGGGGTGGGGGGCGGGCCCGGACCGTCGGCGCGGGGCCGGGGCTCGTCCCTCCTGTTTCGCATGTCTGACACTCTGAGGAGATTCACTGTGTAGTGTGTGTGGCTGTGTCTTATACTGAGCCGGGCGCGGCGGCCGCACTTTACACTGCGGCGCCGGCCGGCTCTTGGCGCCTTTTTCTCTGAGGAGATTCTCCTCACGCTTGACTGGGGGGGCGGGGCCGGTGTGGCGGCGCGTCACCGCTGCCCGCCCCCATCCTTCTCTGGCGCCGCTGCGGAGCTCTGCCTGTGTGTGAGAGGGGAAGGGGGGCGTTGCTCGGCGTCACGCGCGTCCCGCGCTGACCACGCCCCCTTCTCCCCTTCTGGCTGCAAGCTCCGGTGGATTCCCTCACGGTCGCCATTTCTTGCTGTCGGTTCTGTAAGTGGCCTCTGGCCATCCCCTCTTTCTCATTCTCTGTATGTATGAGTGTCTGTTGCCTTCATTAGTCATTAGCATTCCTTTCTGTCTTCCAGGTGGTGGTTCAGGAGGTTCTCCAGTAGCATTTAGGGGGTCTCTCCCGATCCTTAATCACTGGGTTCATTATTGTCCATAAATCCTCCCACTCGGGACATTAAAGGGGCATCCCGGGTTGTCTAGTGGCGTAATTCCCTGGGTCATTGCGACTATTCCTATAAAAGTTCACCTTATGGAGGCATCCCCGGATACTGGGCTCGGGGCCCCCTCGGGGCATCCCCGAAAGTGTATGTTGTGTGGGGTATCCATTTCTGGGGACGATGTACTTCTGTGTATTCCATGTGCACAGCAGACTATTACGCGGCAGTCCGAACCCCAGGCGTCTGGGTCTGCACCGCCGGTCGCTTCATCTCCTCCTCCCACCTTGACACGCACCCCGTGTGACGTTGTCATGGGCCGGGAGCTGCAATCTGAGATGTGTGCAAGATTGGCTAACCTTGAAAAAAATTATCTCCAGCTCGGTTGCCCGTAAGGCCCCGACTAAGAGAAAGCATTTGTCGCCGGCTCCGCTGGTGGAGGACCAAGAGGATGTTAATAATCTGGATTGGTCTGATTATTCCCCGCTAGAGGAAGGGGAAGTTTATGAGGATTCTGATATTTCGGACCATGAGTAGTCCTTTGGTGCTGATGCTGAGCTTGGTGACTTGAGGAGATCCTCCGATACTCCTCACGCTCTGGCTCTGATGTTAGAGGTTCTGAATATTTCTCCTCCTGAGGAGGTGTCACAGCAGAAGGGTGAATTGTTTGAGGAATCCAGGCCGCGCTTGGAATTCCCTACACAACGGCATTTTGACAAAATTATTGCTAAGGAATGGGACAGGCCGACTCGGCTCCCTGGCATCCCTCGGGTGGGATAGGAAATATCCCTTTCCTTCGGAGGCGATTAAGTGCTGGGCATCTCCCCCCGAGGTGGATGCCCCGGTGTTGGGGTTGTCCAATTCCTCGGTTTTAAATAGACCTGATTGTCCCATTCTCAAGGACGGAGAGGATAAACGTATTGACCAGATGGCTTGTCATGGTTTCGCTAGCGTTGGGTCAGCCATGCGGCCCGTTTGCGCATCGGCACTAATGGTGTTGGCTGCCAGGTCCGTGGTTAGGGACCTGTTGACTTCTTCCGGGCTGCGTCCTGGTAGTGCTGAGTTCCTTAGCCTTAAGCGGTGTGAGTTGTTTTTATCCTTTGTGTTGACAGCCTTGGATGACACTTTGATGATGTGTGGTAGGACATCGGCTCTGCTGGTCACTATTCAGCGCTCGGTTTGGCTGCGCCAGTGGGCGGCAGATTTTATGTCCAAGAAGTCGCTAACGGCTCTGCCTTTTGTTGGATTACGGCTTTTTGGAGAGACATTGGACTCCGTTACCAAGGGTGGTAGGTTACCCCAACGCAAGAAACAACGCCGCCCCTTTCGAGGGGCGCCTTCCTTTACCCCCTCCTTTCGTGGGGCCAGATCTGGCAGGGGATTTGCATTCCCCTCTTCCAGAGGAGATTCTGGGAGCAGGGGCAGAGGACGTGCCCGTCCAGGATACAGTTGGGGCTCTAAGCCCAAGCCGGCTGCCAAGCCGGTTCAGCAATGAGGGGGCGCCCTCACCCATGTGGGTGGGGGGATGGCTGCGACACTTCTCCCAGATCTGGGATCAAGAGGTCTCGGACAGATGGATCCGGGAAGTGGTGTCTTCCGGTTACAAGCTGGAGTTCGAGCTCCGCCCCCCTTCCAGATTTTTCAGGTCTCGGATGCCCTCGGAACCCCTAGCGGCGCAGGGGCTCCTGTTGGCAGTACAGAACCTTCTGGATATGGCTGTCATTTGCCCAGTGCCCCCTTCGGATCAGGGCAAGGGTTTTTATTCCAATCTGTTCACGGTACCCAAGAAGGACGGATCGGTCCGACCCATCTTGGATCTGAAGTTTCTCAACAGGTTCATCCGGCCACGGAAATTCCGCATGGAAACGCTACGTTCGCCCATTCACTCTCTTCGTCAGGGAGACTTTCTGACGTCCATAGACATCAAGGATGCTTATCTACACGTTCCAATTTTTCCAGCACACCAGAGGTTTCTCAGGTTCGTGGTGGAGGATCGGCATTTTCAGTTTGTAGCACTCCCTTTCGGTCTCACCTCGGCTCCTCGGGTGTTCACCAAGGTGCTAGCGGGGGTGATGGCTCTGCTAAGGGTTCAGGGTATCCGCATTGTGCCCTATTTGGACGATCTTCTGATCATGGCCTCTTCTTTCAACCAAGCGGAGTTGGACACCAGAGTGGTGGTGTCCACCCTGGAGAGGTTCGGTTGGGTGGTCAACCACCCCAAGTCTTCTCTCTCTCCGTCCAGAGTAGTGACCTTTCTGGGAATGTCTCTGGACACTTCGCAGGCCAGGCCAAGATTCTTTTGATTCAGGAATTAGCTCGGCTTCTCTTGTCGGCCCTTCGTCCGGCCATCCGGCTAGGGATGAGGCTGGTGGGGTTAATGGTGGCCTCATTCGAGGCAGTTCCCTTTGCGCAGTTTCATACAAGGACGCTTCAGCTTCATCTGTTGAAGGTTTGGGACAAGTCTCCTCTATCGTTGGATCAGTCCTTCCTGATGACTCCCCGAGTTCGTCGATCCCTGCAATGGTGGCTGGGGTCGGTCAATCTGTTGAAGGGCAGATCTTTTCTGGCTCCGTGTTGGGAAACAGTCACCACGGATGCCAGTCTGTCAGGTTGGGGGGGTGTTTGGAAGGACCTCCAGTTTCAGGGTCTGTGGGGCCCGCAGGAGGCTCACGAGCCCATCAATGTTCTGGAGTTGAGAGCCATCAGGTTGGTTCTGTTTCGCTTGACTCATCAGTTGCGAGGCCTGCCAGTTCAGGTCCGTTCGGACAACAGAACGGCGGTTGCTTACATCAATCACCAGGGGGGGACTCGCAGCAGGAGTGCCCTCAGGGAAGTGTCTGGACTGGGCGGAGAGTCACGTCCCGTGTATCTCAGCAGTCTACATTCCGGGAGTGGAGAACACGGAGGCGGACTTGCTGAGCAGAGCCTCCTCTCGTCAGGGGGAGTGGTCTCTCAGTCCCACGGTGTTTCGTTCGCTAAGTCTCAGGTGGGGGTTCCCAGCGGTGGACCTCTTTGCCTCTCGTCACAATCACAAGCTTCCAGCCTTTGTGTCTCTCTCGCAGGATCCTCTGGCTCTGGCAGTGGATGCCATGTCTCTGAACTGGAGGGATCTGGGGTTTCTTTACCTGTTCCCTCCGTTTCCAATGGTAGCCAGAGTGGTGCGCAAGCTGAATCTGGAGGGCGCGTCGGCGATTCTGGTGGCACCAAGGTGGCCAAGGCAGGTTTGGTTCGCAGACCTGGTAAGACTGGCAGAGGATCAGTTCGTTCTGCCTCTACTGCCGGACCTGCTCACCCAGGGTCGGCTGCGCTATCCCAATTTACCTTCGCTGGCTTTGACGGCGTGGCTGCTGAAACCGCCATCTTGAAGGAAGAAGGTCTCTCTGACGCGGTGGTTCAGACTCTTATTAGCGCCAGGAAGCGCTCTTCCTCTACTATTTACTATAGGACTTGGAGGTCCTATATTGACTGGTGTGAAAGTAGGTCTTTCTCTTGTCGGGAGTTCTCCATTTCCAGAATCCTGGAGTTTCTTCAACATGGTCTGGATCTGGGGCTTCAACTTAGTACCTTGAAGGGGCAGGTTTCTGCCCTGGCGGTGTTCTTTCAAAGGTCCATTGCACTTCATCCCTTAGTCAAGACCTTTTTCCAAGGAGTTACGCATGTTCGGCCTCCTAGGAAGCCTTTTGTTCCGGTTTGGGATTTGAACTTGGTTCTTTCTGCTCTTCAGGGTCCTCCGTTTGAGCCCTTGAATGAGATTGCTTTGTCTTCACTTATTCAAAAGGTGGCCTTTTTGGTGGCTATCACTTCAGTTAGGCGTGTTTCTGAGTTGGCAGCTTTATCCATTAAAGCTCCGTACTTCGAAAGGCATCAGGACAAGGTTGTCTTTCGTTTCAAGCCGGATTTTCTTCCTAAGGTGGTCTCTGCCTTTCATCTGAATCAGGACATTGTTCTGCCTTCTCTATGTCCTAATCCCAGCAACGACAAGGAAAGGGCGCTGCATTCCTTGGATGTAGTTCGTGTTGTGAAATATTATCTGGTGGTTACGTCTTCCTTTCGTAAGACTGAT
This sequence comes from Gastrophryne carolinensis, assembly GCA_027917425.1. Lineage (NCBI taxonomy): Eukaryota > Metazoa > Chordata > Amphibia > Anura > Microhylidae > Gastrophryne > Gastrophryne carolinensis. Next base: position 565,708,908 of record CM051234.1, on the reverse strand, counting down.
GCTTTTTTTGTGGTGCCCTTTGGGCCTAGGAAAGGTTTGGCTCCTGCCAAATCTTCCATTAGTAAATGGATTCGTCAGGCCATCATTGGGGCCTATTCTGCCAAGGGGAGGTGTCCCCCTTTTCGTGTTACTGCTCATTCTACTCGTGCGGTTGGAGCGTCCTGGGCTTTCCAGCACCAGGCCTCTGTTGAGCAAGTTTGTAAGGCCGCTACTTGGTCCTCTGTTCACACTTTTTCCAAGTTTTACAAGGTTGATGTTCGGGCCTCAGCGGATGCTGTTTTTGGCCGCAAAGTTCTGCAAGCTGTTGTGGTTTAAGTTGTGCATTGTTGCCTTGTTTTGGATCCCCGCCCTTTTTATGGACACTGCTATTGGATGTCCCACATGTTATGGATATCTTGAAGTGGGGTGTGTGACATACTTAGAATAATACCATTTTGTGAAATACTCACCTGTAAAATGGGTATTATAAGTATGTCACACACCCCGCTTCACCCGCCCTTCTTGTATTCTGGATCCTTTATTTTGTGAACTTTGCGTTGTTATGACTTATATTTGCCTCTTCCTGGTCCCTTACCTTACTGCTTCTATATACTGGGTGATGAGTGGGAGGTCCCAGGTATTTATGGATCAGGGAGGGGCTTTCTTTTTTGCTATCATCTCTGCAGGAACGCCCACTTCAGGTCGGTATTACCCACATGTTATGGATATCTTGAAGCGGGGTGTGTGACATACTTATAATACCCATTTTACAGGTGAGTATTTCACAAAATGGTATTTTTTCAGTTGGCTCTATCTCGCTTGACCACTCCCCTTCTGAATTTGCCAGTCTGGGGGTGCTCGGTCCGTCTGACGACAGATGTCCTACATTAATTATTGGAAGGGGCCTGGAGCTGGCGGACCTTCCAGGGATGTCTATGTCCCCCTTCTGGGTGGAGACAATGCTCCCTGCTTGTTAGTGATATTAGCTCCGGCGAAGCCCCTCTGCGACAGGATGTGCTAATCCCCGTGTCGCTATGGAGTCCAACCAGTCGTGGATCTGTTGGTTTCCGTCACCTTCACAGGCTATCGGCCCGGTTTCCCTGTCCCAGGATCCTATGTCAGTGGTCCGGATGCCTTTATTGCCGTCTTGACAGGACGTTCGGTTATGTATGTCCTTCTCCATTCCCTCTGCTAGGCAGGGTTCTGCGTAAGATTGCTCTGGTAAGGGGACCAGTGATTCTGGTGGCCCCCAGGTGACCTAGTAGAGTGTGGTTGCAGACATGGTACTGTGGTCAGTAGCTCTGTACCTTGCCAGTAGTGCCGGTTTGATCACTCAGGGCCCCCTTTACGTCACTCCAATCTACAGTCCCTGCCTAGTCGGCCTGACTGCTGAAACATACATCTTGATGGAGACAGGTTTATCTGTCTCGGTGTTTTGTGACTATGGGAAGGCTAGGAGTAAGCCTCTTCCTCTTCTTCTATCTGTTATAGGGTATGGCATACCCATATTGATTTGTGTGAGTCTAGGTCTCTTCCCTGTTGGGCGTTCTCGGTTCCCAGGGTTCTAGAGTTGGTTTCAGCATGATTGAAGTTGGTTCTCCAACTCAGTACTCTGATGGGTCAGGTTCTGCCCTGTCCACCTTGCCTTAGTAGTCTCTTGTTCAGTCTTCGTTGGTTAAGACTTCTTTCAGGGGGTACTCCATGTGTGTCCCCCATGTAATCCTATGGTCCCTGCTGGGATTTGAAATTGGATTTCATTCTGTCTGCTTGCAGGGTTTTTTTGTCCCTTGGTCCTATTCAGGATGCTGTCTGGCTGTCCTTACCCTCAAGGTTGTCCTCCTGGTGACTGTTACCTTGGTCAGGCGTGTGTTGGCGGGCGGCTCTGTCTACCTAGCCCTCATTCCTTGAGATACACCAGGTTAAGGTGGAGTTCCGCCTGAAGCCGGACTCTCTACATCTGGGGATGTCTTATGTTCTTTTATTCGAGATATTGTTATCAACGGCTATCCCCTTTTCCTAGCAGCGCTGAGGAAGTGGTTCTGCATTCCTTATACAGGTGTTGGCAGTTTTTCCTTGGGAGTCACTGTGTCCTTTAGGGGAACTGAGGTTCCTTGGGGCTTGTGGTCTTTACATCCTGAATGTGCCCGACCTCGTCTGCTCTCGGGAGTTGGGTGGTTTGGTCCAGGTTGTTACCTGAATAGATGTTACTCCCGGTACCTTGTTCGGCCTTTGGCTTCTGCCAAATCTATTGTAGTGATCGGATTCGTCAGGCTGTTACTCAGGCCTATTCCGGCAAGGGGAAGAATCTCCCTTGTTGCCTTTTTTCCTTTTTCTACGCGTGCTTGATGCCTCTTGGGCTTTTCAGCACCGGGTTTCTGTTGAACTGGTTGGCTAGGCCACTACCAATTGGCCTTCTGCTCATACCTTTTGCAAGGTTTTTTCAATGTTGATGTTAGAGCCTCAGCTCATGCTGTCTTGGCCGTATGGTTCTGCAGGTGACAGTGGTTTAAACTGTCTGCTGTTGTTGTTTTTTGTTGGGGATCCCACCCTACTTATGGACACTGCTTTTGGATGTCCCAAGTGTAAGTATTATATCTGGAGCAGGACGTACTGTATACTAAGAATAATACAATTCTGTGAAATACTCACCTGTAGAATTGATATTATTTGTATACAGTACGTCCTGCTCCACCCCACCCTGGCTTTTTTTTGCATTTTTCTGGATCCCCTGTATGGTGATTGTTATCATTGTTATCATTACCAGTTGTTCTGGGTGGTTTAATTCTCCCGGCTTCTTGTTCGCTGCTTTTCAATGCTGGGGATTTGTGGGAGGTCCCTGGGTATTTGAAGGGCCGGGAGGAGCCTGTTTTTTTCCATGTCTCTGCAGTGCAGCGCCATCTGGCGGAGGATAACCCAAGTGTAAGTATTATATCTGGAGCAGGACGTACTGTATACAAATAATATCAATTCTACAGGTGAGTATTTCACAGAATTGTATTTTTCTTTTCTGATTTAGTGTCTGTCAGGAACCCCTTGGCTTATTTACTGAAAGATTACATACCATATTCCAACCCTGGTTATGTTCTGCATGGGTCATCCTAGTCATTTATGGATAGGAAGCAATGCCGCCCCCACCCGCTGGACAATTATAATGTTGGTTCTCTTTTCTGTTCTGTAGAGTCATAAGCCCTGTTGATGGTCAATCCATGGAAGGAATATCAAGTGAAAGGATCTGCCAGGAAACAGATTTTGAAGCTCATGGAAAGGTTGTAAAATGTACAGAGGTGAGTTCACATTTCCTTCCATTTGTCTGGGCTATTTCAATAAATACATGTTCTGGGAGTCCACATGACCATTCAGTCTTTTTCAGCAGTAAAGTGATATTCTTAGTATGTCACACGCCCCGCTTCAGAATAGTCATTACACTTGGGTTATACCGACCTGTAGAGGGCGATCTTGCAGAGATGTCATGAAAAAAAGGGAGCCCCTCCAGGTCCATAAATACCTGGGACCTCCCACTCATTCCCCAGTCTTTCATCTCTGCAGACGGCGAGCAAGTCAGAAGATGGATGTCTCCTCCTTGCAGGTAGCTGGGGTAACTCCCGGCCCCCCTCTTTTGGTCTATTTCTGCCTGGACCTAGTGTTATCCCCCTTTTTAGTAAAGAGCCTCCCAGCCTAGGCTGCGGTTCCTGGCAAAGGTAGACGGCACCTTAAGGTGCTTTAGGAGCTATGCTCCACCCTGAGACCCCATACTAAGGGGTAGGCGGTATTCTGGGTTGGTGATCCTGGTTGGGATGCCCTGTCCTTGCCCTTACACCTTTGGGGTGTTAATTCCCCCTTCCCCGGTCACCCATTGTTCCCTACTGCTAGGGGGGGCGCTTATCCCCCTTTTAGTTTAGTTCTTTCTTAGAGTGCATGCTTGTGTGCAACTTGTTGTGTGTGTGTTGTGCGCGTCATTGATGCTTTCCATGGCCGGCCGTTACTGTTTCGGGGGGGGGGCGGGCGCGATCCTGCGGCCCGCCCCCTCTCTCCCCCCGTGCTGCTGGTGCCGCTGCGGAGCCCGGTCACTGGCCGGGAGCCGCCTGTTGTCAGGAGAGAGGGGCGGGGTCGGGCGCAGCGTGCAATCCGCGCCGGTCTTCATCCTTGCTTCCAAGTCCCTCCGCCTCGTGCAGGACGCCATTACCGTAAGCGCCCAGTGGGCTCCAGTCTTTCATTGCCTGTGAAGCTGCTTGTCAGCGCGAGATTGATATATATATTCCTCTATTTATATGTATTTGTGGCCCTTCTGTTATGTGCCCATCATTGTGTGATATATGTGTGACAGTTCCCCTTTTCTATTCCAGGCGGACCCTTGTTGGATCTTAAAGGGTCCTCCCGGTCCTAGGGTCCCTGGTTTGGTTTAAGAACTCCCTATAAATCCTCCCATTCGGGACACAGAAGGGGCACCCCGGGTCGCTTATATTGCATAATTCCCTTGGGTATTGCGACTACCGATAAAATCACCATATGGAGGCTTCCCAGGATACCGGGCTCCCCTCGGGGCAACCCCGGCAGTGTTTGGGGTGTGGGGCATCCCTTACAGGGGATGATGTTTTCCTTTGCATACCATGTGCACAGCAGACTATTACGCGGCAGTCCGGATCCCATGCGTCTGGTTCTGCGCCGCCGGTCCCTTCTCCTACCCCTCCCCGCCTGATCCGTACCCCGTGTGATGTTACGAGTGGGGAGTCGCAATCTGAGGTGTGTGCCAGATTGTCCAATCTTGAAAAATTATTTTTTAGCGCTGTTGCCAGAAAGGCCCCGGCTAAGAGAAAGCACTTGTCCCCAGTCATGCAGGCTTCTGATTTTGAGGAGTTTGATTCACTGGACTGGTCTGACTACCCCCCGCTAGAGGAAGGGGAGCTATTTGAGGAGTCGGATGGTTCTGACGATCAGCAGTTTGTTGGCACTGATGCCGAGCGGGGTCAGGGGGATTCTTTGGATACCCCTAAGGTCCTGGCTCATATGTTTGAGGTTCTGGCAATTTCTCCTCCTGAAGTGACTCTTCTGCAGAAGGGGGAGTTCTTTGAGGAGGCTAAGCCGCGCTTGGAATTCCCTAATCAAAGGCATTTCGATGGCATTATTCTTAAGGAATGGGAGAGGCCTACTCGGCTTCCAGGTGTTCCTCCGGGTTGGGATAAGAAATATCCCTTTCCGGTGGATGCGGTGAAGTGCTGGTCGTCCCCTCCCGAGGTGGACGCCCCTGTTTTGGGGTTGTCTAGCACCTCTGTCTTGCATTCTCCTGACTGTTCTACTCTCAAGGATGGTGAGGACAAACGCATTGACCAGATGGCTTGTCACGGTTTTGCCAGTGTCGGGTCGGCTTTGCGGCCTGTTTGTGCTTCGGCGCTTTTAATAGTGGTTTTGCCAGTGTCGGGTCGGCTTTGCGGCCTGTTTGTGCTTCGGCGCTTTTAATAGTGGCTTCTAGGTCGGTTGTTAGGGACCTGTTGTCTACTTCCAGGCTTGACCCGGCTAGTGATGAGTTCACCGCCCTTAAGCGGTGCGAATTGTTTTTGTCATTTGTGCTAGCCGCCCTGGATGACACCATGGTGATGTGTAGTAGAACTTCGGCCTTCAAGGTGGCTATTCGGCGGTCGGTTTGGTTGCGCCAGTGGGCGGCTGATTTTGTGTCCAAAAAGTCGCTTACAGCTCTTCCCTTTCTGGGCTTGCGGCTCTTTGGAGAAAAATTGGATTCGGTCGCAAAAGGAGGTAGGTTACCTCAGCGAAAGAATCAACTTCGTCCCTTTCGGGGGGCGGCTTCCTTTACCCCTTCCTTTTGTGGGGCCAGAGCTGGACGGGGATTGGCTGTCTTCTCCTCCAGAGGTGATTCCTGGAACAGGGGAAGAGGACGTGCCTGTCCAGGTCACAGCTGGGGCTCCAAGCCCAAAGCCGCTGCCAAGCCGGCTCAGCAATGAGGGGGCGCCCTCACCCTTGGGGTGGGGGGGCGGCTACGACACTTCTCCCAGGTCTGGGACCAGGAGGTCTCGGACAGATGGATTCGGGAAGTGGTGTCTTCCGGTTACAAGCTGGAGTTCGAGATCCGGCCTCCTCCCAGATTCTTCAGGTCTCGGGGGCCCTAGGATCCTCTGGCCGCGCAGGAGCTCTGGGCGGCAGTAAAAGATCTCCTGGACATGGCTCTCATCTACTCGGTGCCTTCCTCGGACCGGGGCCTGGGATACTATTCTAATCTGTTCACGGTGCCCAAGACGGATGGCTCCGTTCGTCCCATCCTGGATCTGAAGTTTCTCAACAGGTTTATCCGTCCCAGGAAGTTCCGCATGGAAATTCTGCGCTCAGCCATGAATTTGCTTCGTCAGGAGGACTTCATGACGTCCATAGACATCAAGGATGCTTATCTGCATGTTCCAATCTTCCCGGCACATCAGAGATTTCTCAGGTTTGTGGTGGAAGATCGGCATTTTCAGTTTGTGGCTCTTCCGTTTGGCCTTACCTCGGCTCCAAGGGTTTTCACCAAGGTGCTGGCAGGGGTGATGGCCCTCCTCAGAGCCCAGGGTATCCGCATCGTGCCTTATCTGGACGATCTTCTCATTATGGCATCCTGGCGGATCAGCCAGGCGGATCTAGATACCAGGACTGTGGTATCCACTCTGGAGAGATTCGGCTGGGTGATCAACTATCCCAAGTCCTTCCTCTCTCCGTCCAGGGTGGTGTCGTTCCTGGGAATGTCTCTGGATACTTCTTAGTCCAGGGTGTTCCTTCCCCGGCCCAAGGTTCTTTTGATTCAGGAATTGACTCAGCTTCTTCTATCCATCCCTCGTCCGTCCATCCGGCTGGGGATGAGACTGGTGGGATTGATGGTGGCTTCTTTCGAGGCGGTTCCCTTTGCCCAGTTTCACACAAGGATGCTCCAGCTCCATCTCTTGGCGGCCTGGGACAGGTCTCCGCTGTCATTGGATCAGTCTTTTCTGATGTCCCCCCCGCCCCCCCCCCCGGGTTCGGCATTCCCTTCGGTGGTGGCTGGAACCAAGCAATCTGTTGAGGGGCAGATCCTTTCTGACCCCTTGTTGGGAGACGGTCACCACGGATGCCAGCCTGTCAGGTTGGGGGGGGGTTTGGAAGGATCTTCAGTTTCAGGGACTGTGGGGGCCTCAGGAGGCTCACGATCCCATCAATGTTCTGGAGCTGAGAGCCATCAGGTTGGTTCTGTTTCACTTGACTCATCAGTTACAGGGTTTGCCGGTTCAAGTTCGGTCGGACAATCGGACGGTGGTCGCCTACATCAATCACCAGGGAGGGATTCGCAGCAGGCGTGCCCTCAGGGAAGCGTCCTTGATCCTGGCTTGGGCAGAGAGCAATGTCCCATGCATCTCGGCGGTGTACATTCCGGGAGTGGAGAACATGGAGGCGGACTCCCTGAGCAGGTGCTCATCTCGCCGGGGGCAATGGTCTCTCAGCCCCAAGGTGTTTCGATCACTTTGCCACCGGTGGGGGACTCCGGAGGTGGACCTCTTTGCCTCTCGTCACAATCACAAGCTTCCGGCATTTGTGTCTCTTTCGCGGGATCCGCTGGCTCTGGCAGTGGATGCGATGTCCCTGAACTGGAGGGATCTGGGGTTTCTGTACCTGTTCCCTCCGTTTCCCATGGTGGGCAAGGTGGTGCGCAAGCTGGCCCTAGAGGGTGCGTCAGCAATCTTGGTGGCTCCAAGATGGCCAAGGTTCGCAGACGTGGTACGGTTGGCAGCGGATCAGTTAGATCTGCCCCTTCTGCCGGATCTGCTCACTCAGGGTCAACTGCTCTACCCCAATTTACCAACGCTGGGTTTGACGGCGTGGCTGCTGAAACCTCCATCTGGAAGGAGGAAGGTCTTTCTGATGCTGTTATTCAGACTCTGGTTAGGGATAGAAAGAGGTCTTCCTCTGCCATCTACTATAGGATTTGGAGGTCTTATATTGATTGGTGTGAGGTCCGGGCCTTGCCTTGCAGGGTGTTTTCTATCCCTAGGGTTTTGGAATTTCTGCAACATGGTCTGGACCTGGGTTTGAAGCTTAGTACGTTGAAAGGGCACGTTTCTGCCCTGGCGGTTTTCTTTCAAAGGTCTTTTGCTCTTCATCCTCTGGTTAACACCTTTTTCCAGGGGGTTACGCATGTGCAGCCTCCTAGGAAGCCTTTGCTCCCAGTTTGGGATTTGAATTTGGTTCTTTCTGCTTTTCAGGGTCCTCCTTTTGAACCTTTGCAGGATATTGCTCTTTCTACGCTTACTCAGAAGGTTGCGTTTTTGGTTACCATCACTTCCGTTTGGCGTGTGTCGGAGTTGGCGGCTTTGTCCATTAAGGCCCCGTACTTTGAGAAGCATCAGACAAGGTTGTTTTCCGCTTCAAGCCAGATTTCCTTCCTAAGGTGGTTTCTGCCTTTCATCTTAATCAGGACATTGTTCTACCCTCCTTGTGTCCTAAGCCCAGCAATGACAAGGAGAGGGTCTTGCATTCTCTGGATGTGGTTCGCTGTGTGAAGTACTATTTGGTGGCTACTTCTTTCTACTTCTTTTCGTAGGACTGATGCCCTTTTTGTGGTGCCCTCTAGGAAAGGTTTGGCTCCCGCCAAGTCTTCCATTAGTAAATGGATTTGCCAGGCCATTGATGGGGCCTATTCTGCCAAGGGGACACTGCTATTGGATGTCCCAAGTGTAATGACTATTCTGAAGCGGGGTGTGTGACATACTTAGAATAATACCATTTTGTGATTACTCACCTGTAAAATGGGTATAATAAGTATGTCGCACACCCCGCTTCACCCCGCCCTTTGGTATTCTGGATCCTTTCTATGGTGAACCTTTTTTTACTGTTACTGGTTATTTTGGCTCTTCCTGGTCCCTTTACTGCTGTCTTAAAACTGGGGAATGAGTGGGAGGTCCCAGGTATTTATGGACCGGGAGGGGCTCCCTTTTTTTCATGACATCTCTGCAAGATTGCCCTCTACAGGTCGGTATAACCCAAGTGTAATGACTATTCTTAAGCACGGTGTGTGACCAACTTATAATACCCATTTTACAGGTGAGTAATCACAAAATAGTATATTCCTAGTATGTCATACACCCCGCTTCCAACATTCATGACACTTGGGATACCGGCCTTTAGAGGGCGATCTTGCAGAGATGACATGGAAAAAAGGAGCCCCTCCTGGTCCATGAGTACCCGGGACCTCCCACTATTCCCCAGTCTTTTCGTCTCTGCAGTCGGCGAAGCATTCAGAAGATGACTCTCCTTCCTGCAGGTAGCCGGGTTACGCCCCGCCTTTTTCTATTTCTGCCTGAAGCCACATTTTTGTATTGTGATATGTATGTTATGCCTCCCAGCCTTGGCTGATGGGCTCGGGCAAAGGTAGATACACCCTTGGGTGTAGATGGGAGCTTGCTCCCTCCGTGAGACTTAAAATAAGGGGTAGGCGGAATCCGGGTTGGTGTCCCCCGGCATGGGATGCCCCGTCCCTTTAAATCTCCTTGTGCCTATTGGGTGCTTATTGTTTCCCCCCCTTTTGGCCCTCCTGGACCCTGCTGGGGTGAATGGGGGAGGGGGATCTTTATTGTTGGGGATAACGCATTTTTTTTTGTGTATCTTGTGTTCAATTGGTTATAATGCAGCAGTAAGGGGCCCAAGCCTCAGGGTAGGTGGCTCCTGCCTCTTCCCCCACACCGCCTTGTCTTGTTCATACACCCAGTGATATTGTCATGGGTAGAGAGTCGCTTTCTGATGTATGTGCCTGATTGGCTCACATTGAAAAAATAAATGTCTAGCCCTGTGGCCAAGAGGGCCTCAGCTAAAAGAAAACATTTAGCTCTGGCCGTTGAGGCAAATGAGCTTGATTGTAGCGAACATTTTTGATCTCCGTTTGAAGATGGAGAATTCTTTGAAGAATCTGATGTTTCAGATGTTCAGCAATTGTGGGTATTGACGCTGAACAAGGTGAAGGGGAGAATTTTGATACCCCTAAAGCTCTTGCTCAATTATATGAGGTCTTGGCTATCGATTTTCCAGAAGCAGTCACTCCTCAGAAAGGGGAGTTCTTTGTAACCTCCAAGCCTCGTTTTGAATTTCCTAATCAGAAACATTTTGAAGATATTCTTAAGGAATGGGAAAAGCCTGCGCGGCTTCCTGGCATTCCTTTGGGCTGGGATATAAAAAAAAATATATATATATATATCCCTTTCCTGCAGACACAGTAAGCGTTGGTCATCCCCCCGTGGTGGATTCACCTGTGCTCAGTTTGTCCAATTCCTCTGTTTTGCATTCTCCGGAATCTACTTCCCTTAAAGCGGACCTTCACTCTGAATAAGAGTCTATCTTATATGTTTCCCACATACTGTACATACAGATTGTCCACATTAAAAATCATCCTACCTGCATCTACTGCATGTTATGAGCCTTTAAACATCCAAGATGGCGGCTTATGGAAGCCGCCATCTTATCAGGCAGCCTGCAAACAGGAAGTTCCTCCTGACTGTGCTGCTCTGCATTCTGGGACTGCTCACCTTTACCTGACCCCAGCTCTGCTCTATGTGAGCAAAGCACAGCTATAACCCGCCCCCCTGTACCTTATCCCACTCTCCCCTCCTCAGTAAGTGTGATGCTTCTGAGTCAAGATGGCGGCGCCCGTATCCTAAATTCCTAAACAGAGTTGCAGCCCAGTGGGGGAAAGAATAATAAGTTAGTGACTAAAACGTAAAATATATTAATTTTAGATGCTGGGGAACCGTTTTTTAAGAGTTTGGGCTTTTCATTAAATCATGGTGAAGGTCTGGTTTAAAGCATGGGGCGGACAAACGTATTGAACAAATGGCTTGCCATGCGTTTGCTAGCGTTGGCTCGGCCTTGCGGCCTGTGGGTGCCTCGGCACTTATGGCAGTCGCTATTAGGTCTGTTATTAGAGACCTATTGAATACCTCAGGGCTTGATCCAGCCTCTGATGAGTTTTCCGCTCTCAAGCGATGTGATTTATTTGTGTCTTTTGTACTTTCTGCTTTAGATGACTCCATGGTCTTGTGTAGCAGAACTTCTGCCTTGCTTGTTGCGATTTGGCGGTCGGGATCGGCTTCCTTTTGACCCTTCCTTTCGTGGTTCCAGAACAGGCAGAGGATCAGCCCTTTTCACCCCCAAGGGGGACTGCATGGAACGGAGGAAGAGGACGTGACCGTCCAGGTCAGCGTTGGGGATATAAGCCCAAGTCCACTTCCAAGCCTGCCCAGCAATGAGGAGGCGCCCTCACCCGTACGGGTGGGGGGATGGCTGCGATTCTTTTTTCCAGGCTTGGGTCAAGAGGTATCAGACAGATGGATTCTGGAAGTTGTGTCCTCCGGTTACAAGCTGGAATTCGAGGTTCGGCCTCCTCCCAGATTTTTCAGGTCTCGGATGCCCGCAGATCCGGTGATCGCACAGGGGCTCCGGGCAGCTGTGGTGAACTTTTTAAACATGGATGTTATCCGGCAGGTTCCTCCACTGGAAAGAGGTCTGGGGTTTTACTCCAAAAATGGACGGCTCTGTTTGGCCTATTCTAGATTTGAGACGACTCAATCAGTTTATGCGTTTCCGAAGGTTCCGCATGGAGTCGTTGCTTTCAACGATCGACGCTCTTCGCCAGGGGGACTTTATGACGTCCATAGACATCAAGGATGCTTATCTGCACATTCCTATTTTTGCCGCTCACCAAAGGTTTCTCAGATTCACAGTAGAGGACCACCATTTTCAGTTTGCGGCTCTTTTATTCGGTCTCACTCCATCCCCAAGAGTGTTTACCAGGGTCCTGGCAGGAGTAATGGCTATTCTCAGGGTCCAGGGCATTCGCATCGTGCCATTGCTGGACGACTTGCTCATCACAGCGTCATCTTTCAATCAGACGGAACTGGACACCAGAACAGTGGTGACTACACTAGAGAGGTTTGGTTGGGTGATAAACCATGCCAAATCCTCTCTTTGTCCCGTAAGGGAGGTTCCCTTTCTGGGCTTGATTCTGGATACCCTTTAGGCCAGGGTATTTCTTCCTCAGTCCAAGATTGTTCTGATTCAGGATTTAATTAATCTGTTCCTGTCCAATCCTCATCAGCCTATCCGCTTGGGGATGAGATTAGTGGGGTTGATGGTGGCCACGCTCGAAGCGGTTCCTTTTGCTCAGTTCCACATGAGGACGCTTCAGCTCTTTCTCCTGGCGAAGTGGGACAAGCACCCGTTGTCTTTGAATCGGACTTGTCTGTTGTCTCCCCTCGTCCTGCAGTCCCTCCAGTGGTGGCTGATTTCGAGCAATCTCAGGGACTGCAAATAATTTCTGACCCCTTGTTGGGAGTTGGTCACCACAGATGCCAGCCTTACGGGCTGGAGGGGGCATCTGGAGGAGACACCGGTTTCAGGGGTTGTGAGGGCCTCTGGAGGCTCATTCCCCAATCAATTTATTGGAACTTCGGGCCATTCGTCTTGTGCTGCTCCGACTGACTCATCTCTTGCGGGGTTTGCCGGTTCAGATTCGGTCAGACAACCGAACAGCAGTTGCATACATCAATCACCAGGGAGGGACTCGCAGTTGGGGTGCCCTCCATGAAGCGTCTCTGATCCTTCAGTGGGCAGAGATCAATGTTCCCTGTATAGTGGCAGTTTACATTCCGGGGATAGAGAAGGTGGAGGTAGACTCCCTGAGCAGAGCATGCGCTCGCCAGGGAGAATGGTCTCTCAACCCCGAGGTCTTTCAGTTCCTTTGTCACAAGTGGGGGACACCACGGTTGGACCTGTTTGCGTCCCGCCACAAGCTTCCAGCCTTTGTGTCTCTATCCCAGGATCCTCTGGCAGTGGCAGTGGATGCCATGTCTCTTGCCTGGAAAGGATCTGGGGTTCCTGTATCCTTTTCCCCCATTTTCCATGATAAGCAAGGTGGTGCGCACGTTGGTTCTGGAAGGGGCACCAGCAATTCTGGTGGCTCCAAAGTGGCCAAGACGCCTGTGGTTCGCAGAGGTCACAAGGCTGGCAGAGGATCTGTTGCCTCTGCCTCTTCTTCCAGATCTCTTAAACTCGGGGTCAACTTTGTTACCCCAATTGGCTTTGACGGCGTGGCTGCTGAAATCTCCATCTTAAAGGAGGAAGGCCTTTCTGATGCTGTCATTCTGACTCTTGTTAGAGCTAGAAAGAAGTCTTTCTCTGTGGTTTATTACAGGACTTAGAGGTCCTATATTGACTGTTGTGAGTCTAGGTCCCTGCCTTGCAGGGTATTTTCTATCCCTAGGTTTTTGAGTTTCTGCAACGGGGTCTGGATTTGGGCTTCCAGATTAGTACTTTGAAAGGGCAGGTTTCTGCTTTGGCTTTTTTCTTTCAAAGGTCATTTGCTCTTCACCCTTTGGTTAAGATTTTTTTCCAGGGGGTCACGCATGTGCGGCCTCCTAGAAAGCTCCCACTTCCAGTTTGGGATCTTAGTCTAGTGCTCTCTGCTATGCAGGCGGCTCCTTTTGAACCTTTACAGGAGGTTCCTCTTCATATTCTCACTCAGAAAGTTGCCTTTTTGGTTGCTATTACCTCTGTCCGTCGGGTTTCTGAATTGGCGGCCCTTGGTCGCAAGGTTCTGCAAGCTGCAGTAATTTAAGTTATGCCTTATTTTCCTTGTGGGATCCCCACCCATTATAGACACTGCTATTGGATGTCCCAAGTGTCATGAATGTTGGAAGCGGGTGTGTGACATACTAGGAATAATTTTAAATTCACTATATAATTTGCTCTTCCTGGTTTTCTCACTGCTTTTTAAAAAGACTGGGGAATAGTGGGAGGTCCCGGGTACTTATGGACCAGGAGGGGCTCCTCTTTTCCATGTCATCTCTGCAAGATCGCCCTCTACAGGCCGGTATCTCAAGTGTCATGAATGTTGGAAGCGGGGTGTGTGACATACTCGTAATACCCATTTTACAGGTGAGTACTCACAAAATTGTATTTTTTGGACTGTAAAAATACATTGCATTCACTATCAATGTTTCAGATAGTAGGGACTGTTGGTATATTCTAAGTATACAGCACGTCCTGCTCCAGAGATAATTCCTTTACGTTTGGGTTATACATCCACAAGATGGCACTGGACTGCAGAGACAGGAAAAAAGTGGCTCCTCCCGGACCCTTATATACCAGGGACCTCCCACAAATTCCCCAGATCTTCTCTGCAGTCTGGCTGCAATGACAAGAAGATGGCTCTCTCTACTCGCAGGTGAGCGGGGCTTATTGGCCTGCGGCCCTGTCGGACTATTCCCACCCGTTCCATATTTAATTTGCCTCCCAGCCTTGGCTGCGTTGGTTCGGGTGATGGTAGGCAGCACCGCTGCAGGTGCTTAGAAGCGCTGCTCCACCGCAATCCCCCTCCAAAAGGTAGGCGGTATAGGCACATGGTGAGCCTTTATGGGATGCCCCTTCCGCGCTCTCGCCCCTTCCATTGGTGGGCCCCAGTGCAACCAATGAATTGGTTGCACTGGTTGCTTTTAAAAATGCCGCCGCGCGCTTGTTCGGCGTTCCGCGGTCGGCGGCGATATTACCTCAGCGCCATCATTGGTTGGGTATGTCACGTGGGCGGCTTCGCGCTCTTCGGGGGGGGCGGCCCTGCAGATGGCGCGTTCAGCTTCCGCGGTCCGCCCCTCGAGGTGTTCTCGGCACCATTTTGCTTCATTCTGCTACGTGGCTGGCGTCTACATACCGCAGTCCGTGAGTAGCTGCGGGCTGTTTTATCTTTGGATTTTTGTATGCTTGCCGCTTACGGTGTCTTTCTATTTATGTCTTGCAGAAGGGGCAAACTTAATTGTGGTTTCTCCCGGTCCTATCCCCTCTATTTAGTTCAAAACTTTATTGAGGCCTATTGTGCTATTTCCTCCCACTTCCCTAGCGGTTCATTGGGGCATCCCTGGTAGCTTATTAAGCGTCAATCCCGACTGGCCTGTTGGGCCACAATAATCACCATATGGAGGCTTCACAGGATAATGTGCTTGGGGTTCCTTCGGGACTTGCCCGGCTGTGTACGGCGTGTGGGGTGGTCCCTCTGAGTGACGATATCAGGGTTTGTACACCCCGCGCCCGGCAGGCACTTGCGCTGATATCGGGGGTTGCCTGTGACTGGGCCTGCGCCCATGGGCTCACCTACCCCCCCACGTTTACATCTGACTCCCAGTGATGTGAATACCAGTGGGGAGTCTCAACCTGATTTGTCTACTAGAGTGACTAGCATTGAGAAGCTGATTGCTGGCTCTACGGCGCGTAAGGCCTCTGCTAAGAGGCGGCATTTGGCGCCTGGTGTTACCATGTTTCCTATGGAGGCTGGGGAATTTTTTTGACCTGGCTGGTTATACCCCCCTGGAAGAGGGGGAATTGTTTTCTGACTCAGAATCCTCTGATGAGCAGCCTAAGGGTTATGCTGATTCCGGCTCTGACCCATGGGCTCCAGATGATACTGACAGGCTTCTGGCTCATATATTTGAAGTACTTGCTATCTCCCCTCCTACCGCGGTCCCTCGGCAGCAGGGGGAGTTGTTTCACACTGCTAAGCCACGTTTGGAGTTTCCTGAGCAAACTCACTTTAATAACCTCGTGTTTAAAGAATGGGAGCATCCTGGCAGGCTCCCTGTGGTGCCTAAGAGTTGGGATAAGAGGTATCCCTTTCCTGATGAGGTGGTTAAACGATGGTCATCCCCTCCCGAAGTGGATGCACCAATTTTGGGGTTGTCTAACACTTCTGTCATGCATTCCCCTGACTCTACTACACTGAAGGATGGTGAGGACCAGCTGGCTTCTCATGCCTTTGCCTGTGTGGGTACTGCACTGCGCTCGGTTTGGGCCTCTGCCATTACGGCTGTGGCTATTAAGACCCTGCTCAGAAACATTTTAGATGGGGCTCCTGATAATGCTGCTGGTGATGAGTATAGAGCTCTTATACGTTGTGGAGAATTTGTTACATATGTCCTATCTGCCTTGGATGATACCATTAGAATGTGTGGCAGGGCTTCTGCCTTGGTGGTGGCTATACGCCGCTCGGTTTGGCTGTGCCAGTGGGCAGCTGACAACGCTGCTAAGAAGGCTCTCACTGGGTTCCCCTTTAAAGGACTGCACCTATTTGGGGACCGCCTGGACCTGTTTGCTAAGGGAGGCAATTTACCCCAGCGCAAAAGGCAGTCTCTGCCCTTTCGGGGGTCAGGTTCCTTTCTTCCCTCCTACCGTGGCTCCAGAATGGGAAGGGGAGCCTCATTTGCAGGTGCCCGTGGAGATTTCTGGGGCAGGGGTAGAGGACGTGGCTGCTCCGGCCCCTCCTGGGATTCCAAGACCAAGTCTACCCCCAAGCCCTCTCAGGCATGAAGGGGCGCCCTTACCCATCCAGGTGGGGGGACGGCTTCGGCTCTTTGCTCACGTCTGGAGGCGTCATGTCTCAGACCGGAGGATTCAGGAGGTAGTGTCCTCCGGTTACAAGATAGAGTTTGCTGCCTGGCTGCCCCCAAGATTCATCAGATCCCGGGGGGCTCAGGGTCCCCCAGTCAGCTCAGGGTTCTGTTTCTCGCTGTGCAAAACCTTCTGGAGTTGGGTGTCATCTGCCAGGTGCCCTTCAGGGAAAGGGGCGAAGGCTATAATTCCAACCTTTTCACTGTGCCCAAATGAGATGGGTCTGTCGGACCCATCCTGGATTTAAAGCTTCTCAACAAATTTGTCAAGTTCCGGCACTTTCGCATGGAGACTCTGCGCTCAGCTGTGGCCTCTTTACGCCCAGGGGACTTCATGACCTCTGTGGACATCAAGGATGCTTACCTTCATATTCTAGTCTTTCCAGGTCATCAGAGATTCCTCAGGTTCTCTCTGGAGGATCGGCACTATCAATTTGTGGCATTGCCTTTCGGCCTCACTTCAGCTCCCAGAGTATTCACCAAGGTGCTGGCGGGAGTGATGGCTCAGGGCATTCGCATTCTTCTCTATTTGGATGACATTCTCGTCACTTCTCAGTCCTTCCAGCAGGCAGAGCTGGATACTCAACGGGTAGTGACCACCCTGGAGTCATTCGGCTGGGTGATCAACCACGCCAAATCTTCCCTGTCTCCCTCCTTGGTGACGTCATTTCTGGGCATGAATCTGGATACAGCTCAGGCCAGGATTTTTCTTCCTCAGCAGAAGGTGGACAGTCTTCAAGCGCAAGCTCAGTTCCTTCTGTCTTGCCCTCAACCTGAGATCTTTTGCTCAGCTTCATCTGGTCAACACTTTTCCAGTGGGTTACTCATGTGGGGCCCCCACGTAAGCCTATGTTACCAGTCTGGGACTTGAACTTGGTCCTATTTGCCTTGCAGGGGTCTCCTTTTGAGCCTGTGCATGAGGCTGCTTTGTCCATTCTCACGCTTAAGGTAATCTTTTTGGTAGCTATCACTTCTGTTAGGCGTGTTTCTGAGTTGGCGGCGCTTTCCATAAAGCCCCCTTACTTTGAGAGACACCAGGACAAGGTAGTGTTTCGCTTTAACCCTTTAAGTGCCAGCCTACCTGGAGTTTTTGTTACGCTTTGTTACCAGACCATTTTTCACTATTTTGCACTATGCGTGTTCAACTGTGATTTTTGAAGGGATTTCCAGGGATTTCCCAGAAAAATTGTATATTGTTTTTTTCAGCAGAGTCTGGGCTTTAACATGAAATGTCTTGTTTGTCATTTTTTAAGTGTATTCTTAATATTTTGGGGTGAGATATGTGCAAAAAAATAAAAAAAAATCTATTTTTTACAATTTGTAGTGTTTTTTGTAATAAAAAATGTAAGTTTGTCAATAAAATCTTATTGTGTGTGAAATCCCAATTTCTCCCGGTTACAGCGGTACCACATATGTATAGGTAGACACCCTTTCCTGCCCAGGAGACTCCCCCAAAACTGAAACAGCGCTTTAGGGGATTTTCAGATCAAATACAGCTATGCTAAGCACTATGTGCACCTTGCAGTTTTTCAATAAAAACAGCCCTTTACATTTGAAATACCCCCCACAAACTATATATTCTCTGGAAGTACACACCTCAAGCTTTTTAGGCATACCAGGCTTGTTGATGTTGCCACAGTTTTCTGGATGTTCTCCCTCAATGTATTCTTTGGTTACACAGAACTTCCCTAAAAAAGGATAAAAAAGCAGAATCAAAGCCACATTTTTCTAAAGAAAACTATAAGCAAAGAAGAAAAAACAGGTTAATCTAAAAAAAGCAACATCCCCCGAACAGAACGATACCCAACATGCATAGCTACTGTCAAGGGAAGAGTTGCCAAACACCCCAAAGTAAAGCTTGGGGAGACGGTAATTTTGCTTGAAAATTTCAGCTCTGCAGACAAAGTGGCACCTTGCGCTTTTTCTACCAAAACAACCCTTTACATTTGGAATACCCGCCACAAACCATATATTTTCTGAAAGTACACATGATAAGCTTTCTAAGCATACCCAGCATGTTGTAGTGGGCCCATCTTTCTGGAAGTAATCCCTCAAAGAATTCGTTGGTCGCACAGGGTTTCCTTAAAAAATGTATAATAAAGCAGAATAAAAAAGGAGGTAACCCCCATTTTTTTATTTTAAGGGTTAAAAACCCTTAATAATTCCCATAAAAATGACATGGGGTCCCCCCTATCCAGCATAAGTAGCCCAGGGATCAGCTATGCAGGGATTGTAGAACAGGGCGCAGGGGCCAGCTTTGGTGGCCCCCCGCCCTGCCAAGTACAGGCCTCCAAAATCGGGATGCCCCCCTGTGTGAAACCCCCCGGAACACCTGCTACCACTTACCTGAATCCGGTCCTACGGCGCATGCGCGGGCCCCCAGGGGAAAGGACCAATACTCAGGAAAGTCAAAATCCTGGGTGTTGGTCCACTTAAAATGTAAAAAAAAAAAACACACCACACCACAAAATGCTGGAAGCATTTATTACCAGCTGGGTGACAGGACATAGAGGGTTAATTACAAAAAAATTGACATAGGGTCCCCCCCCCCCCCAGGGTGGGAGACCCCCTTTTTTTGGAATTTTAAGGGTTAAAAACCCTTAAAAATCCCCCCCAAAAAATGACGTAGGGTCCCCCCTACCCAGCGTTATCGACCCGGGCCAGTTATGGGGGCTTGTAGAACAGGCCCACATAGCTTTAGTGGCCCGGGCCCTTCTGCCCCCCCCTGGCCTTTGGGGAGGCAGGTAATGGGGGGCTGGGGGTTAATGGCAAGTCACCCGCTAGCCCGCAGGTGACTTGCCAGACCCAGAGCCTTGTGAGCTGGTACAGGGGTCTGATAGACCCCTTACCGGCTCACAAAGGGTTAACTGTAAAAAAAAAAAACACACACACAAAATGATTTTATAAAAAAAAAAAAAAAAATGTTTTTACTGTACTTACCTCCGATTGCAAGCTCTTGTCCCTCGCCGCTCTGATGACAGATGCCGGTGATCGGCATCCAGAGAAGGGGGGGCAGGAGATCAGAGGATCTCCTGCCACCTCCTTCCAGTGCACCGATCACCGGCATTTGACAGCTGAAACAGCTGAAGCCAGTGATCGGGACCGGGATGACGTCATAGCCCCGCCCCCAAAAGGGGCGGGGCTTGACGGAGACGGAACAAGATGACGTCATGGGGGGCGGGGCTTAGCGGCAAGATGGCGGCCGCCATCGAGAAGAAGAGAGGAGAGAGCCTCCCGGGCTCTCTCCTGAAGATCGGCAAGCCCTGGGGGGGGATCGGAGGCCCCCCAGGTGAAGAGGAGGGTCGACGGGAGCCAGCGCACATGCAGGTAGGTAAATGTCATTTTTATTTATTTATTTTTTTTTTTACAGGAAAGCCAGTGGCAGCTAAAACGGGGGGGGGGGGGCACCCTATTCCGGGCCCTCCCCTGCAGCCGGAGGAGGTCCCACGGACGATCGGAGCACACCATCTTAAAGGGGAGACCCGGCCGAATCAAACGAGGGGTCAGGTGAGTGTCTTTTTTTTTTTTTTTGGCCAGTTAGCAGGGGGGAAACCAGGTACGTAAAATTTACGTAGCTGGCGTTTAATGACAGGAGAGGCAGCTACGTGAATTTTACGTAGCTGGCGTTTAAAGGGCTAAACCAGATTTTCTGCCTAAGGTTGTGTCTGCCTTTCGTCTCTATCAGGACAGTGTTCTGCCTTCTCTGTGCCCTAATCCTAGTAACCCTAAGGAGAGGGCTCTTCATTCCTTGGATGTGGTCAGGAACCTGAAGTTCTATTTGGTGGCTACTGAACCCTTCAGGAACACTGATGCTCTTTTTGTGGTCCCTTCTGGTCCTAAGAAGGGTCTGGCTCCAGCTAAGTCTACTATCAACAAGTGGATCTGTCAGGCTGTGATTCAGGCCTATTCTGCTAAGGGGAAGAATCCTCCCTTCTGCCTTACTGCTCATTCTACTCGTGCTATTGGTGCCTCTTGAGCTTTTCAGCACCAGGCTTCTGTTGAACAAGTTTGCAAGGCCGCTACTTGGTCTTCTGTTCATACCCTTTCTAAGTTTTACAAGGTTGGTGTTCGGGCTTCAGCTGAAGCTGCTTGTGTCGCGCCTCACTGTACAGTGCGCGCTGTCTTTCTTACTATCAGTCTGCCTCGGCAGATTCATCCCAGCGTGTCAGCTTTAGACCGTACTTATTCTCCGCTGCGGTACTTGCCGTCGGTTGGAGCTTTGCGCTCTTTGGGGGAGGCGGAGACTCGGCATGACGCGTCACAGCCTGGCCTGGCCTTCCCCTCGAGGTTCACAGGCGCCATTTTCTCTATCTTCGCGCGCGTGGTGTGGCTCGTCTCCTCCCTCGGTCATGTAAGTGCCCTCCGGGGCGGTATGGTTTCTATGCTTGTTCAGACAGCGCATAGCACTGACTCCACTCCCCTTGTCCCATTGTGTCTTTCAGAAGCCAAGACTTCGTTACCGGCCCCGGCCTAACATATATTATAACGGGTCCTCTTTACAAATTCTCCCACATTACTAGCGGGTTTTTGGGGCATCCAGGGTTGCTTACTGCTTAATTCCCTGCGGCATACTGCTTAAAAATCACCATATGGAGGCATATCAGGATTATGGAACCGGGGTCCCTCCGGGACGTGACCGGCTGTGTGCAGTGTGTGGCCAGCCCCTGGCTGAGGCTGACAGGGCACAGGTCTGCGGACAGTGTGCAGAACAGGCAGGTTTGCTAACAGAGGAACCTCCCTTCCTCACCCCCGTCTCCCCACTCCCAAATATCACTCATGATGAGTCCCACTCCAGCGGGGACAACCTGCAAGAGGTGCCGCGAGCGTTGCCCACGGCGGAGCAGGTGCTTTCTGGATTGGCCGAGCGTATGGGCCCTGGTAAAAAGCAGTCCCTGACAACCCCAGGCTCTCCGGTTCCTGACGATACAGATGATTCTGCTGATATGCAGGACCCTGACCTTCCTGAGGAAGGTGAGCTATTCTCAGACTCGGGCTCCTCACACGGGATGCCCGCGGGCCGTGATGAATCCGAGCCTGGCTCCTGGAGTCTGTGTGACACGGATGAAATCCTGATCAAGATTTTTGAGGTCTTGTCAATCTCTCCTCCTGGGGAGATCCCCAAGCCTAAAAGGGAGAGTTTCCATACAGCGCCGCCGCGCTTGGAGTTCCTAGAACAGGAACATTTCCAGAATATTATATCCCAGGAATGGGAATCGCCTGGTAAGCTTAAAGGGATTCCAGGGGTCTGGGAATGGAAGTACCCTTTTCCCCCTGATGTGGTCAATTTATGGTCAGCTCCCCTGGTGGTGGACGCGCCGGTTATAGGGGTCACAAACCCCCCTTTTACCGTACCCTTCGGGATGCTGAGGACCGGCGCATTGACAGACTGGCCTCACATGCATTCTCGTGTGCCGGGACGGCACAGATGTGTGCTAGGAGTTCAGCACTTGCGGTAGCCATTCGCCGCCTGGTCTGGCTGCAACAGTGGGGCGCCGATGGAGCTACAAAAAAGGCTCTCACTTGCCTTCCATTCAGAGGACGGCGGTTATTCGGGGCCCGTTTGGACCTTTTTGGCAAAAAGGCTATAACACCCTTCCGCAGAAGGCCGCTCCGGCCTCCACGAGGCAGGGTCACCCCTCCACCTCCCTACGTTAGTGTCAAACATGAATCTGAAGTGTGTTTCCAGCTGTTCGGCGTGGATTTCCAACATAGTGCGGGCAGGCAGCGCCCTGGGCCTTCTGGCAGGACCAAGTCCAAATCTGCCAAAACCTTGCAAGCATGAAGGGACGACTGCACAGCTGTCTCACATCCAGGAATATGCCTTCTCCTTCTGGTGGTTCCGGGATGTAACCCACCTGGGCTCAGGATGGGTTCTCGCTGACGGTCCCCCCTCAGTTTTCTGTCAGGGTGTTTTTAACCCCTGCTCTCCCTTCTGAACCTGGCGCAGGCCGGACTGGGCCTGCAGTGTTGGGCGCGCTTGTTAGTTGCCTTAACGGTATGGGGCCATGGCCTCTATATATTTTTTCCATCCTCCCTCCTCATCAGTATGAGGTAGTCTGGACCCCGTGGGCCTATGGCAGGCCTAGCAATCCTACCTTCACAAGTAATCCATATATGACAACTCTGTCTTAGGTCACGGGCCCCCTGCGTGGGGGGGGTTTCGGCCTCTTGCGAAGCTCTAGCTCTTCTTAGTTTCTCTGGGGTCTGCTGGACGCCAAAGACTATTCTAGTCAGTGTCACAGGATCAACCCTGCAGCTTGAGGCACTATTTGGGGCCTTTCTTTCGTGCCCAGACTACTAGCCTGGCGTGTCTGGGGACACGCCTGAGGTGGGGCTTCTGCGTTGGGACCTACCGGGTCGTCTTCCTTACTCCCCAGCCTCTGCATCAGACGAAGTGGGTCGGTTGGCCGACAGTGTCCCCTGGATGCTACTGGATGGTTGCTTAAACACCTCATCCCCTCACGGTCACTTATCCACTATTCCCTGTTCCTGGGAAATCGGTTCAGGCTTGCTGCCTTCTTTTCTGGCATTAGGGGACCCCTGGTTACCGGGCTCTGCCCCCCCTTACTGGCGCCTTGCCTTCACCAGGCGGGATGGCAGCTGGTGGGCCTGTTGGTGGCACATCAAGATGATGTCATTTATATACCGAGCCCTCGGGCTCTTCGGCGCAGTAGATTACTAAACCTACATATGTCCCAGCACCCCGGTGCTTGGTCTGTGCTCATGCCTTCTTGGCAAGGTGGTTCCTCTGGAGCTTCCCATATGCGAAGGCCCCGTCAGGGGGGCACTCCCCTTCCTTACCAGCATCTCCTAGAGTATGGTCACCCTGGGTACCAAGTCTCGCAGGTTTGGCGGGGGAAAGGTAAATCCCTTCCACAACCCCCGTGGTTCTAGGTTGGGCCCCTTAGAGGGTCCATCTTACCTGCTGGGCTTGTTGAAACGGTGGTCCCCCGTTGACTCTATATGGCGGGCCTTCTCCTCCTTCAGAACCAGTCGGTTTATGGGGGACTCCTGGTCTGTTGAAAGACAATGGCCTGTTTTTTAATGCTGGTCTAAAGATTGTGACAGGTTGCTACCTCTGGAGGGTCCCTGTTCCTGGCCTGGGCGGGGTTCTACTCCCCCTGCTTCTCAGCGGTATTCGCTTCAATGGATGCCCTTAGCGGCAGGTTATGCTATCCCGGTATCGCCGGGGAGCCTAGCGTGGCTCTGAGGGGTCTCCCTCCTGACACAGGGCCTCTGGCCTTGTTCCCACTGTCTCAGGATATTCTGACTCCGGTCAGGGGGACTGAGTATTTAGGCATAGCCTTGTTATTCATATGCCTTCTCTTCATCACCCTACCTTGGGTTCTGCGCACGGGTGGCCTCATAGAGAGTCCCATGGGATCTATGGCCTAGGCGGCCCTAGGAGTAATGGTTCGCAGACGCCTCTGCTGAAGGCTGCTGAATTGTGATATCTCTGTTAGGGTGCGGTTCTGCCCTTATCAGGTCTCTTCCAGTTTCCAATAAAAGGTCTCCTGTCTGGGGATTGACTGCTGATTCATTCGCCCCTTGGGGATGGGCCTCATCTTCTGGGTGACTTAGTATGAGAGGGGGTTGGGAGCTAGCTCCCCAGCTTCCCCTTACTCTGCCTATATCGGCTTGGTGGTATCCCATATTGACCGGCATGGGCCTTAGTCTCTTCCCTGTGAGACGTTATCGGTTCCCAGGGCCTTTAAAGCCATTACAGCGTGAGTTGGGGTTGGCCCCCATCTGGGGAGTCTGAAGGCGTAGGTCTGTCTTGGCCTTCCTGCAGGAGTCTGGTTCTGTCACCCTTGTAGAGTATTCTCTTTGGGATTGCTTAGCTGCACCTCCCCAGTAGTTCCATTAGTCCCTGTGGGGATCAATTGTTCATTCTGTTACCCTGCGGACTTCCTGGGGACCCTGCCTGGATGCGGTCTCAGCTGCCCTGTAGGCCAGACCGCTCCTCTGGGGCCTCCTGACTCTGTCAGACATGTGCCTGAGACGATGGATCTGGTTACTTACTCCCTGACTCGATGTATACACATATATACTTGTACAGATGTATATGGCTACTGGCACCCCATGCCTGGGGGTGTTCCTTTTACGCTGGGCTTCCGGTTCAGGTGGTCTGTTGGACCCTTGATTCAGTCCCTTAGTCTAGCCATGGGCTGATTATTATTAATACTAATATGAGGGCCTACATCCCTCTACAGGTTTTGCACTTCTCCCCATGCCGGCCTTCTTGGCCTTTAGGGGGGACTGCTGTTCTTGGAAGTCTATGGGCGCCTCCTTAGGTATGCGCCTGATGTCTATTCCAGCGCCATTGCGCCTTGTGGACGGATCCTTCTGGATGCTCCTTGATCTTGAGGAAGCCTTGGCTTCCTGATAATTAAGACCCTGTATTCCCGCCTTGGTCGGGTGACCTGTTGTTTGTTCCCTTCGGGGGTGTTACAAGAGTTGCCACAAGACTTCCTTGCCTGTGAGCTGGTTGGGTCACTACACTGACCTATGTTCCTTCAGGGGAGTGATTCTTCCCCTTTACTGTTTACTCCGTTACCATGGGTGCTTGGGTATCACTGGCCCTTCGGCACCAGGGTTTTTTCTCTGTTAGTTCAATTACTTGACTTATGGCCTGTCTCTGTTCATACCTTCATGGTCCTGTTACGAGACTGACGTTAGAGCCCTTGCTCATGTCATGCCTGTTGCAAGTTTTGCAGGTGACAGCGCCTTTACTGTCCGCTGTGCCTTGCTTTTTCTGGGGATCCCACCCTGCTTATGGACACTGCTATTGGATGTCCCACACAGGACGTGCTGTATGCTTAGAATAATACAACTCTGTGAAGTACTCACCTGTAGAGTTGGTATTATACGCATACAGCACGTCCTGCTCCACCCCACCCTGGTTTCACTAATTCTGGATCCCCTGTATGGTGATTATTATCATTAAGATATTGCTACCAGTTATTCTGGGTGGTTGGTTCCTCCTGGCTTCTCTTCTCACTGCTTTTCAATGCTGGGGATTTGTGGGAGGTCCCGCGGTATATGTAGGGCCGGGAGGAGCTTGTTTTCTACATGTCTGCAGTGCACGGCGGCGGAGGACTACCCACATGTTATGACTATTCGGGAGCAGGACGTGCTGTATGCGTATAATACCAACTCTACAGGTGAGTACTTCACAGAGTTGTATTTTTGCTGTCTCTGCAGTCCAGCGCCATCTTGTGGATGTATAACCCAAACGTAAGAAATTATCTCTGGAGCAGGACGTGCTGTATACGTATTATACCAATTCTACAGGTGAGTAATCACAGAATTGTATTATTTTTTCCTTGACACCAACTGTCATTCATTACAATGACTAAAACCCATTTGACCCATATGAGCTTTGGTCCAATAACTGTGCTTTAACCTGTATAGTGCTAAATGAACTTTTTTTTTTTGTAATTTGTTTTCCAAGCAGTAGCGGAACTTGTGAATTTTTGGCTTGCATATAAATCACATTGACACCTTTCCTACCCCAGATTGAGTATAGGTTATACACAAAGGTTACTTTGTACACAAATTGTTGACCGCCACCAGCTGTAAGCACTTCACTGAAAATACGCTTTATCATGTGAGCTTGGCTTTGGCCCCCATTCAAGCAAAGTTGTGAAGTGCCTCTTCAAGCACAGCAGTCTTACAACATCTAAAAGACACTTGTTAAATATCAGACTTTTGGAAAGTGTTTTTCATCTTAAAGGTAGGAAAGAGTCTAGTCCTGTCTAGTCTGTCCTCCACAGTAATAATATGGAAGAATGAACAAACGTCTTGTCCAAGGGAGTAGCTGCAAACGAATCACTCCTTTGGGACTGCCATTATTGTTAAAGCAATAAGTGGTCATTTTCTGTCTAAACTTTTTTTCTTTCTTTTGTTTACATTAGGTCTTTTACCTACTTAGAGAACGAGAGCCAGCCAGCACATCCGCTCATATTCAGTTTGCTAAGGAAATGGCCACAGCCTGTGGAGCTGCTCTATGTCCACACATTAAAACTTTGAAGAACTGTGGAATGAACAAGATCGGCCTGCGTGTATCAATGGATATTGACATGGTAGCCCAATAATTATTTTTCTTCATTTTTATTGGCCCAGGGGCCTCATGTGGCCCTCAGTGCGACCTGCTGTGACCCTCGTACCCCTGTTAAATAGGGGTACATTAAGGATGGGCAATTGCACACAGTGATCAAGGAGGTCACAGTGGTGGCTTGGAGGAACGCAATGACATTAATTGTACCACACCACTCCTGGGTGAAATTTTTGGCACATTAGTTTGATAGAAGTTCTATAATATTATAAATATATGATATATTTTCTCTAAGGGGGAGGGCAATAAAGAACGGATCCGTATGTTCAGAGAGGTAAGCCAATCACTATGTGGTTTACTGGCATTTGGCCATTGTTACATATCAATGTAGGGGTGTTGTGGTGGAAGGACATATGAGTGTAGTTTGTATAGACAGTGGGTATCATGTTTGTTTTAGAAGATCCTAATTATGCAATTGCAAAAGAAAAATTCTGAACCTATTCATTGTGGCCCTTGACTGCGTTCCAGATCATTTAAGTGGCCCACACTTTTCTAAGTATGAGCACCCCTGCAGGATGCCCCACTGTGTGAAACTTCTGGGGTCGCTGGTAAACCACATTCCTGGCTTCTCTGTGGCTGTGCAGGTCCCTGCGTCCAGCCTATTCAAATGAGAGTGGGCGCATCCACGTAGAAAGCCGAGATGCGGACAGCCGAACTCAAAAGTGCTGCTGGGCTTGGCTTCTCGGGGGAAAAACCAGGCTTTATTTGAAAACCGGACCGCCCCCGAGCCAGCAGCATCACCCCAGGCACTCGGGAGGGTGGGGGGTTTGGGAACATTTCTCAATTTTGGCTCACTGTAGGAATTCCTAAATACTACAGTACACTGCTTATGTTTCTCTCATATTCCACTTCAGAGTGTCACCAAATCACATATGAATGGGTTAACTCTCGTTCAAAGTATGGGACTGCAAGATAAAAGGTGTGGTTTCTCCCGCCTATATATACTTCCGTCTGCTCTCTACAATCCGCAATGCAGTTTCATTCTTGCAGTTGGACTGGACTGTAAAGGTTGTGCTTGGATTTATTTTCCTTAAATGTATTTATTTTTCCTTTTTATTGGTTTTTGTTCAAGAAGAGTGGGGGATTTAACAATGTCTGTCTTCAGGCCTTTTCAGTCCCGCTGATCTGGTGGACCCACTATGCCCCCTGGAGTCGGTTAGGGGTAAAGTTAACAGAAAGCACCAGGCTCCTGAGGGCGCTACAGGGCGTCGCTTCAATTTTTGTGAAGGGGACCCCCAAGGCTTGGTAGACCCCTGCTAAAGAGACATCCAGCCGCAGGTTTTGTCTGGTGACCTGCAGGGTGGACCATAGGGGAACATTTTTCCCCTTTGGCTGTTCCTTCCACTTTTAAGGAGTGGAGCTAGAGTAAGGCACTTTTTTAATTTATTTTTGGTAGGTTTGGGGAGGAGAAGGGTCCAGTACTTGAATTTTCGCACCAGTTTTCATGAACTGCCATCTCTTCTAGCTCAAACCAGGAGTGCAGGGACTGCTTCCGGGCCAGCGGAATCTGCTGTGGCGGTTGCCGGACTGCGGGTTTTGTGCTTCAGCTCGCACCTCTTCGGGGCTCCCCCCATTCTCCTTGTGCCTCCGACTGTGCCTCCGACTGCGCCTCCTTGCTGCGGGCCTCCGCCTATCCTGTGGAAGGTATGGAAGTATCCAGCATGTCCTGCTCCAGATAGTATTCATAACAGCTGGGATATAGTCCACAAGAGAGCACTTTACTGCAGAGATGGCAAAAAAGAGGCACCTCCCGGTCCGTATATACCCGGGACCTCCCACTAATTCCCCAGTTCCTTCTCTGCAGTGGGCTGCGAAGGTCAAGATGATGGCTTCTCTCCTCGCAGGTAAGCTGGGCTTCACAGCCCCTGGCCCTGTGTCCTATTCCCACCCGTTCCACCTTTACTTGCCTCCCGGCCTTGGCTGCGTGGTCGGGTGATGGTAGGCAGCACCTATTAGAGGTGCTTTACTGGAGATTGCGCCGCCGCTAATCCCCCATCAAAGGGTAGGCGGCACAGGTTTGGTGAGCCTGTATTTGGGATGCCCTGTTCGCTTTAGCCCTCCCTTACATGTCCCAAATGTAATCAAGGGCTTCTGTGAATGATTGCTTGCACAGTGAACAGGTTATGCTTTTGTGACACTGTATAAATCTCGCTGTCATTGTGCTCAGCTTTCCTCCTCTCCTCCTGTACTTTCTCGTTTGAAAGGCCCGTGCGCGCTCGGTGGCGTCCGCGGGGCGATGTCGTCACACCGGGGCCGGCTGCACGCTGATTGGCTGCGGGGGGCCTGCCTTCGGCCTGTCCCTGCGTTCCTTGAGGGGGCGTGGCCTAGCGCTTGGCGCGTCACACAAGCGGCCCGCCCCTCCTGAGCCTCTCAGCGCCATCTTGTCCCTGCGGTCTGGTGAAGTGCTAGCTCTTCGGCGTCCGTGAGTACCCTCAGCGGGCCTGTATTTGAATTAAATTTTTTCTTATATTGTGTATATTAGTCTGATTGAGTGTATTGTGTTTGTGTCTTTCAGGCGGGACAAATTAATTAGAGGTTTCTCCCGGTCCTTTGCCCTCTATTAGCCTTATTGACATTATTAGAGGCCTAATTATTAAATCCTCCCACTAGCGGAAATATAAGGGGCATCCCGGGTAGCTGCACAGCGTAATTCCCATTGGTCATAGTGACACCAAAATTCACCATATGGAGGCTTCACAGGATGTTGTGCTCGGGTTCCCATCGGGACAAGCCCGGCTGTGTGTGGGGCATCCCATGTGAGCGATGATGTGCGGGTCTGTGTACCCTGCGCTGCACTCTGGGCTGCACTTGTCTGGGCCTGCGCCCACCATGTCTTCTCCCACGCCCCCTCGGTTGATCGTGACCCCCAGTGAGATTAACACTAGTGGCGAGTCTCCGCCTGATATGTCTTCCAGGCTGGCCAACATTGAGAGGTTGATTGCTAGCTCTGTGGCCCGTAAGGCCCCAGCTAACAGACGGCACTTGGCTCCTGCTGCGCCTGCCTTCCCTATGGAGACGGAAGAATTCCTTGATTTGTCTGACTGTACCCCGCTTGAGGAGGGGGAATTATTCTCAGATTCGGAATTTTCCGATGATCAGCATTTCCCTGGCGCTGATGCCGGCTCAGAGCATTGGAATGCTGATGACACCCATAGACTTTTGACTCAAATCTTTGAAGTACTCTCCATTTCTCTCCCTGCTGCGGCACCCAGGCAACAGGGGGAATTGTTTGGTACTACAAAGCCACGTTTGGAATTTCCAGAACAGGCTCATTTCCATAATCTGGTTCACAAGGAATGGGAGCGGCCTAGCCGGCTCCCTGGTATTCCTAAGGGATGGGATAAAAGGTACCCTTTTCCCCCGGATGTGGTTAAATGTTGGTCAACGCCACCAGAGGTGGATGCTCTGGTTTTAGGGTTGTCTAATACTTCTGTGGTACATTCCCCTGATTCCACTACCTTGAAGGATAATGAGGACCGACGTATTGACCAGCTGGCTTCCCATGCTTTTGCCTGTGCGGGATCGGCCCTGCGCCCGGTCTGTGCTTCTGCTATTACTGCTGTGGCCATTAGGACTCTGGTCAAGGGCCTGTTAGAAGGCTATCCTGATGATTCTTCTAGTGCCGAATTTAGAGCCTTATCACAATGTGAGATGTTTATTGCTTATACTCTTTCTGCCTTAGATGACACCATTAGGATGTGCAGCAGGACCTCGGCTCTGGTTGTCTCTATTCGCCGCTCGGTCTGGCTGCGCCAGTGGGCAGCTGACAATGCTGCTAAGAAGGCTCTCACAGGGTTACCCTTTAAGGGGCTGCGCCTTTTTGGTGACCGGTTGGACCTCTTTGCAAAAGGAGGTAGGTTGCCCCAACGCAAAAGACTGCGGCCTGTTCAGGGTCCTTTACCCCCTCCTTTCGTGGGTCCAGGTCAGGGAGGGGGGTACCCTTTGCGGGGCACAGGGGGGATTTCTGGGACAAGGGTAGAGGCCGTGCCCGTCCCGGATCCTCCTGGGGATCTAAGCCCAAATCTGTCATTAGGCCCGCTCAGCCATGAAGGGGCGCCCTCACCCTTATGGGTGGGGGGACGGCTGTGGCTCTTCGCTCATGTCTGGGGACAACAGGTCTCAGACAGGTGGATTCTGGAGGTTGTGTCCTCTGGCTACAAGCTAGAGTTCGCGGCACAGCCTCTTCCAAGATTTCTCAGGTCTCGGATTCCTCTAGACCCCCTGGCCGCTCTTGTCTATTTCAACCTGTACAGAACTTATTGGGTATGAGGGTTATCTGTCCGGTCCCTCCGGGGGAGAGAGGTCAAGGTTATAATTCCAATCCTTTCACAGTACCCAAAAGGGATGACTCCATCAGGCCCGTCCTGGACTTAAAGCTTCTCAACAGGTTCATCAGAACCAGACTCTTTCACATGGAGACCCTGCGCTCTGCGATCAGCTCCTTGCACCCGGGGGACTTCATGACCTCCATAGACATCAAGGATGCTTACCTTCATGTGCCAGTCTTTCCAGGGCATCAGCGGTTCCTCAGGTTCGCCCTGGAGGACCAGCACTACCAATTTGTGCCACTTCCCTTTGGTCTCACCTCAGCCCCTAGAGTGTTCACCAAGGTACTGGCGGGAGTGATGGCCATCCTCAGAGCCGGGGGTATTCCCATCCTCCCTTATCTGGATGACATTCTCATTACATCTCCTTCTCTCCAGCAGGCAAAGTTGGATACCCAGATGGTGGTGACGGCCCTGGAAACTTTCGGATGGGTGATCAATTATCCCAAGTCCTCCCTCTCCCCGTCCCGGTGACCCCCTTCCTGGGCATGAATCTGGATACCATTCAGGCCAGGATTTTTCTTCCTCAGCAGAAGGTGAATTCTCTTCAAGCTCTGGTTCATTCCATGCTGTCCAGCCCTCGTCCTTCCATCAGGCAAGGGATGCAATTGGTGGGACAGATGGTGGCCTGCTTCGAAGCAGTCCCTTACGCTCAATTTCACATGAGACCCCTTCAGCTCCATCTCCTTTCAGTCTGGGACAAGAGTCCCCTGTCTTTGGATCAGGCCTTTTTTTCTCTCTCCTCTAGTCCGGCGGTCCCTCCTGTGGTGGCTGGACTCGAGGAATCTTCTGGGGGGCAGATCCTTTCTGACTCCATGTTGGGAGACGGTCAGTACGGATGCCAGTCTGCCAGGCTGGGGGGGCTACTGGAGAGCCCTCCAATTCCAGGGGCTGTGGGGCCCTCAGGAGGCTCACGCTCCGATCAACGTCCTGGAGCTGAGGGCGGTTCGGTTGGTACTGGCACAGTTGACTCCTCACCTTCAGGGTCTGCCGGTACAGGTTCGTTCCGACAATCAGACGGCGGTCGCCTATATGAATCATCAGGGAGGGACTCGGAGCAAGAGTGCCCTCCAGGAGGTGTCCTTGATTCTGTCCTGGGCCGAGAACAATGTCCCGTGCATCTCAGCAGTTTATATTCCGGGAGTGGAGAATCTGGAGGCGGATTCCCTGAGCAGGGGGACCGCTCGCTGGGGGGAATGGTCCCTCAACAGCGAGGTCTCCCTATTCCTTTGTCGCCGGTGGGGGAGGCCAGACGTGGATCTGTTTGCTTCTCGCCACAATCACAAGCTGCCAGCATTTGTTTCCCTGTCCCAGGATCCCCTGGCTCTGGCGGTGGATGCTCTGTCTCTGTCCTGGCAGGGTCTAGGTCTCCTGTACCTCTTCCCTCCGTTTCCTCTTCTGAGCAAGGTTCAGGAGCGGGTGCCAGCCATTCTGGTGGCCCCCAGGTGGCCAGGACAGGTGTGGTTCGCCGACATAGTGCGGCTGGCAGTGGATCAGTACGCTCTACCCTTGGTTCCGGAACTTCTCACTCAAGGACGGCTCTGTTATCCCAATTTACAAACGCTGGCTTTGACGGCCTGGCTGCTGAAACCGCCATCTTGAAGCAGGAAGGTCTGTCTGATTCAGTGGTTTTTACTCTTGTCAGCGCTAGGAAGAAATCCTCCTCCACTATTTACTATAGGACCTGGCAGACCTACATTGACTGGTGTGAGTCTAGGGCCTTTCCCTGTCGTGTGTTCTCCATTCCTAGGATCCTGGAGTTCCTGCAACATGGTTTGGATATGGGTTTTCAGCTCAGCACCTTGAAGGGTCATGTGTCCGCCTTGGCTGTTTTCTTCCAGAGGTCCTTTGCTCTACATCCTCTGGTCAAGACCTTCTTCCAGGGGTTCGCTCATGTGCGCCCCCCCTGCAAACCCATGGTACCGGTCTGGGATTTGAATTTGGTTTTGTCCGTCCTTCAGGGTCCTCCTTTTGAACCTGTGCATGAGGCTGCCTTGTCTCTCCTTACTCTGAAGGTTGCCTTTTTGGTGGCTATTACCTCTGTCCGGCGTGTTTCTGAGTTGGTGGCTCTGTCGATTCAGGCCTCCTACTTTGAGAGACACCAGGACAAGGTGGTTTTCCGATTTAAACCAGACTTCTTGCCTAAGGTTGTCTCTGCCTTCCATCTCAATCAGGATATTGTGCTTCCTTCTTTGTGCCCTAATCCTGGTAATCCCAAGGAGAGGGCCTTGCACTCTCTAGATGTTGTCAGGAATTTGAAATACTACCTGGTGGCTACTTCTCCTTTCAGAAAGACGGACGCCTTGTTTGTGGTTCCATCGGGCCAAGAAGGGGTTGGCTCCTGCTAAATCTACTATTAGCAAATGGATCCATCAGGCCATTGTTAGGGCCTATTCTACTAGGTACTCAACTACAGGTGAAGCTCCAGGGCTAGCCCACCATTGTGTCCTCATATATCAAGCTGCACACCATTACTTCATGTAATAAATCAATTTATTAATCAAATAATTCATCCAATAATTCACATACAAAAACACACATCAAAAATTAAAAAACATATAATTAAAACCCCAAGTGGGGAGGAACTCCAGGGCTAAAATGATCTGCAGTCACTCACATACAATATCAGAGCAACTCTTTAAATTTAGTTGAAGTAATTCTAAAATTCATTGAAATCAACCAATATATAGCCTCTGACGTTTGTAGGACAGGATATGAAGTGCCTGTGCAATCTAAAATCTATAGTAAATAATATAGTGAATACAACTCCATATTGAGTTGCAATATAAACATGTGCAAAACTACAAATAACCAACTAAAGTGCCTTCAAAGGTGCATAAAGTGCCTAAGTGCTAACATGCATTAATTAATCTAAATAGTGCCTCTCTTTGTCTCCAGAAACGTCAGGGATACACATCAGGAATCCATTGTATCAGCAATTATCTAATGATCACAATATCACATAGCAGCCCAATTCCTCCCCACTTACCTCGTCACCTACGCGCTGCGTGGAACAGGTCCACTTCTCCTGGGTGTTGATGAGGCTATGGTGAAAAGCTGCTTATAAACCTGAGCCAGTCCTTCCTGGCAGGAAGCAGAAACACATTCTGACCGTGACTAACTTCCGCCCTCACTCAAACCCCCTCCCTCCTGTCCGAGCAAGGGCAGAAGTGACATCACAGCCTCCCTCCATCTGCTCTCTCAGTTCTAATCATTCTTATTTTACAGCTGGATGCGGCCATGTGAGACACTGCCACCTACAGCGCAGCCGCACACAGTGCAGCTGCTCACAGCAATCATGTTAACTCCTTCACTACCCCACACTACACACGCTGCAAAGCAGTGAAGATGAACCATACCAAATATCTCACATGACCGTACCCAATCACCAACAATATTAACCCACAGTCCTCCTAACTCCCCCTCAAATATACTCCATGCAACCACATAACATAAACATAACTACAATTCTATATCTACTGTTAAATCAATATACATAAATCGAACACTATATACATATCAATATAACACCATGGAGAGGGTTATAGCCCAAGTCCTCACCACTGTTCTGCTAGTGTTAAAGACTGCATAGCTATCTCTGAGCTCTAAAGCTCCTATACATATCCAAAATCCCTATATTAATGCACTCATATCACGGCATTTCCTCTATATCATCCTCTTTTGCCATCTCTCTAATCGTCTTCTCAGTTCCATGATGGTCATATTCGTATCTTGGTCCTTCTCTCCATATCCTTCTTGACATTAATTCGTTCTGCATTCTACCAGACCCATCTTGTCACCGACAGTTCATTCTCTGTTCCTCACTCATCAGGGGGATCTGCTCTATGTGCCTAAAAATCAATCAAATGTCATACCATTAGTCGCCTCCTGCAGCCGATCCAACACTGTAATCATTTGTTTAAAGGGAACCTATCCCCTCTTATTCCTATATACAGATTGTATGGTCCAGGTCTACCCATGGTCCTAGAGCCACCAGCTCCTCAATGAAAG
Organism: Gastrophryne carolinensis; assembly: GCA_027917425.1. NCBI lineage: Eukaryota > Metazoa > Chordata > Amphibia > Anura > Microhylidae > Gastrophryne > Gastrophryne carolinensis. The sequence goes on along the minus strand of CM051234.1, from coordinate 565,674,049 downwards.
CAACTCATTATTGCCATAATTGCCATCAATTTTTAGTGACCCAAACAGAATATTGTGCAATGAGGACTATGTGTCCCCTTGCACTCACTCGCATCTAACGTAGGTCATTGTACATACATACCTATTACCCATGTATCTCATACTTATCCTTCATGGTCTGTTCTTCCTCCTTCTGTCATCTATAAATATAACAGCAATCAAAGATGTTATGCACAAAATGTCATATATGTAGCTACTCACGAGTTTTCCCTAGTTCCGCCCCAAAAAGGGGCAAAAACTGAAGTCCTCATTCATACCACGGGGGGACATGCTGTCTAGCTTATATATCCATTCTGCCTCACATTGCAGCAGTCTCCTTTTAATATCACCTCCCCTGGTATCCCACGGCACATGATCTACATATATGATCTTTGCTTCTTGCCATCTCCCCCTATGTGCTTTCAAAAAATGGGCTGCCACAGGTGTCAATTGTTTCCCATTTTCCACATCTCTTGATGCCAATCTAATACTTGAGACATGTTGTTGAATCCTTGTCTTCACCATGTTTTTTGTTTCCCCTATATAATATTTGGGGCAGGGACACTGGATTACATAGATAACTCCCTTAGTCCTACATGTGATGTTATTCCTAATTTGATATTTGTCCTTGGTTTGTAAATTCACTATTTCATCTGTCTTCTTCACCAGCGGACAAATGCTACATCGTCCGCAGGCCCTACTGCCACCCTTACCTATCTTTTTCAACCATGTCTTGGGACGGCAAAAATGGCTTTTGCATAGTCTATCCCTTAAGTTCGGTGCTCTCCTCGCTGTAATGTAGGGTCCTCCGTCTGTCAAAACTGCTAGACGTGGATCCACTTGTAGAACACCCCAGTGTTTTTTCAGTATATTCCTAATGATATGCCAGTCACTGTGGTATGTCGTGACAAATCTCACCTTCCTATCTGCTTCCTTTTCTCTATATTTCAATAGATCTCCTCTGGGTGTATTCCATGCTCGAGATACCGCCTTATCAATGGTTCTTCTGGGGTAGCCTCTCTTCATAAATCGCTGTCTCATATGTTTAGATTCCTCTTGGAAATCCTCTTCTCTTGAGCAATTTCTGCGTGCCCTCAGCAGCTGGCCCACTGGTATTCCTCTTTTTGTGTTACTAGGGTGAAAGCTGGAAAAGTGTAAGATGTTATTCTACTAGGGGGAAGGATCCTCCTTTCCGTGTTACTGCTCATTCTACCCGTGCTGTTGGGGCTTCCTGGGCCTTCCAGCACCAGGCTTCTGTTGAACAAGTTTGTAAGGCTGCTACGTGGTCTTCTGTTCATACCTTTTCCAAGTTTTACAAGGTTTATGTTCGGGCCTCAGCGGATGCTGTTTTTGGCCGTAAGGTTCTGCAGGCGGCAGTGGTTTGAACTGCGCATTGTTGCTTTTTTGGGATCCCCACCCGTTTACGGACACTGCTATTGGATGTCCCAAGTGTAAGGAATATTCTGGAGCAGGATGTGCTGCATACTTAGAATAATACAATTCTGTGATTACTCACCTTGTAGAATTGGTATTATAAGTATGCAGCACGTCCTGCTCCATCCCACCCTGATTACTTTATTCCTCGATCCTCTTTATGGTGATTTGTTCTTTGTTAACATGGTTAAATTTGTTATTGGCTTCTCCTGGTTCCCTTACTGCTTTGTTTTACTGGGGAATTAGTGGGAGGTCCCGGGTATATATGGACCAGGAGGGGCCTCTATTCTAACTATGTCACACACTCTGCTTCAGAATAGTCATTACACTTGGGTTATACCGGCCTGTAGAGGGCGATCTTGCAGATATGTCATGAAAAAAAGGGAGCCCCTCCCGGTCCATAAATACCTGGGACCTCCCACTCATTCCCCAGTCTTTCATCTCTGCAGACGGCGAGCAAGTCAGAAGATGGATGTCTCCTCCTTGCAGGAAGCCGGGGTAACTCCCGCCCCCCTCTTTTGGTCTATTTCTGCCTGGACCTAGTGTTATTCCCCTTTTTTTAATAAAGAGCCTCCCAGCCTAGGCTGCGGGTCCGGGCAAGGGTAGACGGCACCTTACGGTGCTTTAGGAGCTATGCTCCACCGTGAGACCCCTTACTAAGGGGTAGGCGGTATTCCGGGTTGGTGATCCCGGTTGGGATGCCCTGTCCTTGCCCTTACACCTTGGTGGTGTTATTTCCCCCTTCCCCGGTCACCCATTGTTCCCTATAGCTAGGGGGGGGGGCGCTTATTCCCGTTTAGTTTTTCCTTAGAGTGCATGCTTTTGTGCAACATATTGTGTGTATGTGTGCGTGTTTTCCTTGGTACGCAAGGTGGATAGGTTTCCCTTGGCCGGGCCACCGGCCGTTACTGACAGCCTTCAGGGGAGCTTCTTCCCCTCCAGTGTGGTTCCGGCGGGTGCGATCCTGCGGCCCGCCCCCTGTCTCCCCCCGTGCTGCTGGTGCCGCTGCGGAGCCCGGCCACTGGCCAGAAGCCGCGTTGTGTCAGGGGAGAGGGGCAGGGTCGGGTGCAGCGCGTGGTCTGCGCCGGCCCGCCCTTCTTCATCCTTGCTGCCTTCCCTTCGCCTCGTGCAGGACGCCATTACTGTAAGCGCCCAGTGGGCTTTTATTGGCTGTGATTCTGCTTGTTAGTTCGCGAGATTGATATATTTATATGTATGTGTGCCTTCGCCCTTCTGTTTATGTGCACAGCATTTGTGTGATATGTGTGTGATAGTTCCTCTTTTTGTATTCCAGGCGGACCCTTGTTGGAGCTTAAAACGTCCTCCTGGTCCTAGGGTCCCTGGTTTAGTTTAGGGCTCCCTATAAATCCTCCCACTCGGGACACAGAAGGGATCCCGGGTCGCTTATATTGCGTAATTCCCTTGGGTATTGCGACTACCGATAAAATCACCATATGGAGGCTTCCCAGGACACCTTTCCGGTGGATGCGGTGAAGTGCTGGTCGTCCCCTCCTGAGGTGGACGCCCCTGTTTTGGGGTTGTCTAGCACCTCTGTTTTGCATTCTCCTGACTGTTCTACTCTCAAGGATGGTGAGGACAAACGCATTGACCAGATGGCTTGTCACGGTTTTGCCAGCGTCGGGTCGGCCTTGCGGCCTGTTTGTGCTTCGGCGCTTTTAATAGTGGCTTCTAGGTCGGTTGTTAGGGACCTGTTGTCTACTTCCAGGCTTGACCCAGCTAGTGATGAGTTCACTGCCCTTAAGCGGTGCGAATTGTTTTTGTCATTTGTGCTAGCCGCCCTGGATGACACCATGGTGATGTGTAGTAGAACTTCGGCCTTGCTTGTGGCTATTCGGCGGTCGGTTTGGTGGGCGGCTGATTTTGTGTCCAAAAAGTCGTTTACGGCTCTTCCCTTTCTGGGATTGCGGCTCTTTGGAGAAAAATTGGATTCGGTCGCAAAAGGAGGTAGGTTACCTCAGCAAAAGAAGCAACGTCGTCCCTTTTGGGGGGTGGCTTCCTTTACCCCTTCCTTTCGTGGGGCCAGAGCTGGAAGGGGATTGGCTGTCTTCTCCTCCAGAGGTGATTCCTGGAACAGGGGCAGGGGACGTGCCCGTCCAGGACACAGCTGGGGCTCTAAGCCCAAAGCCGCTGCCAAGCCAGCTCAGCAATGGGGTGGGGGGACGGCTACGACACTTCTCCCAGGTCTGGGACCAGGAGGTCTCGGACAGATGGATTCAGGAAGTGGTGTCTTCCGGTTACAAGCTGGAGTTCGAGATCCAGCCTCCTCCCAGATTCTTCAGGTCTCGGGTGCCCTTGGATGCCGCAGGGGCTCCGGGCGGCAGTAAAAGATCTCCTGGACATGGCTGTCATCTGCCCGGTGCCTTCCTAGGACCGAGGCCTGGGATACTATTCCAATCTGTTCACGGTGCCCAAGAAGGATGGTTCCGTTCGTCCCATCCTGGATCTGAAGCTCCTCAACAGGTTTAACCGTCCCAGGAAGTTCCGCATGGAAACTCTGCGTTCAGCAATAAATTCGCTTCGTCGGGAGGACTTCATGACGTCCATAGACATCAAGGATGCTTATCTGCATGTTCCAATCTTCCCGGCACATCAGAAATTTCTCAGGTTTGTGGTGGAAGATCGGCATTTTCAGTTTGTGGCTCTTCCGTTTGGCCTCCAAGGGTTTTCACCAAGGTGCTGGCTGGGGTGATGGCCCTCCTCAGAGCCCAGGGTATCCGCATCGTGCCTTATCTGGACGATCTTCTCATTATGGTATCCTCTCTCAGCCAGGCGGAGCTAGATACCAGGACTGAGGTATCCACTCTGGAGAGATTCGGCTGGGTGATCAACTATCCCAAGTCCTTCCTCTCTCCGTCCAGGGTGGTGTCGTTTCTGGGAATGTCTCTGGATACTTCTCAGTCCAGGGTGTTCCTTCCTCGGCCCAAGGTTCTTTTGATTCAGGAATTGACTCAGCTTCTTCTGTCCATCCCTCGTCCGTCCATCCGGCTGGGGATGAGACTGGTGGGATTGATGGTGGCTTCTTTCGAGGCGGTTCCCTTTGCCCAGTTTCACACAAGGACGCTCCAGCTCCATCTCTTGGCAGCCTGGGACAGGTCTCCGCTGTCATTGGATCAGTCTTTTCTGATGTCCTCCCGGGTTCGGCATTCCCTTTGGTGGTGGCTGGAACCAAGCAGAGGACGTGCCCGTCCAGGACACAGCTGGGGCTCTAAGCCCAAAGCCGCTGCCAAGCCAGCTCAGCAATGGGGTGGGGGGACGGCTACGACACTTCTCCCAGGTCTGGGACCAGGAGGTCTCGGACAGATGGATTCAGGAAGTGGTGTCTTCCGGTTACAAGCTGGAGTTCGAGATCCAGCCTCCTCCCAGATTCTTCAGGTCTCGGGTGCCCTTGGATCCTCTGGCCGCAGGGGCTCCGGGCGGCAGTAAAAGATCTCCTGGACATGGCTGTCATCTGCCCGGTGCCTTCCTCGGACCGAGGCCTGGGATACTATTCCAATCTGTTCACGGTGCCCAAGAAGGATGGTTCCGTTCGTCCCATCCTGGATCTGAAGCTCCTCAACAGGTTTATCCGTCCCAGGAAGTTCCGCATGGAAACTCTGCGTTCAGCAATAAATTCGCTTCGTCGGGAGGACTTCATGACGTCCATAGACATCAAGGATGCTTATCTGCATGTTCCAATCTTCCCGGCACATCAGAAATTTCTCAGGTTTGTGGTGGAAGATCGGCATTTTCAGTTTGTGGCTCTTCCGTTTGGCCTCCAAGGGTTTTCACCAAGGTGCTGGCAGGGGTGATGGCCCTCCTCAGAGCCCAGGGTATCCGCATCGTGCCTTATCTGGACGATCTTCTCATTATGGTATCCTCTCTCAGCCAGGCGGAGCTAGATACCCGGACTGAGGTATCCACTCTGGAGAGATTCGGCTGGGTGATCAACTATCCCAAGTCCTTCCTCTCTCCGTCCAGGGTGGTGTCGTTTCTGGGAATGTCTCTGGATACTTCTCAGTCCAGGGTGTTCCTTCCTCGGCCCAAGGTTCTTTTGATTCAGGAATTGACTCAGCTTCTTCTGTCCATCCCTCGTCCGTCCATCCGGCTGGGGATGAGACTGGTGGGATTGATGGTGGCTTCTTTCGAGGCGGTTCCCTTTGCCCAGTTTCACACAAGGACGCTCCAGCTCCATCTCTTGGCAGCCTGGGACAGGTCTCCGCTGTCATTGGATCAGTCTTTTCTGCTGTCCTCCCGGGTTCGGCATTCCCTTCGGTGGTGGCTGGAACCAAGCAGAGGACGTGCCCGTCCAGGACACAGCTGGGGCTCTAAGCCCAAAGCCGCTGCCAAGCCAGCTCGGCAATGGGGTGGGGGGACGGCTACGACACTTCTCCCAGGTCTGGGACCAGGAGGTCTCGGACAGATGGATTCAGGAAGTGGTGTCTTCCGGTTACAAGCTGGAGTTCGAGATCCAGCCTCCTCCCAGATTCTTCAGGTCTCGGGTGCCCTTGGATCCTCTGGCCGCAGGGGCTCCGGGCGGCAGTAAAAGATCTCCTGGACATGGCTGTCATCTGCCCGGTGCCTTCCTCGGACCGAGGCCTGGGATACTATTCCAATCTGTTCACGGTGCCCAAGAAGGATGGTTCCGTTCGTCCCATCCTGGATCTGAAGCTCCTCAACAGGTTTATCCGTCCCAGGAAGTTCCGCATGGAAACTCTGCGTTCAGCAATAAATTCGCTTCGTCGGGAGGACTTCATGACGTCCATAGACATCAAGGATGCTTATCTGCATGTTCCAATCTTCCCGGCACATCAGAAATTTCTCAGGTTTGTGGTGGAAGATCGGCATTTTCAGTTTGTGGCTCTTCCGTTTGGCCTCCAAGGGTTTTCACCAAGGTGCTGGCAGGGGTGATGGCCCTCCTCAGAGCCCAGGGTATCCGCATCGTGCCTTATCTGGATGATCTTCTCATTATGGCATCCTCTCTCAGCCAGGCAGAGCTAGATACCAGGACTGAGGTATCCACTCTGGAGAGATTCGGCTGGGTGATCAACTATCCCAAGTCCTTCCTCTCTCCGTCCAGGGTGGTGTCGTTTCTGGGAATGTCTCTGGATACTTCTCAGTCCAGGGTGTTCCTTCCTCGGCCCAAGGTTCTTTTGATTCAGGAATTGACTCAGCTTCTTCTGTCCATCCCTCGTCCGTCCATCCGGCTGGGGATGAGACTGGTGGGATTGATGGTGGCTTCTTTCGAGGCGGTTCCCTTTGCCCAGTTTCACACAAGGACGCTCCAGCTCCATCTCTTGGCAGCCTGGGACAGGTCTCCACTGTCATTGGATCAGTCTTTTCTGATGTCCTCCCGGGTTCGGCATTCCCTTCGGTGGTGGCTGGAACCAAGCAATCTGATGAGAGGCAGATCCTTTCTGACCCCTTGTTGGGAGACGGTCACCACGGATGCCATCCTGTCAGGTTGGGGGGGGGGGGGTTGGAAGGATCTTCAGTTTCAGGGACTGTGGGGGCCTCAGGAGGCTCACAATCCCATCAATGTTCTGGAGCTGAGAGCCATCAGGTTGGTTCTGTTTCCCTTGACTCATCAGTTACAGGGTTTGCCGGTTCAAGTTCGGTCGGACAATCGGACGGCGGTCGCCTACATCAGTCACCAGGGAGGGACTCGCAGCAGGCGTGCCCTCAGGGAAGTGTCCTTGATCCTGGCTTGGGCAGAGAGCAATGTCCCATGCATCTCGGCGGTGTACATTCCGGTAGTGGAGAACACGGAGGCGGACTCCCTGAGCAGGTGCTCATCTCGCCGGGGGGAATGGTCTCTCAGCCCCAAGGTGTTTCGGTCACTTTGCCACAGGTGGGGGACTCCGGAGGTGGACCCCTTTGCCTCTCGTCACAATCACAAGCTTCCGGCATTTACATAGAAAGATAGAAGGTTGACGGCATTTGTGTCTCTCTCGCAGGATCCGCTGGCTCTGGCAGTGGGTGCCATGTCTCTGAACTGGAGGGATCTGGGGTTTCTGTACCTGTTCCCTCCGTTCCCCATGGTGGGCAAGGTGGTGCGCAAGTTGGCTCTAGAGGGTGTGTCAGCAATCTTGGTGGCTCCAAGATGGCCAAGACAGGTTTGGTTCGCAGACGTGGTACGGTTGGCAGTGGATCAGTTCAATCTGCCCCTTCTGCCGGATCTGCTCACTCAGGGTCAACTACTCTACCCCAATTTACCACGCTGGCTTTGATGGCGTGGCTGCTGAAACCTCCATCTTGAAGGAGGAAGATCTTTCTGATGCTGTGATTCAGACTCTGGTTAGTGCTAGGAAGAGATCTTCCTCTGCCATCTACTATAGGATTTGGAGTTCTTATATTGATTGGTGTGAGGTCCGGGCTTTGCCTTGCAGGGTATTTTCTATCCCTAGGGTTTTGGAATTTCTGCAACATGGTCTGGACCTGGGTTTGCAGCTTAGTACGTTGAAAGGGCACGTTTCTGCCCTGGCGGTTTTCTTTCAAAGGTCTTTTGCTCTTCATCCTCTGGTTAAGACCTTTTTCCAGGGGGTTATGCATGTGCGGCCTCCTAGGAAGCCTTTGCTCCCAGTTTGGGATTTGAATTTGGTTCTTTCTGCTTTTCAGGGTCCTCCTTTTGAGCCTTTGCAGGATATTGCTCTTTCTACGCTTACTCAGAAGGTTGCATTTTTGGTTGCCATCACTTCCGTTCGGCATGTATCGGAGTTGGCGGCTTTGTCCATTAAGGCCCCGTACTTTGAGAGGCATCAGGACAAGGTTGTTTTCCGCTTCAAGCTAGATTTCCTTCCTAAGGTGGTTTCTGCCTTTCATCTTAATCAGGACATTGTTCTACCCTCCTTGTGTCCTAAGCCCAGCAATGACAAGGAGAGGGTCTTGCATTCTCTGGATGTGGTTCGCTGTGTGAAGTACTATTTGGTGGCTACTTCTTCTTTTCGTAAGACTGGCGCCCTTTTCGTGGTGCCCTCCGGGCCTAGGAAAGGTTTGGTTCCCGCCAAGTCTTCTATTAGTAAATGGATTTGCCAGGCCATTGTTGGGGCCTATTCTGCCAAGGGGAAGATTCCCCCTTTTCGTGTTACTGCTCATTCTACTCGTGCTGTTGGGGGCATCCTGGGCTTTCCAGCATCAGGCCTCTGTTGAGCAAGTTTTGTAAGGCTGCTACTTGGTCTTCTGTTCACACTTTTTCCAAGTTTTACAAGGTTGATGTGCGGGCCTCAGCGGATGCTGTTTTTGGCCACAAAGTTCTGCAAGCTGCAGTGGTTTAAGTTTGTGCATTATTGCCTTGGTTTTGGATCCCCGCCCTTTTTGGACACTGCTATTGGATGTCCCAAGTGTAATGACTATTCTGAAGTTGGGTGTGTGACATACTTAGAATAATACCATTTTGTGATTACTCACCTGTAAAATGGGTATTATAAGTATGTCACACACCCTGCTTCACCCCGCCCTTCACCCCGGTATTCTGGATCCTTTATATGGTGAACCTTTTTTACTATTACTGGTTATAATTGGCTGTTCCTGGTCCCTCTTTCCTTACTGCTGTCTTAATACTGGGGAATGAGTGGGAGGTCCCAGGTATTTATGGACCGGGAGGGGCTCCCTTTTTTTCATGACATCTCTGCAAGATCGCCCCCTACATGTCGGTATAACCCAAGTGTAATGACTATTCTGAAGCGGGGTGTGTGACATACTTATAATACCCGTTTTACAGGTGAGTAATCACAAAATGGTATTTTTTTGCCATCTCTGCAGTAAAGCACTCTCTTGTGGACTATATCCCAGCTGTTATGAATACTATCTGGAGCAGGACGTGCTGCATACTTATAATACCAATTCTACAAGGTGAGTAATCACAGAATTTTATTTTTACTTCTTGTGGTGTTTTCCGAATCTGAGGTAGAGTACATTTATGCTGCCATAGAATCTTAGGAAGGGGATCTCTCATCCAGTAGGGAAGAGAGTAATTTGGGTTCTTCTTGGTAACAGGGGTCTTCTATGGTTAGGGAACAAATGGATAATCTGACTTCCTCTATTCTAGAGGTTTTGGGCATCCCAGCTCCTAGAGCCCCTAAGAGGAAGAAGGGGGATCCATACAGATCCGAACAACAAAGGCCCCGAGAAGTCTCATTTTACTAAGCTTATCCAGAAAGAATGGGAAAATCTGACCATTCTGCTCCCTACCATTCCTAGAGTCTTAGATACTAAGTATCCTTTTCCTACAGACCTAATTAAGATTTGGTCTTTTTCTCCCAGGGTGAATGATCCTGTTCAGGACTCTCTAGGAATGCAGTTATTCCTACTTCAGACAGTGCTTCCCTAAGAGACCCGGTGGATAAGCGCCTTGATCAGGTATCCAGGCGTGCTTTTCTCATGATAAGATCGGCTTTACGGTCAGCCTACGCTGCATCCATGGCAGGCAAGAAGTGGTTAAAACAGTTGAGGCTAAATGCCAAAGGATTAGTCCTGTTGGTGGCTCAGAGGTGTTCTCTATGGCTTAAGCAATGTTCGTCCGACAAGACTTCCAGGAAGACTCTGACGGGACTTCCTTTATTGGAGGTTGTCTTTTTGGGGAACGTTTGTATGGTATTGTGAAGAGAGCTACGGGACAGGCTTTCTAGGCTTCCGAAAAGAAGGAAATCTAATCCTCCTTATCGTAGATCTTCCAATACTCCTTTAGGTTCCTTTTCCTCTAGACGCCAAGAGGAGTTCTGGAATAAACCTAAAACACAGAACAAGGACAAATCTTTTTTGGCAGAAGAAGGCTAACCCCCTTCTAAGCCCTCCCAGACTTGAAGGGATGCCCTCCCCCTTTTGGTTGGGGGGCTTCTGCTTTTTGCTCATCTCTTGAGGCTCCATGTAGTGGATGCATGGATCCAAGAAATAATTTCTTCAGGATACAATATCAAGCTGGGGGCCAGACCTCCTCAGAGGGTTCCAAAAAAAGCAGATGGCAGCTCACCTATTACAGCTAGGAGTAATCTGCCTTGTTCCTGTTTCAGCGAGAGTTTGCGCTTTTTACTCCAATTTGTTCGTAATCCCCCAAGAAGGATGGCTCAGTGCATACAATTCTGGACCTCAAGGGCCTCAACAGTTTTGCCCAACTTCGCAGATTTCGCATTGGAGTCATTAAGATTCACAACAACTGCCCTTCTTTTATGACCACAGTGGATCTAAAGGAGGCCTACCTGCACATCCCTATGTTCCCGGGCCATCAGAGGTTTTTACGTTTTGCAGCAGATGGCCTACATTTTCAGTTTGTGGCCCTGCCTTTTGGCCTGTCTATGGCTCCAAGGGTTTTTACCATGGTTCTGTCAGGCCTCATGGCTCTTCTATGGCACCAGGGGATACAAATTACCCCATACTTAGACAATCTTCTGATCAGAGCCCCATCTTTTCAGGAGGCCGTGAGCGATACACAGACTGTCCTATCAACACTTGAAGACTTTAGCTGGTTAGTCAACTATTCAGAGTCCCATATCATTTCCTCAAGAGTTATCTCCTTTCTGAGAATGACTTAGACACAATTTAGGCCAAGGTCTTTCTCCGGGAGCAGAAGAGACTTTTGCTTCAGGCCAGGGTAGAGGCTCTCTTGGGCTGTCCTCACCCGTCAAGAAATGCATCTGTTGGGCTTGATGGTTTCTTGCTTTGAGGCAGTGCCATTTGCACAGTTTCATACAAGACCCCTGCAGTTGGAATTACTGTCGATTTTGGATCCGACCATGGTGACCCTGGATAACCCCTTTTGCATGACACACTCAGCAAGGCAGTCTCTAGCCTGGTGGCTGAATCCCCAATCTTTTCAGACCCTTTGTTCTGGTGCGATGGAAGATTGTCACCACAGACAATCTGAACTGGATGGACTAAAGTCTTTATTCAGCCTTACATACTATGTTACTATGGTGCCAGCCTAATGGGTTTGGGTGGCATCATGGGGTCACAAACGATCCAGGGACAGTGGGGCCCAGAGGGCCCAGACTTTATATATATATATATGTTCTACTCTCACACATTGGACCCCCAACCTGAGGGGGTCATCCTGTCAGGGTTCAAGCAGTCAACATGACGGCAGTGGCATATATCAACCACCATGGGGGCATCAGAAGCAGGAGAGCTCTCAAGGAGGTGAGCCGGATCTTACTCTGGGCCGAGAAGAAGATTTCCATGCATCTTGGCGATCTACCTACCAGGAGCGGGGAACATGCAAGCCGATCATCTAAGCAAGGCGACCTTGAATCAAGGAGAATGTGCCCTCTGTCGGGGGAATTTTCGAGCCATATGCCTTCCAAACCTGGATCTCTTCGTGTCCCGCCACAATTGGAAAGTTCCAAGGTTTGTCTCCCGTTCCAGGGACCCTTTGGCTATAGCAATATATGCCCTAACCCTTCCTAAGTCAGCATTTAGGCTTCTCTATACATTCCCTCCCTTTCCACTCTAGGTCAAGTACATTGTGAGGGGATCCCAATCATCCTGGCCATTGGCCAAGGAGAAATTGGCTTTCAGACATAGTAAGAATGTCGGAAGGCAACCACTGGCAGCTGCCCGACAATCCAGATCTCCACACACAGGGGTGTCTACGGTACCCCAATTTATGAGTTCTGGCTTTGACAACCTGGCTATTGAAACCTCCATCCTGGCAGAAAGAAGCTTATCTGCCAAGGTCATCGGGACAACAGAACTTCCTCAAAGATTTAGTATAGCAGGTCTTTATCACTTGGTGCGAGTCTAGAATTTTTGCAGAGGGGTCTCTATGAAGGACTTCAGTTGAGTACCCTCAAGGGACATGTCCCTGCCTTATCCATCTTTTTTTCAGAAGCCCATTGCTGAAAATAAACTTCTAAAAACTTTTTTGCAGGGGGTCACCCATGTGCAACCTCCCGGCAAGCCTCCTCTCCTGGTAGGGACCTGAATTCAGTTTTTTCTGTATTTCAGGGTTCTCCCTTTGGATCACTGGCAGAAGTTTCACTGGGGTTGATGACACTTAAGGTCATCTTTCTTGTGGCAATTACCTCTGGGCGTCGGGTTTCTGAATTAGCAGCCTTATCGGTTAAGCCTCCTTATTTAGTTCTACACAAGAACTAGGCTGTCTTTCATTTTAAAGTGGACCAACACCCACCGCTGATCGGCCCGGGAATCTATAAGATTCCTTGGCCGATCAGCTCCCTGCCTCGGTCGGGGGTGCCCCGCTGTGTGAACCCCCCCAGGATGCCCGCAAATCCTACCTGTTCCTCGTTCCAACGGCGCATGCGCGGGCTGCCGCCGCCTCTCGCGCATCCCTCTAGCCGGCTGTTTGTGAATGGCCGGCGCGGGCACGCTCCCTGTAAGAGGGACGCGCAAGAGGCGGCGGGCGCTCTCACCTTGTCCGTCGACGGACCTCGCTTGTCCGTCGGCGGTGATTGGTGGAGCGAGTCACGTGGGAGCGGGGTCAGGTCAGGTTTTTGGGGCTTTCTGGGGGGGTTTCACAAAGCGGGGGATGCCCGATCGGGGTGCCCCGTGGAAGTGGACCAACACCCAGGATAGTGAAAATCCTCGGTGTTGGTCCACTTTAAACAGGACTTCCATCTTAATGAAGAGGCGGTTTTGCCATGTCCTGCTCCGATTAGCGATAAGGAGAGAGTCCTCCACTCTTTGGACATAGTTAAAGCTCTTAAATATTATCTCTCCGCTACTCAGACCTTCCACAAAACTCACTCCTTTTTTATTATATTTGAGGGCCCACGGAAGGGTCTAACACCAGCTAGGTCTGCCATAAGTCTATGGATTAGAAAGCAGTGATTAAAGTCTACGTCTCCAAGGGGAGAAATCCTCCTTTTCAGGTTACGGACCATTCTACCTGGGCTATCAGAGCTTCCTGGGCTTTTCAGCATCGGGCTTCAGTAGAGCAGGTCTGCAAGGCTGTTACCCGGCCTTTGGTTCATACATTTACCAAATTTTATAAGGTAAACGTTAGAGCCTCAGCTAGCATCACTTTTGGTCAAAAGGTATTACAAGCAGTAGTCAGCTCTTCAGCTGAGGTTTGGGTTTTTTTGGAATGGTTAGCGGAATAAGGTCGACACTTGGGATTCCCACCCTGGAACAAGGGCACTGCTTTGGGAGTTCCCATTTGTATCTGATTCGGTGACGCCCTGGAATGGAATGTGAAAGAGAATACAATTATGTGATTCTCACCTGTAGAATTGATTTCGCTCTTCTTCCACTCCAGGGCGTCACTTCCACTCTATCTGCTAGGCTACTATATCCATTCCTTAGGTGCTTATATATATATATATATCTATATATATATATATATATATATATATATATATATATAGTGTATTAGCATTTAAAAAAAGGAAAAGAGAGGAGTTCTAATGTGTCTGCTTGTTTTCAAACTAAATATGGGATCTCTTAGGATACCTTTATCCTCCCGGGTGACTGTTCCTACTGCTTTTCAATTACAGGATTGCAGAGAGCAACCAGTATTTATATGCTGGGAAGGAACCACACCTTTTAACTTGCAGTCCCCCCATCGGACAAGAGTTTACTCATTCGGATCTGATTCAGTGATGCCCTGGAGGGAAAGAATAGAAAAAAAAATATTCTTCAGGTGAGAATCACAGAATTGTATTTTTGTCTCTTCTCATTTTAGGTTGAATATCGAGCAGGTTCTGGGGGTCAGCCACTTCCACAACTTTATCTAAATGATCTAGACAGCGCTCTGATACCAGTCATTCACAACCGGACATCAGACACTAGCATATTACCTCTGGTGATGGAACTTCTCTTCTACTTGATAGAAAGCCTCAGCTAACAAGAGCTTCCCTGGAAACTTGATTAATCCCATTGAATGATCTTTTTGGACCTTCAGAATTATTTCTTCACCAGCTTCTCTGTGAAACGGTATTCGTATTTAGAAGTGCATATAAATGTCTTTTATATGCAGAACTTCTGTATGTCCAACTTAATTGCAATTTTAGCAGTGGGTATATTTTTGTGGATCCAAGAGATTTCACAGTGATATTTAAAACTATTAAAATAATTTAATACTGATTGCCCACTAGGATAAATGTGTGTTCTGGTTGTAGAATACCGGACATTTAAAGTAAAAAGGGACGTCTTTTTGTTTTGATTTCCTCCAATAAAGATGCTGCATCTACATAGTGAGCCACCCATAGCTGCTGTGAATATGCAGTATTTGGTCATGTGACGAACAATATATTCAATGAAGACAGGTTCTCTTTGTGGCAAACCTAACATTTTAGACTCAATAATCAATTTGTTGTTTTAAGAAAACACTAAACATGTACTCTTCTTTGCAAACCATGTAAAAGGACACTTGCAAATGTGGTGCTTGATGCTATTGAATATTCCATTATGTACCACATCACACAGTGAGCTTAGTTTGGGGCCAGGAAAAGTTTTCCATAGTCCTTATAAGAAATGAAAAAAACGAAACTCGAATTGGTACTACTTTTACACCTACTCAATAAGCCACATTCAGGTTAAATGGACTGTTGGAGAAAACAATAAAACACAGGTTTTCCCCCTTGCCCCTCGCAACATGGCATGGTGGCCCATTCTTTTAAACGTACCGTATTCATAGATTGGTCCTGCACATGCCCAGGGTTTCTTTGGGAGCTTGTCTACTATCCTCTGTAAATGGGTCTCTACTCCTGCCACAGTGCCGCAGTTTATTCATTGCAACAGAGACAGCTTACCACACTGCCTCGGTGTGCTTCCTCTGTACAAGGCAGAATGCCATGGGACCCGTTCTTAGAAACCACTACATTTTTTAGCTCTGTAGACTGCGCTCGCAGGAGGTGAGTTTCTTTTTTTTTTTTTTATTATTTGACCGGATGGAGACTTCAAGGTCTACCTTTTATTGCTGGTGCAATAAATATATCTCCTTTTCTGTCTCGGTAAACCTTGAAAATGTCATACATGTTATTGTGTAACTTTGTTGATGCTCCAGCTCTCTCCTTTTAATGTTGTTGTTTTTTTTTTTTTAAGGAGGAGTATACAGGTGGCTAAGACCTAAATAGTGTCTGGTTGGTGCACTGAAGCTGAATCGCAGACACGTTTTGTGTGTTTTTATACAATAGGAGAAGCTTAGAGGCATTCGGTTATTTGGATGCCCCTGACCCATTTGAGGAGATTTTGTCTTTGGGCTGTTCAAAACAAAGCATGTCCCTAAAGCAGGAGTAGTATTGAAGCAATGTTAGAGTGCACTATTGACACTGCAGGACCTGTGTGGCATTTAGTACAGCTAAGGTGTGGGAGCAGTACGGTAATCGTACTAATGAAGCCTTAGGCACTGCTTTCGTTGTCAGGGTAAATTCAATTTCTTGTCTAAATTTCTGTTAAACTGGACCAATACACTTACCGAAAACAGTGCTGTCATGCATGATCCTATCCATGTCTCTACACTCCTACAGATTAGTTTTAATTATAATCTGTGACACTGGGAATTGCTTACTAAGGAAACAATACTATCTACAAAATGTATTGCACACAAACCATACAATGTCCCCCATACATGCAGGAAAAAAAAAACTTCTTTAAAAAAAAAAAAAAAAAAAAAAAAAAAAGCAAAAAGTCATCCTGGAGGGAACAAACGGGCTGCAAGCACCCCCATCACTTTCATTGGTTTGATAACAGTAAAGGTGGATAATTATAGATAAAGCTGCACACTTGATAAATGAATATGCCCCTACATCGGTAAAGCAGAAATAAACTACACTTATCCCTAGCTATATACAAGGTGGGGCAAGGCCCCAATATAATGATAAACCGAGCATACCTTACTGGGTGACACTGTGGCCTTTCACTGATGGAAATATTTCTGTTGGCGTTATTGAGGGGCATGTTACAAGTTTACAGCTTTATTTATTACATTTTCTGTTCTCATGCAATTATTAATCCTGTGGGTTATCTTTAAAGGAGGGGCTGGAATTACTATATTGCATTTTTATTCATTTGGGAACTGTCAATGAATAAATCTGTCATCAGGATGGTTGAGTCTGACCATTGTATTTTTTCTTTGCATGAAGTAAAAGGTAAGACCCTGTTGGAATCAATAGGCTGCTGGTGTTTTTACATATATGCAAATATACTTGGCAGTGGGGCTTCATTTTCAAAAATAAAAAACTGAAATACTAACTATGCATTAGGAGGTCTGTATACCTAGCTGCTTATTATATAGGTTGTCTGTGACAGGATCAGTTTTCATGCTGCAAAGCTCAATCCCCACCAATTAAGGTGGGCCAATCGTCTTTATTAAAAGAAAGATAGCCCACAGTCTCTCCTTCTGGTGTCACTGGCTTCTTTTATTCTAGAGACAATTTGTTAAGGCACAAGTCTTGTATCATTTGGGAGTTGGCAGCATATGGCTGCAAGAAAGCTGAAACTTTAATATCCCCTCCCCCTCGAAGCAGTCTCTTTCTCGTTGGGTCCCCACTGTTCCTGGTGCACTCATTCTGCCTCCTACAGAAGGGGGCGTGTCGATGTTGCCTCGCACCCAATAGAGTAGAGTGTGCTCCCGTCTCTGTGGCTGATGCAGGTAGACAGATCCACATACTCTGTGTTGCAGATGGACTGCTGTCCAAGTAGGCCCTGAGGACTTGCATACTGTGGGGCCGGTCATTTTCTGAATACCAGACCAGGGGAAAGTCGCTGCAGGGGAGACCTACTTTTTTTTTTTTTTTAACCTGGACTGATCTCCTTTCTTAATGAAGAAATATGAGATAATTTCCTACATGCAAACTCACTTCAGATGCACCATTTTACTGATTTAATTTTGACCTTGTTAACCTTACTGTGTAATTGTCGCCGCCACGTGCACTTCTTCCTTTACTGGTTGTGCGGCGCCGGGCAGCGACGTCGCCTCAGACGCTGCGGCGTCTTCATTGGCAAATCATCTCCTCTAAGTGCCCCATTCACTCATAACAGTTTGTATCCACCTCAGAGCTTCGCGCTCTTCGGGGGGGGGGGGGGGGGGGGGACATAGGTTGGCGCGCTCCGCGTCACTGGCCGCTCTGGCCCGCCCTTCGAGGTTCGCTTGGCGCCATTTTGATGCTGGTCGCACGCACACGTGGTGGTGGTCCTCCTCCTCCCTGGGTCTGTAAGTGCCCTAGCGGGCGATTTTCATGATCCTTGTTTACTGCGCATGGTTCTGACACTCTTTATTCCCATTATGTCTTTCAGACTGGTGAACACCAATGGCTTCTCCCGGCCCGGTGTTACATTATAGCGGGCCTTGTTAAATTCTTCCACTTCCATAGTGGGTCTTTGGTGCATCCAGGGTTACTTAGAGTGTAAATTCCTACTGGCATATTGTGCCTTGATTAATCACCATATGGAGGCATCTCAGAATTATGTGACCGGCGGTGTATAGCGTGTGGACAACCCCATGCTGATGCTGGCAGGACACGGGTCTGCGTACCCTGTGCCGAGCAAGCCCTGGCCCTGCAATCTGGTCGGCCAGGGGCTACACCTAGCTTCAATTCACCTATCTCCCCAGGCTTAAATCTCTCTCCTGCTGAGTCGCCTACAAGTGGGGAATTGCAGCCTGCCGGCCCTTCCAGGCTGCCTACAGCTGAACAGATTATTGCTAGGTTGTCAGAGCATATGGGCCCTGGTAGAAAGCGACACCTGTCGCCCCATGTTTCTGTATGCTCTATGAGAACTGAAGGGTTTGCTACTCCGTGTGACTATACCCCTTCTGAAGAAGGGGAGTTGTTCTCTGACTCAGGCTTTTCTGATGAGAGGCCGAGGAGTCATGATGATTCTGGCCTGGAATACTGGGGCCAGTGTGACACTGACGACCTGTTGCTTAAGGTCTTTAAGGCACTGTCTATCTCTCCCCCCGGTCAGGTCCCCAAGCCTAGAGGGGAGCGTTTCCATACTGCGACTGCACGTTTGGAATTTTTAGAGCAGGCTCATTTCCATGCTCTTGTCCTCAAAGAATGGGAATGCCCCAGTAAACTTCCAGGGGTTCCAGGGGACTGGGATAGGAAATACCCTTTTCCCCCTGAGGTGGTTAATTGCTGGTCATCACCCCCCGTGGTGGATGCGCCGATCATAGGGGTCCCTAAACCCCCTTTATTACAACCCCTGCCTACTCCTGGTCCCTGCCCCTGTTCAGTTGCTGGCACAGGCCATGTTAGGCCTGCAAGGTCTAAGGGTCTCTTGCAGATTGCCCGTAATAGGCACCTTCCACAGCCCCCCAAGAGATGGGGCGGGTGGCCCATTCCGGATTCACAGCAACTCTCTATTTACAGTCAGTTTCCTGCATGGAAACTCTTGAGTTGGGCCATCAACACCTTGCGCCCTGTGGGCGTCTTGCCGTCTGGGGAACTCTTCGACGCTTATGTTTACATTCCTGTGCCCTCAGATCTCTGAGGCTCTCCAGGTTCGTGTTGGAAGTCCAACACTGTTAATTGTGGTCCTGTTATCTGGCCTCTCTTCAACTCCCAGAGGGTTCACTCAAGTGCTGTCGATGGTGATGTCTCTGCTGAGACCAAGGGCCGTCCGCGCGATGTCTACCCGGCCGCCTTCCTCACTCCCCTGTCTCTGCGTCAGGATAGTTTGGATACCCGGCTGGCGGGCCCATTGGGAGTCATTTGGATGGGTGTTCAATCACCTCGAGTCCTCGCTGTTCCCTAAAGTAGTAACTCCAATCCTGGAATGATTCTGAATCAGGTTCAAACCAGATTTTCCCCCTCTCAGCAATTAGGAGGGCATTCTGGTCTCATGGGCCCAGTCCCTCACTACGGTCCCGGTGTCTTAACACTAGGCAGGGCTGCGACTTGTGGGCCGTTGTTAACTTGCTCGGCAGGAGCCGAGTAGCTAAAGAGGTCCCTTATGCTCTGTCCCCCTTGAAGCCTGTCTGCGACTTCTATTGGTAATATTGGACAGGGATCCAGCACCCCTGGAGCAGCCTGTATGACGGTTTTCTCTTGAAAGTGGATGAACTTGAGGGACCTGTCTGGGGGCAGTTCCTCCTTGCTCCTTTCTGGAAACGGCTACCATGGTTGCCAACCTTTCTGGTTGAAGGGGTTAGTTTCTTCCAAAAGCACTTGCGATTCTGGTATTGGTGCCCTTAGAGGGTCCTTACGCCTATTGAAGTCTAAACAGTGAGCGTTTTTCAGTTGGCTCTACCTCGCTTGACCGCTCCCCTTCTGGATTTGCCAGGCTGGGGGTGCTCGGTCCGTCTGACAACAGACGTGCTACATTAACCATTGGAAGGGGCCTGGAGCTGGCGGACCTTCCAGGGAGTGTCTATGTTCCCTTCTGGGCTGGGGCAATGCTCCCTGCATGTTAGTGATATTAGCTCCGGCTAAGCCCCTCTACGACAGGATGTGCTAATCCCCGTGTCGTTATGGAATTCATCCAGTCGTGGATCTGTTGGGTTCCGTCACCTTCACAGGCTATCGGCCTTTGTTTCCCTGTCCCAGGGTCCTATGTCAGTGGTCCGGATGCCTTAGTACCGTCTTCACAGGACTTTTTGTTCTGTATGCCCTTCTCCATTCCCTCTGCTAGGCAGGGTTATGCGGAAGATTACTCTGGTAATGGGACCAGTAATTCTGGTGGCCCCCAGTTGACCTAGTATAGTGTGGTTGCAGATATGGTACTGTGGTCAGTAGTTCTGCACCTTGCCAGGAGTGCCAGTTGATCACTCAGGGCGCCTTTACATCACTATAGTTCATGGTCCCTGGCCTAGTCGATCTGACTGCTGAAACATACATCTTGATGGAGACAAGTTTAGCTGTCTCGGTGTTGTGACTATGGGATGGCTAGGAGTGAGCCTCTTCTTCGTCTTCTATTGTTGTAGGGTATGGCATACCCACATTTATTGGGACGAGTCTAGTCCTCTTACTTGTTGGACGTTCTCGGTTTCCAGGGTTCCAGTGTGGCTTTCAGCATAAATTGGAGTTGGTCCCCCAGCTCAGCTCTCTGATGGGTCAGGCTCTGCCCTGTCCACCTTGCCTTAACAGTCTCTGGTTCAGTCTTCCTTGGTTAAGACTTCCTTCAGGGGGTGCTTATGTGCGCCCTCCATGCGCATTAATTCCGTCTGCTTGCAGGATTGTCTCTTGGTCCTATTCAGGACACTGTCTGGATGTCCTTACCCTTAAGGTGGTCCTTCTGGGGACTGTTACCTTGGTCAGGCGTGTGTTAGCGGGCGGTTCGGTCTACCTAGCCCTCATTCCTTGAGATACACCAGGATAAGGTGGAGTTCCGCCTGAAGCCGGATTCTCTACATCTGTAGGAGTCTTATGTTCAATTATCCGAGATATTGTTTTCCTCGGCTGTCCCCCTTCCTTGCAATGCTGAGGAAGTGGTTCTGCATTCCTTATACAGGTGTTTTTTTCTTTAGGAGTCACTGTGTCCTTTAAGGGAACTGAGGTTCCTTGGGGCTTGTGGTCATTACATCCTGAATGTGCTCGATCTCGCCTGCTCTTGGGAGTTGGGCGGTTTGGTCCTGGTTGTTACCTTAATGGATGTTACTCCTGGTACCTTGTTTTCGGCCTTGGCTTCTGCCAAATTTATTAGCTATCGGATTGTCAGGCTGTTACTCAGGCCTATTCAGGCAAGGGGAAGAACCTCCCTTGTTGCCTTGATTCCTTTTCTACGCGTGCTTGATGCCTCTTGGGCTTTCAGCACCGGTTTTGCTGTTGAACTGGTTGGTTAGGCCATTACCATTGGCCTTCTGCTCATACCCTTTGCAAGGTTTTTACAGTGCTGATGTTCGGGCCTCAGCTCATGCTGTCTTGGCCATCTGGTTCTGCAGGTGACAGTGCTTTAAACTGTCTGCTGTTGTCGTTTTTTGTTGGAGATCCCACCCTACTTTATGGACACTGCTTTTGGATGTCCCAAGTGTAAGTATTATATCTGGAGCAGGACGTACTGTATACTAAGAATAATACAATTCTGTGAAATACTCACCTGTAGAATTGATATTATTTGTATACAGTACGTCTTGCTCCACCCCACCCTGTTGTTGCATTATTCTGGATCCCCTGTATGGTGATTGTTATCATTACCAGTTGTTCTGGGTGGTTTCATTCTCCCGGCTTCTTGTTCACTGCTTTTCAATGCTGGGGATTTGTGGGAGGTCCCTGGGTATTTGAAGGGCCGGGAGGAGCCTGTTTTTCCATGTCTCTGCAGTGCAGCGCCATCTGGCGGAGGATAACCCAAGTGTAAGTATTATATCTGGAGCAGGACGTACTGTATACAAATAATATCAATTCTACAGGTGAGTATTTCATAGAATTGTATTTTTAAAAGCAGTATAACTGTATATCATCATATGCCTATATCATCGATGGATGGCATCGTGTCAGTGTGAAACCTGCACCCAAAGGTCCTACGCTTACATCATCGAGGAATGGCCTATTTCTCAATAGGGGGAGATCTGGGCCTAAAAATCCTAGCCTACATCAACTATGGCTGGTCTATGTGTTTAAAGTAAAGTGAATTGGTAAAATTGACTTTTTGGATAACCCCCATTCAGTTTGTCTATGCATTCATGGAAAAAGCTTTGGAAAGTACGTTGTGCAAATTGAGTCCTAATCCGTAATTTATTTCCCAGTTCTCATGGGAGGTCTTGTTTTGTTTATATGCCCTCATATTGAACTGTTTCTCTGTAATCTGTTGTGTGAAGTACATTTTCTCTTGTTCTATGTCTCTCTGCAATGGAGGTAATAAACACACTCAGAACCCCAGGGTTCTCGTAATAACTTTATATTTTAAGAAGCTCTATTTAGATATAATATTGCTGTAAGGATTAGATGCTAAATATTCTTTGTATATTTTTAATTATACAAGCAATAATTTAGAAAAGGCACCCATATATTTTTCTATGATGTGAAATTCCATGATGTAATGCATTTCTTCATTCTTCTCACATATATATATCATGTAAAAATGAACACTTGTAAAGCACTTTTTTGTTTCTTCTAAAGTGGATTTTTAGAATGTAGCATTTCTCAGAATTAAAATACGGCTGTTCATTCTCTGTGTTTTGTGTTCAGGTTATAAATTACAAATAAATGGTTACCAAGGATAACTGGTTAGGTCTATATATAAATATATATAAAGCTATTTTCCAAGACATCCTTCAGCATGAGCGACCACATGGAGAAATTATGCTCCATCCCCTGGGAGGAAACACAAAACAGAGGTTAAGCCCCACCTCTTCCTCTCCACCTCAGTTCTTTCGGTTTTCTCCCTGGGAAACCGTTGGACAGAGAGGTGCCTGATTATGTTAGACTTGGGCCAGTTTGTTATTTTAGTTTTTTATTTTACTACCTCTAGAGTACTGGATTAGCCCGCTGTCCCAGACAAAATACCATTGGAGTCCCTGCTGAGGTCTGGATGCAGCCGGGGCTGTGCGATATACCTTTAAAAACCAAGCAACTGATTAAGCTGTGGGTACGCTGCCTTTTACTATTACTTTGGGTATCCTGTCCTTTTTCATTTTTATTATTTTTATTACAGTAAATCATTGATGCATGTGTTTTAACAGTTCCAGTAGTGAAGCCGAAAAATGGAAACCGGAGGCAGCGTGTGTCCTTCCCAGCATGAGATGCAGTGGGAAAGGAGAAATCCTTAATATAAAGCAGGAGTTAATCCAGACGGGGTCCCACAACCTCCAAAAACCACCAACCACACAAAACAGTGGCACCACTATTTATCAAAAAGTATACAAAGCTTTATTAATGCATATATTGTAATCCAACAAGTTTAAGACAATTTAAAAACACATTAAAAAACACAAAACAATATGGGACAAGAGGGTGGAGGGGCACAGGGATGGCAAGAATACTGCTAAATTTATATACTAAAAGATAATCATGCAGAGAGTATCATATAAACAGTCACTGGCCCAAGCTGGAAACTATCTATACAAAACCATTTATAACCAGTGAAATACAAGGATGTAGCTAGCCTTCTAATAATAAAGCCTAACCAATCCTATACATAATTTATACCACCTAATAATCTAACATCCCAAGTCTAAAAAAGTTTAATGTGCAAAGTCTATATACAATAATAAAGGACCAGCCGGGCCGAAGAAAATACAGACATACAACATGAAACACAGATCTTACATATCCAAGGCAGAGCCACCACAGTACCCCCCCACCTCACCGCCGACGCGTTCTGTGACGTCACAGCGTCACTTCTTCAGGGCAAGTAAGGCTCCCCATCTGTGGATCCTCTCTTATACTCACCCCCACCCTCGCTCCCACGCACAACCCACCCCTACAAAACGGGATCCGCCAGACGCACTCCGGCTGGAAGTGCGCCAGCATACCCCGTTCACGTGACCACAGACGCACTCCGTCCGGAAGTGCGTCGGCGGACCCCTCTCACGTGAACACAAAAGTGGTTAACCAACGCCCCCAGAGCGGAAGCGCAGTCGTGGCACGCAAAGCGTGTCACAATACGGTAATAGTGGGCGTGCGCGCGCAGTATGTAGCAGCCAAGGGCGAAGAGGAGCGAGGACGGGTGAGTTGATCCACAGTAATGGGGACTAAAAAGTATAAAACAAGACAACACACAAAATACTAAATGTATCAACATATAATCTAAGTGTCAGTAAGTTGTTGTACCGTGTTAGCCATCGATGTAAGCAGGAAATCCAAGGTTAAGGTAATACCATTTATTGAAAATGCAAGCTTTCGAAGCTGTTCAAGCTTCTTCTTCAGGCATAATACAGATCTGTACCTTAGACACACATTTATACAAAACACTACAAAGGAGTGACAATTGTTTTTACACTGACACACATGAAAAATAGCTAAGTCGTAAAATCGTATACTGTGAGATAAGAATCAGGGGGATTATAACAATTAATGGTGGGCTGATAAGGATGAGAGGGGGAGAGAAAGTGTGTGGAATTTTTATTGCTCTCACACCAGGCCAGACAGTCTGTTTAATATCAGACCTTGTGATGAGTCTTGTCTATTCAATCCATGTCATAGACACATAAAATTATTGTCCCTGTTTAGCCCACAGTCCATTGATTTAAAGATTTGGATGCATTTACACTCCCATTCCAATCTCTCCTTTTGTGAGCAGAACCCCCCCTTGAGCAATGTGAGTTTGAGATCACATAGACCATGGCCTGGTCTGCAGAAATGGGCTGCAACAGGCACATCAGTTTTATTATTTTTGATTGTGAACCTGTGCAGATTTAGTCGCTTTCTTTGCGCTTGTCCTGTCTGCCCGATGTAAAATGCTGAGGGGCACTGCACACACATGATCAGTTATAATACATTAGGGGATTTGCATGTGAAATTACCCTGTACATTGTAATCATGTTGCATACCTGGTGTCTTTATTCTGTCGGTGGTGTAGATGTGTGTGCAGGTTTCACACCTTTTCTGCAGGCAAGGCTATGTCCCATTTTGTGCTCGGTCACTTAGGGAGCTCCTCACAATGAGTTTTCTGAGGTTGGGAGGTTGTCCTTAGACAACCTCCCAACCTCAGAAATTTTCCTTAGAATCTCCAGACGTGGATTGTATGTGACAACTAGAGGAACACGGTTCCTCTTTTGGGATTCTTTGTACTGCAGGAGTCTGTGTCTGGGGATGTGGAGTGCTTTCTGTAACTGGGCCTCTGTTTCTGATGGTTTGTAGCCCTGCCTAATAAAGTCCCTTATTCTTAGTATACAGTACGTCCTGCTCCAGATATAGTACTTACACTTGGGTTATCCTCCGCCAGATGGCGCTGCACTGCAGAGACATGCAAAACAGGCTCCTCCCGGCCCTCAAATACCCAGGGACCTCCCACAAATCCCCAGATTTCTCTGCAGCTGATTCGCAGCCTTATTTGTGTATCTGCCGCCACCGCGCGCGCCTCTCTGCTTCGATTCCCAGCTGGGACATGATTGAAGTGCTCTTGTCACACAAGTGTTGCAGGGTGTCTCACTGGTCATGTGTACACTCATAGCACGGATGGGTAAATTATCTGGCTGTGCTGTGCCGGGTGGCGGCGTCATCATTGGCAAAATCATCTATTCTGAGTGTGTCATACACCTCGCTCCTCATGACAACCCTGTCTACTGGCTTAGAGCTTCGCGCTCTTTGGGGGGGGGCGGGGACCTGGCTTGGCGCGCTCCGCATCACGGGCTGCTCTGGCCCGCCCTTCGAGGTTCGCTTGGCGCCATTTTGATGGTAGTCGCGCGCGCGTGGTATCGGTCCCCCTCCTTCCGCGGTCTGTAAGTGCCCTCACGGGCGATTTTTTTCATGCTCCTTGCTTACTGTGCATGGTTCTGACACCCTTTATTCCCCTTATGTCTTTCAGACGGTTGAATCCAGTGGCTTCTCCCGGCCCTGCGTAATTGCCAGTTGGGCCTAGTATAATTACTCCCACTTCCCTGCGGGTCATTGGGGCATCCAGGATAGCTTCAGCGTCAATCCCTACTGGCCTATTGGGCCTATTAATCACCATATGGAGGCATCCCAGGAGGGGTTCCTTCGGGACAAGCCCGGCTGTGTGTAGCTTGTGGGGTCTCACCTATCAGCGGTGACAATGCACGGGTCTGCGTCCCTTGTGCACAGCAGGCGCTAATGGTACTTCCCGCCCCTCCGGTGGCTGGGCCTGCACCTCACCTCACTTCACCTACCCCCCCCCAAGCCTGAGTCTAACCCCCAATACCAGCGGGGATTCTCATCCTGATGTGGCTGCTAGACTGGCCAGTGTTGAAAAATTGCTTGCTAATACCTTAGCGCGTAAGGCCACCACAAAAAGGCGGCACTTAGCTCCTGATACCGCTCTTTTCCCTGATGAGTTCCTGCATCTATATGGCCATACCCCCTCGGACGAAGGGGAGCTCTTCTCCGACTCAGAGTTATCTGACGAGAAGTCAAGGGGTCATGATGATTCTGGCTCTGATCACTGAACCCCGGATGATACTGACAAACTGCTGGTTCAGATATTTGAAGTTTTGTCCATCTCTCCCCCTGTTGCGGCTCCCAGGCAAAGGGGTGAGCTATTTCATACTGCTAAGGCTCGATTGGAATTTCCTGAGCAAACCCATTTCAATAACCTCGTGCTTAAGGAGTGGGAGCATCCCAGTAGACTTCCCGGGATTCCTAAGAGTTTGGACAGGAAGTATCCTTTTCCTGCTGATATGGTCAAGTGCTGGTCATCGCCCCCCGAGGTCGATGCTCCTATTCTAGGGCTGTCTAACACCTCCATTATGCACTCCCCTGACACTACTACGCTGCGGGATTCTGAGGACCGGCGCATTGACCAATTGGCATGCCATGCCTTTGCATCTGGGGGCGCGGCGCTGCGCCCGGTTTGCGCTTTGGCCATTACTGCGGTGGCACTCAGGACCATGGTCAGGAATGCACTAGATGGTCCAGACGATTTGCCACCTGATACTATTAATGCACTGTCTACCTATGATGTTTTTGTTAACTTTATACTGTCTGCATCAGATGATGCTATTAGGATGTGTGCCAGATCTTCCGCCTTGGCGGTAGCTATACGCTGCGCGGTATGGCTGTGCCGGTGGGCTGCTGACAATGCTGCTAAGAAAGCCCTTACTGGCCTTCATTTAAGGGGCTACGCCTGTTTGGGGACCGCCTAGACCTCTTTGCTAAAGGAGGTAAGTTACCCCAGCGCAGGCGGCAGCCTTGGCCCTTTCGGAGCCAGGGCCCCCCTTCAGTCCCCTACCGGGGCGCTAAGCAGGGGAAGGGGGTGTCCTTCGCTGGGGCTCACGCAGATTCCTGGCATAGGAGCAGAGGACGACGTCCGTGCTCCTCCTGGGGCCCAAAGCCCCTCCCAAGACCCCTCAGGCATGATGGGGCGACCCTGCCCGCCAGGGTGGGGGGACGGCTACAGCACTTCGCGCACGTCTGGAGGCGCCAAGTCTCAGACCAGTGGATTCAGGAGGTAGTGTCCTCTGGTTACAAGATAGAATTTGCTGTGCGGCCCCCCACAAGATTCATCAGGTCCCGGATTCCCCAGGATCCTGGATCAGCCCAGGTCTTGCTACAGGCCGTGCAAGGTCTTCTGGATCTGGGGGTCATTTGCAGGGTCCCCTTAAGAGAATTGGGCAAGGGGTTCTATTCCAACCTTTTCACAGTGCCCAAAAAAGATGGGTCAGTCAGGCCCATTCTGGATTTAAAAATCCTCAACAGATTTGTCAAGAACAGAAGCTTTCGCATGGAACCCTGCGCTCGGTCATTGGCTCCCTGCGCCCAGGGGACTTTATGACGTCTGTGGACATCAAAGATGCTTACCTTCACATCCCTGTGTTCCCGGGACATCAAAGGTTTCTCAGATTCGCGTTGAAAGATCAACATTACCAGTTTGTGGCCCTACCATTTGGCCTCACTTCAGCTCCCAGAGTCTTCACCAAGGTGCTGGCGGGAGTGATGTCTCTGATAAGGTCAGGGGGCATACGCGTGCTGCCCTACCTGGACGACATTCTCATCTCTTCACGGTCCCTGCAGCAGGCAAAACTGCCTTATTTCGGTGATCTCATCTGCAGGTAGGTTGTGTTCCTGCAGGTACCTTGCACAAGCAGCTATACTGTCATCATGTGGGATGTTGGTATAAAGTGACTCTACATCCATAGTGGCCAAGATGGTTCCCTCTGGTAAAGTTCCAATTGCAGATAGTCTATTAAGAAGATGTGTTGTGTCCTGAATAAAACTTGGTGTCTCTCGAACCAGAGGTTTTAGGATATGTTCCACCCAGCCTGACAGGTTTTCGGTCAAAGTCCCAATACCAGAGATTATAGGTCTTCCCGGATTTCCTGGTTATACCAACATCCCACATGATGACAGTATAGCTGCTTGTGCAAGGTACCTGCAGGAACACAACCTACCTGCAGATGAGATCACTGAAATAATACATTTCATCCTGACCCACAATTACTTCTGTTTCGGCCAAGATCTATACCTGCAGCAGATGGGTGTGGCATTGGGCTCAAGATTTGCACCACAATATGCAAATTTATTCATGGCAAAACTGGAAGAGGAGTTCCTATCACAATGCGCCACTAGACCAATAGCCTATTTTTGCTACATTGATGACATCCTAATCATCTGGTCTGCAAGCCAGGAAGACCACATTGACTTCCACATGAATTTTAACGACTTCCATCCCACAATACGTTTGAAACTCACCCATTCACCAACAGAAATCAATTTTCTTGACACCACCATACGTGTTAAGGGAAAGGCCCTACAAACATCCATCTACCGGAAACCCACAGACTGACCTGCATACCTTAATCATAACAGCTTCCACCCAAACCACACCAAGAGGTCCATTCAGCCAGGGAATCAGATACAACAGAATCTGTTCTGATACCATGGACAGAAACGCACATATGGACAATCTAAAAAGGGACTTTATTAGGCAGGGCTACAAACCATCAGAAACAGAGGCCCAGTTACAGAAAGCACTCCACATCCCCAGACACAGACTCCTGCAGTACAAAGAATCCCAAAAGAAGAACCGTGTTCCTCTAGTTGTCACATACAATCTAAGGAAAATTGCAAAGGAGCTCCAACCCTTTTTACACAGGAATGAGAGACTTTCTGAGATTTTCCCAGATCCTCCTCTGTTGGCATACAGACAACCTCCCAACCTCAGAAAACTCATTGTGAGGAGCTCCCTAAGTGACCCAGCACAAAATGGGACATAGCCTTGCCTGCAGAAAAGGATTGAAACCTGCACACACATCTACACCACCGACAGAATAAAGACACCAGGTATGCAACATGATTACAATGTACAGGATAAGTTCACATGCAAATCCCCTAATGTATTATAACTGATCATGTGTGTGCAGTGCCCCTCAGCATTTTACATCGGGCAGACAGGACAAGCGCAAAGAAAGCGACTAAATCTGCACAGGTTCACAATCAAAAATAATAAAACTGATGTGCCTGTTGCAGCCCATTTCTGCAGACCAGGCCATGGTCTATGTGATCTCAAACTCACAGTGCTCAAGGGGGGGTTCTGCTCACAAAAGGAGAGATTGGAATGGGAGTGTAAATGCATCCAAATCTTTAAATCAATGGACTGTGGGCTAAACAGGGACAATAATTTTATGTGTCTATGACATGGATTGAATAGACAAGACTCATCACAAGGTCTGATATTAAACAGACTGTCTGGCCTGGTGTGAGAGCAATAAAAATTCCACACACTTTCTCTCCCCCTCTCATCCTTATCAGCCCACCATTAATTGTTAAAATCCCCCTGATTCTTATCTCACAGTATACGATTTTACGACTTAGCTATTTTTCATGTGTGTCAGTGTAAAAACAATTGTCACTCCTTTGTAGTGTTTTGTATAAATGTGTGTCTAAGTTACAGATCTGTATTATGCCTGAAGAAGAAGCTTGAACAGCTTCTGAAAGCTTGCATTTTCAATCTTATTGAGTTAGCCAATAAATGGTATTACCTTAACCTTGGATTTCCTGCTAACATATAATCTATAAATCAAAAACTACGTACTATCTATCCTATACTAACTTATAAAATTTACGCTGTCCACCATGTAAAAAGATATACATTTTTACAAATGATTCCTAATCAGATCAAATCCTAGGATAATCAAAGGAAACAATTGTGCATAAGAGCAATCCAGTAACCATACATATTTGGGATATTTATGACAGAAATAGAGCATATATTGCAGTGTGCTCAAGCAACTTAGAAATAGATATTAGTATATATTTACATAGAGGTTATACACACCCCTTGTTGCCGGACAATGCAATCATCTGTCACAATTATACTTATATAGGATCTATCCTATAAGTTAGTATCAACTCACCCGTCCTCGCTCCTCTTCGCCCTTGGCTGCTACATACTGCACGCGCGCCCCACTATTTCCGTGTTGTGACACGCTTTGTGTGCCACGACTGCGCTTCCGCTCTGGGGGCGTTGGTTAACCGCTTTTGCGGTCACGTGAGAGGGGTCCGCTGGCGCACTTCCAGCCGGAGTGTGTCTGGTGGATCCCGTTTTGTAGGGGCGGGTTGTGCGCGGGAGCGAGGGTGGGGGGAGTATAAGAAAGGATCCACAGATGGGGACCCTCACTCGCCCTGAAGAAGTGATGCTGTGACGTCATGGAATGCGTCGGCGGTGAGGTGGGGGGGGTACTGTGGTGGCTCTCCCTTGGATATGTAAGATCTGTGTGTTCATGTTGTATGTCTGTATTGTCCTCGGCCCGGCTGGTCCTCATGATTTATTATTGTATATAGACTTTGCACATGGCAATTTTTTAGACCTGGGATGTTAGATTATTAGGTGGTATAGATTATGTATAGGATTGGTTAGGCTTTGTTATTTATTATTAGAAGGATAGCTACATCCTTATTGTATTTCACTGGTTATAAATGGTTTTGTATGGGTAGTTTCCAGCTTGGGGCAGTGACAGACTGTTTATATGATACACTCTGCATGATTATTTTTTAGTACATAAGTTGAGCGGTATTCTTGCCATCCCTGTGCCCCTCCCCCCTCTTGTCCCATATTGTTTCGTGTTATTTAATGTATTATTCTAAGTATACTGTACGTCCTGCTCCAGATATAATACTTACACTTGAGACTGCCACGCACAGCGCCATCTGGTGGAGGATGACCCAAGTGTAAGTATTATATCTGGAGCAGGACGTACTGTATACGTATAATACCAATTCTACAGGTGAGTATTTCATAGAATTGTATTATTCTAAGTATACAGTACGTCCTGCTCCAGATATAATACTTACACTTGGGTCATCCTCCGCCAGATGACGCTGTGCGTGGCGGTCTCAAGTGTAAGTATTATATCTGGAGCAGGACGTACTGTATACGTATAATACCAATTCTACAGGTATTTCACAGAATTGTATTTTTAAATTGTCTTAAACTTGTTGGATTACAATATATGCATTAATAAAGCTTTGTATACTTTTTGATAAATAGTGGTGCCACTGTTTTGTGGGGTTGGGGGTTGTGGGACCCCCGTCTGGATTAATTGGTGCAAAACTCTGGTGTGTACCTACCCTTCAGTGTTGCACACTTAGTGTGGACTTTATGATAGTTGGTGCGGTCTTCTTTTTCTTGTGTATTATAAAGCAGGAGTTAGCTTCAAAAAAGCCAAAAAGATTTTGTCACTCAATTTCAATAGTCTCTTGCTTCCGCACCCCTTCCCACCCCGGTTACGGAAGTTCAGCCCGAAAGACGGGGATTATCTTTGGTTAATTCAATCCCTAGTGCTTTACCTTCTGCTCCAATACAGATTGATATAACTTCGAAGGCGGGGGGGATAGTGGAGGATCAGGACTCTATGGATGAGGGGGCCCAGGAAGAAGGGGAGCAGGAACTTTCCCATATGCTCTCAGAGGAGCTAAACTTACTATTGCAAGATATATATGATACTTGGGGAATTCAGCAGGAAGAACACCCCCTTACACTGCAAGATGAAATGTACAAGGAGATCCTAGTCAAACAATCAGAAAAACCCTTTCCGCTCCATTCAGTCTTAAAAGATATGGTTAAAACTGAAGGGGATATACAAGTAAATACATTTTTCTAGTGCATGGCACAGCCTGCTTCACAAAGTCATAACACCTAGGACTCTGCCACAAGGTGGCGCAGTGGCACTGCAGAAGAGTTGTGGCTTCGCCCGGTACCATATAAGAACGGAATCACCATAGACATATCCAGTTGTTCTCTGCAGTGCTTACTGCGAAGATAGAAGATGGCTCTCTCTCTTTTTTTTTTAAAGTTTCTTTTTATTTGCAGTTCAACAAACATCAAAACAAGTTACATATCACATTGAGGCGCCGCAGGCACCCAGTTCAGTAGCACAGATTCAATAAACATTTAGACACGACAACCATTCACCCAACACACATACAATCTGGACCGGGATGGAAGAACAAGTCGGAGAGCCACATCTCCCAGGATGCTTCTCCCGTCTCCCCAGTTCCACTTTAACTCGCTCAATGACTCAACCTACCATAAGTGAGCAGCCTCGCCCCTTTAAGTAAGCCCTTCCACTCCCTTAATCGTCCTCTGAAGCGGTGTCCTGACTCTGCAGCCATGGACCCCACACCTTTTCAAACTTATCAGGCACCCCCCTGGCCGTGTATGTCAGCTTGTACATAGTGAGTTTCTGGTTAACTAGAGCCCTCCACGCCTGTACTGATGGTTTGGCCGGGTGCTTCCAATTAAGCAGAACACATTTCCTGGCATAAAAGAGCAGCAACCTAAATAGTGATTTCAACGCCCTCGACACCGACAGTGTTTCGACCACCCCCAGAAGACATAGGGAAATCGAGCCAGTGATCCGGGTGCCCACCACTCCACCAATCAAATCCATCACCTCTCCCCAATATCTCGCCAGAACCTCACAGGACCAGGTCACATGTTCCCATGTACCAGCCTCCCTCTCACACCTGGGGCATAAATCATTAGCCAGTAATCCCATCCTATGTAAACGTATCGGCGTGATGTAGGCTTGATGTATCCACTTGGTCTGGATAAATCTATCTCTGGCTTCTACGACCGATGAGTGTAGGTTTTCTAAGATTTCTTCCCAGTCATCCCGGCCCAGGGTTTGGTCTAGAATTTGCCACTTGCTTTCAACTTTCCCCCTGGGGGACTCCAGA